>BMAC01000673.1:408141-419361 GCA_014905375.1 Phtheirospermum japonicum
AACCGATGCCTATAAAATTTTCTAATTATAAAAAACCACGCGACTACAGGCATCGGTTTCTGAAGAACAACCGATGCCTATAAAATTTTCTAATTTTAAAAATACTAGACAATTTTAGAACTGCCTATATTTACAGGACAAAAATTAAAATTGGTCAAACTTATAGGACAAAAAATGCAATTTTTCCTTATAAAAAAGACCCCGCGCGATATTAGGCATCGGTTGTTTACAACAAACGATGCCTATAACCATGTTCCGATGGCGTTTTTTGTAGTAGTGTTCGCTTAAACCAACTCTTTGAAGCTTCCTGATTCGTTGTTGGTGGAGATTAGGGTGGTTTGGATTCAAGTTTTCTTCAAATTCTTCCCTTTTGAAACACGCACGCCAAGTGTTCGATAATAGTTCTCAAGGAACACAAACTTTAAATTTCCTTTCTTTTCAAACCTCTTTCAATACTACACTCATAAACCATGTCTTGGGCGGGTAAACGAAAGGATATATCGGGCAAAAATACAATGTCCCGTTCCTAATTCACGCAAAAGATGAGGGGAAGGTTTTCATGTTGATTAATGGTTGGGAGCTTGCATCCCATTGAATTATTAACGTCGATGAAATCGAGGAACGGGCCCAATAAGGGTCGGAGCACCATGCCGACGTCCTTTGGTACATCGAAGGACTTGAATGTGCGACGTTCGCCGGGTGCACCTAACCGGTTTTCATGAACTTATGCTCGAGTTCTTTTCTACTTTAAAGTCTATGCTGATAAGATGTTCTTGTGTTGACTTGGCGACAATGAGATTCGGGTGAGCGAGCTCATTTTTGAAGAAGTGTTTAGGTTATCGAGCAAGGGCATTTACTTGATTCCCAAAGAAGGCGAGTTGGACGATTGCCTCTTTTGGGCTGAAATAACATGGATAAATCCAGGAAATTGCACCTGGTATACATGTACAAGGATTAGCGACAACGGCGTGTACGTCGCTTACAAAATATTAGACCAAGTGGGGTTGTGCAAGTAGGAAGCCACGAACGCGACCAAGTCAGAGCTCTTCGTGCTTTGGTGCTTGCTCAACGGTCACCGACCCCAGCTCTATCCTCTAGTCTTGAATGAAATCCACAATATCATGGAGAAGAAGCCGGGATGCAAAACACTGCGCCTCTCGTTCATGATTAACATGAATCTTTTCTGATTATAGTTAGTTTTTCTTGTTAATTTTGGTATAAGTTGTATATATTAAAATTTTCTTTTTTTGTGTGTATTTTTGTATCTCCAGCTTGTTTTACCGCGTTTTGATATAATTGATGCAAACGAGTGATTATTCTCTGTTTTTCCTCATATAGCTAAGTAACCGAAGGAGCTCAGAGCTAAATAGATGAAGTTTGAAGATCGAAAGATGAAATTGAGCTATTCGGTGAAGAAGTAGCAGATTTTATAAGTTAACGGTTAGGGTAGCGGTCACTCTAACCGCTAAAACCAACCACTAACCCTAGCGGTCACTATACCGCTATCACAACCGCTAAAGGATGATAGAGAACTACCAGGCCAAGTTAACGGTGGACTTAACGGTTACCGAACCGTTAGCCCAACCATTAGGAAGCAACAAAGAGTTTAATGGCACACTTAATGGTTACCACAACCACTGCTGAACCGTTAAGTGCGGACATAGACTTTCAGCAAGAGTTAACGACAGAGTTAACGGTTACCCTAACCGTTAACCCCAACCGTTATCGGGCCCAGATTGGGATTTTTATGGTAACTTGTACTCCAAGACTTGGGAAAACTATAAATACCCTTCTATAATCTATCTTGGGCATCACCTCACATATTCCTAAGGTTCCAAGATGTAGAGAGAGTCCATTTCCACCACCCGTTACATAGATACAAGATCAAGATTGAAGATTCAAGGTTCTTTCGTTCAAGATTTGCCTTTCAATCAAGATCGATGCCTCAACTCCGAAATAGCTGGAGATTTACTGCTTGTCCTAGTCAATAATAAGTTCTCTAAACTTCTTAATCTCTTTCTAGATTAGTTGTTAGTTAATTTATGATTTTTGATGCTTTTTTCTTTATTTTTGGATCTTGAGTTAGTTGATGCTTGATACTTTGGTTTTCTTTTATAATATAGTTCGTAATCTTTCAACTTTCGATTTTGTTTTTTTAATTTACGCTTGGTGATTATTTGATAATTTATCCATGCTTGGTAATTTATTTTTAATTTCGTTCATGCTATTTAATTGCCTCTTAAGTTAAAAAACCTTAGTCCATAGATTTTTGTTATTTAAGTCTTTTAAATTCTTGTTGGTTAATTAGTTCAAGTTAATTAGTTTTAATTAATTGCTCTTACTTTTCGGTTCTTAGTTTATAAAATAAAAAACAAAGGACACCCCCCCCCCCCCCCCCAATTATACATTTTCGTGCGTGACTTTGTGATAAAATAAACATTGGAAATTCCGATTGCTTGTTCCTCGAGAATCAACTTGGTTTAAACTTACCCACCTACAAGTGAACTCTTTACTCTAGCAAGAAAGCTTTAAACGTTTGACAAACATATTATAAAGGTAGGTACGTTAAGCTTGAATCAAAATTTTGGCACTGTTGCCGAGCAAGCTTGCATGTACTTGTAAACCTATATATAGCTTTCCATACTTCTGCAAAGGGATAACAGACGTTTTTAGTGACTCCTAGGTCCTGACAAACCCTAGGTTTTCCTTCAATTACTCTTGATTCTTTTCCATAATTCTTAGTTTTAAATTTCTAGGTTTTAGATTAAATAGAATAGTTCTTAGTTCATGAATTTCCTCTATTGGACGATGTTACTTTCCTCGTTAATAAGTAAGTCTTCAATTTCCTTGCTTCCTCCCCCCCCCCCCCCCCCCCCCCTATTGATGTATTATCATGATGAATCATGTTCTTGATTATTTTGGGATTGTGATGTTGAAATTGATGATGATTGTTGGCTAGATCTTATGAGTCCAGTGCCTAGAATCATTTTGAACCATTAATTGGGTTTGTTGGGTACTAAATCTACAAGTTGGGATTGACAACCCTAGCTTGTAGGTAAGGTGTTCGATGAAATGCCCAAGAGGTCGTGGAGATGATTCTAGAGCCCTAGGCTCTTGTTTTCTCAAATCTTTTCAAAGATTTTGATTTCGTTGATCGTTGTTTTAATAAAGGTCTTGATTCTAAGTGTTCATATTAACATTTTCATTATTTTCTTATTCGTGAAAATAAACACAAAAAGATTCAACTTGTCAACCTACAAGCGAACTCGTACTATTGCGAGCGAGATTTTTAAGCTTGATAAACTTAAATAAAAATAGGTGCAGAAAGATTGAATCAATCTTGGCACCGTTGCCGGGGAACAACGCAAAAGTTTTTAAGATGTTTGTTTGCTTTACTTTCCGTTATGCTGTCTATTTGTATAATTGAAATTAGGTCTTTTAGCCATTCGATACGTTTGATCTATTGTTAAGTGCATGCAAGGTAGACAATCACTTTGATTTGAGATTGCACCATTCATTGCTAATATTCATCGTTACAATAAAGAAAGACCCCCACCTATTTCCATTCCTGCTAGTGAATCTTCCATCACTACTGATTTTGCTTGCGATGAAATTCCTGAAACAATATCAAGAGGAGCGAATTTTATTCATAATGAGATCCTAGATGATGAGCCACCCAGACGCCCTACACTCTGCAATAGAGGAGAATGCAACATCGAGCCAATTCGTTACGGAGGCTCGTTACAACCCAGAACTTATTGGGAAGATCTCCAGTGGAATATGGAGAACTGACATGAGGATAGAGATGGTCAGCGTAATGAGCGTGCTGACAATTACGAAAGACCCCCCTCCGGAAATGGACGCGTGGACCAGTGGCTGAACAATCAGAACGACCATTATAATTATGATGATAGGTTCGAGTACGATGATTATTATACAAGACCTCATGATAGAGATCGTGCCCTGCAGCGCGCACCAGAGCTCAGACAACATGATTTCGCATGCCCCTAGGTTGGCCCTTATAGTTCTGCTATCGTGCTGGGACGGACTGTCGGAGACTCTGAGTTGAAACCTCACCAAGTTAACAACCTTCCGAAATTTCATGGTCTTGCTCATGAGGACCTGTTGGCGTTTCTGAATGAGTTTTATGTCGAAGTGAGTAGAATTCCGGCTAATGGACTTCATCATGAGGATTTGTGAATGATATGTTTCCCGAGTTGCATGAAAGATAAAGCTAAGTCATGGATTCTTTCTCTGGAGCCGAGATCACTGATAGACTGGGATATGGTGAGTGATAAGTTTGTGAACTAGTATTATTCAGCTCAGACGACATGCCATCTCAGAAGACAAATTGCTAATTTTGATCAGCAAGATGGGGAGTTATTCCACGAAGCATGGGAGCGCTATAAGACACTTTTTCAAGCTTTCCCACATCACAACTATTCCACGGGTTTGGTTAATCAATTTTTCTATGAAGGTTTATCACATTCATACAAGAACCAAGTCAAGACTACTTCTGGAGGAGATTTTTGGAACTTGACTGCTTCAGAAGCTAAGCAGTTATTTGAAAAGATGAGCGAGAAATCCAGGCAAACAAACTCTCGACCTCAAAAGTTAAAAGTCAACGAAGTCTCTGTAACGCCAAAAGAAGAAGACAAGAGAATTGAGGACTTCACCAAGGAAAATGCGGCCCTGAAAGCCAAGCTAGCACACAAGGCTTCTTCGACAAACTGTTAATGTGTGTGCTCGATGCGGAGAACTGGGGCATTTGGCGAATATGTGCATAGTGGAATTCAACGACGAGCATGAGGAGGAGGTGAATGTCATTCAGAACTATCAGCACCAACCACCTAATTCCAGGCAAAAATATACAAAACCATACAATCAGGGTTTGCGTGATCACCCAAATTCCAAGTGGGTTCCTGGGAGTCTGAATCATGTGCCTATGCCACAATAGACCGACCCGCAGTACCTACCACCACCCCCACTAAACAAATATCCTACGAAGGCCCCAACACCTACTCCAGTGCAACCGAATGATCAGTTGTTGGTTTGGCAGCAAAACCAGGTCGCTATGACTATGCATAATTGAGACAAACTTGCACAATTGACTGTGCAAGTCAATAAGCAAGGTGCGCACTTAGATGACCATTCTAGAATGTTGAAGTTTTTTGAGGTAATGGTGGGTCAAATAATGGCCTCTATGACAAACACAGAGAACGTGAAAGGCAAATTTCCGAGTCAAACTGAGTAGGCCTCATCCGTTCACGTCCTTCGAAGTGGAAAGAAGATCGATAATGGTGTAGTCAACCAAGAAGAGGAAGAAGTGGCCGAAATTCCAACGCCAGTTTCACCTAAAGAAGATGTTCCTAAACCAGTGGATAAGATGCACAAGTCACCGAATCGATATGTTCTGAGATCATTTAAGGGAACAATTCCAAACCCAGTCCACACTCCAACGACGAATGATGATCCCATGAGCCCTCGAGTCCGCAGCCAAAGCAGTCGACGACAACGATTCGCGATACGGTTCCTTTTCCCAATCGCTTACGTCCGGCCAATGAAAATAAGAATTTTATGGAGCTCTACATTTTTCTGAAGAACGTTAATATCAACCTATCTCTATTGGATGTAATCAAGGCGATGCCTGCTTATGTGAGTTTTTTCAAGGAACTCGCTTCAAGAGAAAGATGTTTGGCGATGAACCAGTGCGTGGAGTTGACGAGAGAAGTGAGTGCCATATGCCAGAAGTCGTTGCCTCCAAAAGAAAGAGACACCAGAAGCTTTTATTTCACTATTTCACTAGGGAATGGGCAAACTGCACGAGGAATGATTGATCTTGGCGCTGGCATCAATTTGATGCCATATTCTCTTTATAAAGAATTTGATCTTGGGGCGATGAAGCCGACCACTATGCACCTCCAATTGGCAGATCAATCAATCAGGCAACCCTTGGGTATTGTTGAAGATGTGTTGGTGCAAGTTGGTGAGCTTGTGATTCCATTCGATTTTGTTATTCTTGATATGGTTGAAGTGCCAAGTGAAGGCAAGGAACACACTATTTTATTAGGTCGGCCGTTTATGTCTACTTCCCATACGTTGATCGATGTGCATAAAGGGAGAATGACCTTGTGCATTTTGGGCGAAACAGTGTCGTTCTCACTTAAAGATATTCATAATACTTCCTCTTCGTTCGTGAGAGATGATTGTTCTTTTGTTGACCCGATTGCGTCTTGTGTCCATGAACTTAAATGAATCACTATTTTAGATGAGTTTCACGTCAAGGACGACACATAACTTTTAAGCGGGGAGGAGATAGCTGAAGTTCTGGGAATCGATTTGGGTGGAATTATAGATGAGAATGAAATTTTTCATGAAGAATTGTGTGAGATGACTAACGTACCCGAGCTCGAGACAAAAGTGGAGTTAAAACCGCTACCAATCCATTTAAAGTACATTTTCCTCGAGCCCAATGAAATGAAACCCATCATCATATATTCAGCATTGACGGAACATGAGGAAAGAGAGCTGATTTCGGTGTTAAGTAAGTATAAGGAAGCTATAGGATGGAGCATCAGCGACATCAAAGGGATAAGCCCCGTCACTTGTATGCACCGAATGAGCTCGGACCTAATGCGAGGCCAGTAAGAGACGGCCAAAGAAGACTGACTCCAACACTTTATGAGGTGGTCAAGAAGGAAATTTTGAAGCTACAAGATGAAGGGATTATTTTTGCTATCTCCGACAGTAAATGGGTGAGTCCGATCCATGTGGTTCCAAAGAAAGGAGGCATCACCATAACCGAAAACAAAAAAGGCGAGGTAGTCCCAATGCGACTAACGACTGGGTGGCATATGTGTATCGATTATATAAAATTAAACGCAGCCACTAGAATAGACCACTTTTCTTTGCCATTCATCGACCAACTTCTCGACAAGCTTGCTGGGCACGAATTCTATTGCTTCTTGGATGGTCTTTCTCGCTATTATCAAGTTGCTATAGCCATGGAGGATCAAATCAAGACGACTTTTACGTGCCCCTTTAGCACGTTCGCCTTTCAGAGGATGCCATTCGGCTTGTGCAATGCCCCAAAAACTTTCCAAAGGTGCATGCTATCCATTTTTACCGATTTTATTGATGACTTCCTCAAGGTATTTATGGATGATTTTTTTATTTTTGGTTCGTCTTTCGAAAATTTTCTTTCCAATTTGTCTAGGGTGTTAGAACGCTGCATTGAAAAGATTCTTACATTGAGTTGGGAGAAACCCCATTTTATAGTAAAGAGTGGTACTAGTTTAGGTCATGTTGTTTCTAGAAAGTAGTTGGAAGTCGATAAAACTAAAATTGATGTTATTGAAACTCTTTCCCCCCTCGTGATGTAAAAGGTGTACGGGGTTTTCTTGGTCATTCGGGTTTTTATAGGCGATTCATAAAAGATTTCTCAAGAATTAGTCGTCCGCTATGTAAACTGTTGACTCAAGATACTCCTTTTGTGTTTGGTGAACATTGCATGAATGCATTTAATGAACTTAACGAAAAGCATACATCAGCGCCTATTTTAGTTGCCCCGGATCAGACCCTACCATTGAAATCATGTGCGATGCGTGTAATGAGGTCGTGGGGTCTATTTTAGGGCAACGGGTGGATAAATTACTTAGGGTTATATACTATGCTATTTATATGTTGAACGATCCCCAAAGTAATTATACCACCGCTGAAAAAGAACTTCTAGCTATTGTATTTTCGCTGGATAAGTTTATATCTTATATTGTAGGAGCGAAAGTAATTGTTCACACTGATCATGCTGTATTGCGTCATTTATTTTCGAAACCTCAAAGTAAACCATGCCTCATTCGGTGGATTTTATTACTGCAAGAATTTGATATAGAAATTAAAGATAGGCGTGGTTGTGAAAACGTGGTGGCTAATCACTGTTGTGTTTTTAGATAGATTTTTATATTGATTTTAGTAGTTTGGAGTTGTTTTTCGTTAGGTTTTTAGGTCGTTATTCTTATTTTAGGTTATTTTTTTGTGTTCTCTTTTGATTTTATGTTTAATTGGGTTAAATGGTGTTAATTGATTTAAGGTTGGTGAAATTCTTTGGTTTTTTATGTTGAAAATTCTCATTTAATATGTGGTTTAATGATTTGAATTTAAACTAAGGTATGAAGGCCAAAAAATCAAGCCATCTCCTTGCCAAGAGCTTGCCAAAGTTGTGCCATGAAGGAGCTCCAAAGGGGAAAACATTCTGGAATGGTGGCCATCTCGTAGCCATCTCCTGGCCATCTCCCTGCCATCACCATGGCAGCGCCCAGTGCAGCCATCCCAGCGCTATCCTTGAGCCATGTGAGGCGGCCAGCCCTCCCTTGGCCATCCCAGCGCCATCCTTGAGCCATGTGAGACGGACAGCCCTCCCTTGGCCATCCCAGCACCATCCTTGAGTCATGTGAGACGGCCAGCCTTCCCTTAGCCATCCCTTGGCCATCCCAGCTGCCATCCAAGCTCCCTTGCACTCCGAGGACGCCTCTTCATGCCATCTTCAAGCCAAGACGCCCCCTTGAACCCCATGGACGCCTCTTCATGCCATCTTCACGCCATCTTCAAGCCAAGACGCCCCCTTGCACCCCATGGACGCCTCTTCATGCCATCTTCAAGCCAACACGCCCAAGACCTTGCCAAGGCACGCCCAAGCCCTTGCCAAACGCCCAAGACTCACCCAAGACCAACCAACCAAGCCACATTGAGCCATCTTGGTCAATACGGGTCAAGATTTGGTCAAACCCGGGATTTTAAAGGCTCTAAGGACAAATTGGCCCATTTAAACCCAATTAAATGTAATATAAATAGTAGACTTCTTTCATTTGGTAAGACACCTCTCATTTTCTCCCAACCCAAGTATGGGTTTGGGATTTATTCTCTCTAGCTCTTAGACTAAATTTTCAAGCTTTTTTTCCTTGAGTTTGTAAGCTCAAGAAGGATTCAAGTACTCCCTTGGATTTTTAATTCCTTGTAATTTCAATCAAGCTTTTGGATTCTCTCTTTAATTCTAGTAAGCTTTCTTTTAATTTCATGCTTTGTTCTTCATTTATTTTACGCTTTTTGCCTTAGGTATTAGAATTTGTGCTTGATCTTGTGAATCATCTATGGAATCTGTATGAGTGACACGTCTAGATCATAGATCGGGTCTTAGATCGTCTTGATTTTGAGTTTTTCATATGCTTTATTTGCAATTTAATTTTCATGCATAGTTTTGGCTTAAATTTTAGATCTACTTTTCATTGCTTGTTATTTTCCTTAAAGTTTTGAACTTTCTTGTTAATTTCTATTGCTCTTTCCATCCACGCTTTCAATTTTTGTTAATTTACATTATTTAGGATTTTATCCATAGTTGTACCTTGTGGTTGCATGCTTGTACTTGGTGAAACATTGKATTTTCTTGCTTATTTTCATTATTGCTTTGCATTTACATATTTAGGCATCCGACGTGGCATCCTACCAACATGCACTTTCAATTCCTAGTGTAGTTTAGTTAGTTTAATTGCTTTATTTTCATTTTCTTTCCATTTTCCAAGCTTGAAACACATTGAATCGATTTCCGATAATACCAAGCCATAAACCCGTTGATTCATTTCAAAAAAACGAAAAACTACACTTCAAAATGGCGCCGTTGCCAGGGATCGAACCCGGGTCACCCGCGTGACAGGCGGTAATACTCACCACTATACTAACCTTCAAAATGGAGGTTAGTGATGCTAAGATTGAAGAGCTTGATGAGTGTCTTGAGGGGGTAGATGGATTGTTTGAGTTAGTTTCCGATGAGGCCGAGAGGAGGCACAAGCCTGAGCTTAAGCCTCCTCCATTTCCCCTCGAGCATGCTTATTTAGGAGAAGAGGAGGGGTCGATTGGAGCGATTAAAGTTCTTAAGGGTGTGATTGGTTGGAGACCCGGAGAGATTGAGAGGGTTATCCCTTTGAATTTGATTCTTGATGAAATGGTGAGAGCCGGGATTTTGAGTTTGTTATTGGAGGGTTTGATGTTTGTAATGTCCAAAAGCGAGTGGGTGAAGCCTATTGACTTGGTGTCCAAGACGAGCATCTTGTTAGTTCTTGAGGATGAAGAAAGAAGGTTGTTGGCCACGAGGCTTTCAACGGGTTGGAGGATGTTGATCGAGTTTGAGAAGCTTCATGAGGACACAAAGAAAGATAGTTTCCCTCCCCCGTTTATCGACCACATGATGGACAAGCTAGCCGACCATTATTCTTATCGTTTCTTGGAAGAGTCATCGGGTCACTTTAAAGTCACCATTCCACCCGAGGACTTAGCCGAGATGAGTGTCGTTTGCCCATTTGGAATGGTTTCTTTTTGGCAAATACTATTTGAGCTATTCGATGCACCAAGAATGTTCCAAAGAGTAGATCCTCCCGACAAGGAGGAGATTATTTTGGTGGACCCTCACGTGATCTTCCCACCTTGATCGAAAAGGGAGTACGTCGAGCTAATGACGTAAAACAAGCGATTCTTGGGAGGCAACCCAAGTTCTTTCCCTTTCTTTCTTTCTTTGTTTCTTTCTTTTATTGAAAAATCAAAAACATTCAAAAACTCAAAAATCCAAAAAACATTAGAAAATTTGAAAAATAAAAAAAAATGTTGAGATTCGTGTACATATTTTCTTGAGTTTTTAATTTCGTGTGACTTTCTTGTATAGTGTGTTGTTTTCAGACTTTAACCTTGGGCGATTGGATAAGTGAGTAGCGGTCATGAAGCCGGGAGATACTAGCCACGCTCGATTTTTGCTTGGATTGCTTGGTTCTTAGGTGGACCCTACCGAGCTCGACTCAAGTTCGCTCGGTTAAGGAAGTTTCTATTCACTCTCATTTTACTTGATTTTCATTAAAATGCGGGTAATGCATGGTTTAAGTGTGGTGTGGGTAGGTGGTTAGGGTCCGGGTTTTTATCAAGCATGTTTTGGTGTTCTTAACTCGAGCCTTGGCGAAGTGACGCATTCTTGGCGAAGTGACGCTTACTATTTGCGCATTTATATGGTTGGGTCATTTTTGTGTCTTTTGTGTGTTTATTACATTGTTGAACAACTCTACGTGCTTGGAAGTTTGAATAGTTTACTTGTCGGGTTTTTGCATGCTTATGGCTCTTCATTGCTTGTTATTTTCCTTAAAGTTTTGAACTTTCTTGTTATTTCTATTGCTCTTTCTATCCATGCTT
>BMAC01000673.1:424642-510800 GCA_014905375.1 Phtheirospermum japonicum
ATGAAGCGAGTCCAGCTAATGCCTGCCAACCATGAGCGTGGATGAGTAAGAAGAGAAGAATATGAAGAAACTGTGGAGGAACTTCAGACCAAATTAGACGAAGCTGACAAAAAGATTAGTAAGTTGAGGTTTGATACCACCAATTTTTCTGTTCGATGAAGCGTCCTTTTGCAGAGAAGCATTGGGATGAGCTTTATTAATTCCTACCTTATTTTGTCTTGGAGAGGACCTAAGACTCCTTTTTTCAAGGACATTAATTCCTATATAAACCCCCCTTAAGGACTTCATAATTCATAAATCCTTCAAGCTTTTGCCATGTCTCGACCACTTCCAAACACCAAATTTTCAATAACCTCGGCAGCAAGATGAAGCGAGTCCAGCTAATGCCTGCCAACCATGAGCGTGGATGAGTAAGAAGAGAAGAATATGAAGAAACTGTGGAGGAACTTCAGACCAAATTAGACGAAGCTGACAAAAAGATTAGTAAGTTGAGGTTTGATACCACCAATTTTCTGTTCGATGAAGCGTCCTTTTGCAGAGAACATTGCCATACTAGAGGATCACCTGAATGAAGCAAAAGCCAAGATTGCTGAATTAACGTACGAAAACAACAATCTTGTAGTCGAAGCTAGAGACATAATTCGAGAGTTAGGGTATGAAACTCATGATTTGAGAGAAACGATTGGAGAGTTAGAGTCCGAGAATCAAGGCCTTCGGCGCAACGAAGCAACGCACCTCTTTAACATAGCCAAGTGGGAGGAGCTTCTAGAAGAGGTAGAAGCGAGGATCGAGGAACTTGAGGATATAATCTATGGGTCCTATTAGCTTTAGTGAACCCCTATGATGTTTAATAGAAGTTGGTTTTCGTCAGCAATTTCTATTTCGTTGTTTTGAGTCATTAGGATTGTTATCCTAATTTATCTAGGTTTTAATTTTATCGCAATTTTTATGTTTATTTAATTTGATTGTCTTAATCTCACGAGTTGCTATTATTAATAAATTATGTTCTCAAGATTTGGTGTTCTATTTTTTTCGCTCGAACATTTTTATTTTTCTCATGAGTTGTGCAGTTTTTACGTACTTAATGGTAGCTTAGCGGTAACCATTATCACTAAGGCTACCATTAACAGCAATCAGAATACACTAGTGGATCTTAACCATTAGAGTAACCGCTAACGCGTTAAAAGCTTGGCCCACAGCAGGAAATATAAGTACATAAGGTTAGTGGATTTTTATTTTAACCGCTACCCTTATCGCTAGCAAGTAAGGCAAAGAACCACCACCACCGAATTCTCATCTTCATCAATTTACCACACCCCGACAACCCCACGCCACATCCCAGTGTACTTGGAGCCTGCAATTCAATGAGTTTGGTAGTCGGCCGTATTTTTCTTCAAAAGCAATGGAGCAAGACGAGGCCATTTTCTCGGCAATTAGGTAAGAGTGGCTTGGCCTTGAAGCTCTAATTGAACTGCTTGAGTTTAGAATTGCAGGAATTATTTAAGAAATCGTCCGATCTTGAGTGAAATCACCGGCAAAACTTCTGCACGCTGAGTGTTTGACTAATTGCTAGCGGTTACAGCTAACGGTTACAGAGACCGCTAGCATACCGTTAGCTAATAACGGTACCATTAACGGTTGGGTTTACCGCTAACCCAACCGTTAGAAGCTTCTGCAGGCATATTTTTGTAATTTTTCGTGCCAACGATCGAGGTCGCATTCCTACTAATTATTATAGCCGCATTTCGGCTGTGTTTTTTTTTAACAACTGAACCAAGCCTTCATCTCAACCGAACAAGAAGCGGAAAAATATGGAAAAGATGGTGGGGGCCAAGTTCAAGGTACTCGATGACGAGGTCGATCTGTACAACTCCTTGATGAAAAAGGATAATTAGCAACCCAATGATAGTCGATATCGACTATTGGTTCGCCCAAGCCGACTTAACGATCCTTTCACCGAGCACTTTGTGGGTTGCATCAAAGCCCTCAGCTGTGTTCAATGGGCTCGGATACGAGTCCCACCCTATGAGCAACTGATGCTCGAGTTTTACACTTCATTCGAGATATTGGCCGAATAGACACTGACATGTCGATTCAAAGGGAAGGAGTACAACTTCACTGCCAACGTAATCGAGGCCTATTTCAACATTAACGACAAAATAACTCTGAACGAGAGAGACCGCACATATAACAAGCGCCAATTCGGGGAAGATATTAAGCTCCCGGGAGTCGAGGGGCAGAATCAATAATACCCCCTCACCTTAGTTCAAGATAACGCTCTTTACGCAATCTATCATTTTCTCTCGCACTGCGTGCTCGGTAAGGAGGAGCCAATTATGGTGAACAAGGACAAGATGTATGCACTGTGGTGCATGAGAAGGAGGAAACCAGTTCAAATATATCCCCTAATTATACGAAGTTTGAAAAATATGAAAAAGATGAGCTAGGAGAGACCAGTTCCGATGTCTCACGGCACTTTCATTACGAGACTCGCTCACATGTGCGGATACTCATCGAAGAGCGACGACATTGATCATGATCCTCAACCGTTGGCATTCACATTGAGGGTAGTGCAAATTCCGGGGAAACCGAGGGGAGTAAAGATGCCAGTAACTAAGTTGTGGAAATATGGAGAGAGGGACAGGGACGATAAGGAAGAGAGCCGGGCCGAGACTGACGAGGATGTGGGAACAGATACTGAGCCTCATTCTGAACCCAATGATGGATCATCGGGAGGTCTATATCGTGTGGGGTAGGCCGATTTTGATGCTTTTTTGGCCGACTACACGGGTTTCAAGTTGAATGTATACGACAGGCTTTCTGGCGTTGGGTATGATGCTCGCTCCACGAGGGAGGACACACATTTAGCTTTTGAAGAAGCTCATTTTGCACATGAGGAGGCCCGAATGGCTCTTAAGGAAGATCATTTTGCACCGGAAGTGAGCGAAGGGAATCGGGAGCTGTTGACTAGCCTTGACGGCCAATTTTGCCCAGTTCATGAGTCGATGGCTGCCTGCCCCGCCTCCCCCGGATTTGATGGATATCATCCCGTCTCAAGGTCCCTACGATCATATACCACCTTGGAATTGAGAGAGATTGGTTTGTTGGAGAGACTTTCTATCTTTTACTGGTCTTTATTTCCCTTTTATTTATTTTTGAAAATCTAAAAAAAATCGAAAAATCGAAAAAAATAAAAATATTAGTTAGTTTGTTATTTATTTTCTTCATTTGTTTCTTTTTGTAATGTTTAATCAGGACTCTCGAGCTCACGAGAATCGAGACGACAGGTTGATTGCATAATTCTTCGTAAAGTGACTCGACTTTTTAAGTCTTCAATGATATTTTCTTACTCCTTTTCTCTTTTTATTTTTATATGTTTTTGTGGCAATACGGAGATTGCCGGGTTTTTAGAGAGGGGGAGGGTCGAGTATGATGTGTAATTCTTAATTGTGCAATATCGAATCCGTATGATTTGTAATAATTAGTAATTTAACGTGATTGATAGCTATTTCTGCACTTGTTGTGGTTGTTTGGCTTGCCTATCAAAGTTGATTAAGTATGATTTGATGTTCTTGTCTTTTGAGCTTGTATAAGTGAAAATTTTTTCAAAATTATTACTTATATATTGTAAAATGGTACTTGGACGCAAATGATTTCGTAAAACTTTAAAAGCAGCGTCAATTCAAAATTTCTTCATGCAAAAGCTAGTGAGTAGCCTGAGTGTTTATCATCTTTGCATACACTTGAGTAGGTTCTGTTTTGAGATCTCTTTGAAATTGCAGTGTGTAGTTAGCTTTGAACATAATGATTAGGCACATAAATAACCCTTATTCCGGCTATATCCATATATATTAGCCACTATAAATTCTGAATGTGCTAATCATAGCCAAATATCCATTTCTTATAGCCATGAGTATTTATGAGTTAACTCTTACGTCATTAATAGCGTGGGGGTAAGAGTTAGTTATTTTTGGGGTTATTTGAATTTCGAAATCATACTCAGGGATTTATGAAATAAATTGTATCCAGTGATAACGACCAGCATCCTTAAAAAAAAGGAGAACAAAAAGAAAAAGAAGAAGAAAAAAGAAAGAAAAAGAAAAAACAAAAGAATAAAGAGGATGTTGAATCTCTTTAGGTTGTTGCCTGTGCTCATAAAGGCTTTTGTGTAGTAGTGATTTATCTTATGAAGCCTAAATTTTTTAGAGGCAATAGTTGAGTGTGAAAGAAGAAGCGTATCTTGAGCTTCTAAATTGTTTAAGTGGTTTGTTCAACAATCGGTTTTGGCTTGCGAGTTGAGAAATAGCCTAAGTTTAAAGGCTACGTTATGAGAGTTAAGTGAGGTTTTGTTTGAATGAGGTGAAGCATATTGCTTCGTGATTAGAATAGTTTGGTGAGTTATTTATCACAATAGATTGTGAGTTAGCCACATGACTTATGTATTCCATACCCGTCCAAAGAGCCTACATTACAATCCGCAAAGACCTTTTCCGATTATTTGTTAGTTACACACTTAATATGCGGTTAGACGTTTTTGATTTTCAGTTCTTGTTTATTGTGCATGTACTATGATGATTTGAGCGTATACACGTCCCATGCAGAAAAAAATACTTGAGTGCTTTTGAGCGTACACATATATATTACCCTTTAAGATGAAGCGTTATTTTGTTGTTTGAGCGACAATGTAATAAGGTTTATTGTTTGAGTTTCGTTACACTTATCTATATTTTCAAAATTACCTATGTATCACAACACGACTCTTGCTTCAACTTACTTTCATTCTTGTTATTCTTTGAAATTATCGTTTGTTCGAGGACGAACAAACCAATAAAGCGTGGGGTAGTTGATTAACAAGAGTTTGTCCTGATTTTAGTTAGTTTTATTTGTTAATTTTGGTATAAGTTGGATAGATAAAGATTTTTATTTTTTTCATATTTTTGTATCTCCAACTTATTTTACCGCGATTTGATCATAATTAATGCAAATGGGTGACTGTTCTCTGTTTTTCCCCATATAGCTAAGTAACCGGAGGAGCTCATAACTAAATAGATGATGTTTGATGATCAAAAGATGAAATCGAGCTATTCGGTAAAGAATTAGCATATTTTATAAGTTAACGGTTAGGTTAGCGGTCACTCTAACCGCTAAAACCAATCGCCAACCCTAGCAGTTACTATACCACTATCACAACTGCTAAAGGACGACAAAGAACTCTTAGGCCAAGTTAACGACCGACTTAAAGGTTACCGAAACGTTAGCCCAACCGTTAGGAAACAACAAAGAGTTTAGAGGCACACTTAACGATTACCACAACCGCTAGCTGAAACGTTAAGTGCTGACAATGACTTTCAACAATAGTTAATGGTAGCGTTAACGGTTACCCTAACCGTTAACCCCAACCGTACCCAAATCGGGATTTTTATGGTAACTTTTGCTCCATGTCTTGGGAAAACTATAAATAACCTTCTATAATTCATCTTGGGTATCACCTCTCATATTCGTAGGTTTCCAAGACGTAGAGAGAGTCCGTTTCCACCACCCGTTACATAGATACAAGATCAATATTGAAGATTCAAGGTTCTTTTGTTCAAGATTCACCTTTCAATCAAGATCGACGCCTCAACTCCGGAATAGCTGGAGATTTACTGCATTTCCTAGTCAATAATAAGTTCTCTAAACTTTTTAATCGCTTTCTAGATTAGTTGTTTGTTAATTTATGATTTTTGATGCTTTGTTCTTTATTTTCGGATCTTGAGTTACTTGATGCTTTATACTTTGGTTTTCTTTGATAATATAGTTCGTAATCTTTCAACTTTCAATTTCGTTTCTTTAATTTATGCTTGGTGATTATTTGATAACTTATCCATGCTTGGAAATTTAGTTTTAATTTCGTTCATGCTATTTAATTGCTTTTCAAGTTCCAAAACCTTAGTTCATAGGTTCTAGTTATATAAGTCTTTTAAATTCTCGTTGGTTAATTAGTTCAAGTTAATTAGTTTATTCATTGAGCCCTACAATGTGGGAGTACGATCTTGACGAATTCTACTTAGAGCAACTCCCGTTTTTTCATGGGCTCCCGGAACCGAGTCGAGTCGAGCATTCATGATTTAGAGCCAGGATTGACTATTTTTTATCTGTGCTCAATCTTGAGCTCGACAAGCTCGAAAGATTGTTGCTCGAGCTCGACTCGACAAAGAAATGAGTATGCTCGAGTTCGGCTCGAGATCAACTCGACAATGCTCGGCTCGACAAAAGCTCAAGCTCGACTCGAGTTTTTTGGTTTTCAATCTAATAAAATTACGGTATTTTTGTAATTAATACTATAAAAATAGGGGTATTTTAGTAAATTCACAGATAATCGAGAAGCTCGTCAAGTTCGTGAGCTTATTAGTGACGTGATCAAGCTCGACTCGTTTGTGAGATCGAGCTGCTCGAGCTCGAGTTTGACCGAACTCGAGTCGAGCTTTGACTCGTGTTGCTCGCGAGCGCTCGTGAGCCGCTCAACTCATTTGCAGCCCTACTCTCGAGCGATGATCTGCATAAGTTCACCCGAGAATACGATGCCATCACCAGGAATCTCCCTCTTCAAGGCCTTACGAAGGACCAAGTGAAGATGCGACGTTTCATCTTCGCATTAAAGAATCTTCCCAATTCCTTAGAAACATGGGAGGAAGTGTACGATCGGTTCATGGGGACGTTCTACTCACCTGAATGGGCCTCATCTTCAAATTCGTACAATTCGGGCCCTGAAAATCCATATGCTCTACCCGATCACTATGATCCTGGTTCTGGCCCTCACGCCCCACCACATAATTCCTATCGTCCGATCTTTAACGAATCTTATGCCCCCTTGAAAATTCTTATAATCCGGGCTTTAACCCCTCATCACCCTACTTGCCTCCAACTATTTTAGCGCGAGCCATGATTCGTATGATCCACCCAATTCTTATTCTTTGATCTACGACCCATTTTATCTTCTAACATCAAATTCCTATGATCCGAATTTCGAGTCTTATGTTCCCCTAAACAATAGACAAATTTACTTTTCAATTTTTTGTTCAGTCCACCATCTGTAATGTTTGGTTGAGACTGTTTTACAACCTCTGTGAAAACAACGCATATGAATAAAATTTAAAATTATCTTAATTTATTATATAATTAATATTTCATTAAAAATTATAAATAAAGGCATTTCGAACCTGATAAAATTCTTCACAGTTCAGTAAAATATAATTTCTCGCCGCATCGAATTCTTCTTTGCTGAAGAATCTTTTTCCCTGATGCTTTTTTGCTCAAATTCCAAAATATGATTCTTTTCCTCCAACCACTTGATTTTGCTATGCGTCCATTGACGGTCTCTACATCTAGATTAGTAACTTTCAAAAGCCCCAAACTTTCTATCTTTGTCAAAACCTCCGTTACTGACCGTACGCTCGGTGGTGGAGTCTCCACCTTTCTATTTTTCCAAAAATTCCTTTTATCTTTTTTAAAAGGATGACCACAATCAAGAAACTTTCGATGATTTTGAAACCAAGATTGTTTCCTATTGCACTTGAGAGTAAATGCAACCGATCGTTCTATGCAATATGAACATGTCGTTCTCCTAACCGTGCTCCAACCAGACAACATGAAGAAGGCAGGGGAATCGCTAATTGTCCACATGAGAGTTGCCCGCAACTAAAATTTTTATTTTTAGAGATATCATATGAGGGTGCACCAACCATCCACAACTAGTTCAACTCAGCGATTAGAGGTTGTAGAAACAAAAACACTTAGAAACATGTATTGCTCTTTCATACACATCCATGGAGGCAAGTAGTATGGTGTGACTATCACCGGCCACGAGGAGTATTGCACCCTGAAACTACTAAAAGGTTGAAAACCATCTGTGCAAAGGCCCAATCTTACATTTCGACTTTTGGCGATAAACTCTATATGAGTTTGATTGAATGTTTCCAGGACTTTGAATTTTATGGGTGACGCATTAGACCATCATCAACAACGTGTTCAGCATGCCACCTCATGTCCTTTGCTATTGCTGCAGATGCGTATAGCCTTTGCAGATGAGGAGTTAATGGAAAATAATAAATCTTCTTATACACAATGCTTATTTTTTGTCGTTCTGCTTCTCCCTGGTTAGCAGGTTTGAACCGAGAATGGTTGCAAAACTTGCAAGTGGTTAGGTCAAAATCATCTCTCCAATACATCATATAATTTTTCATGCAACAATCGATCTTCTCGACCAGTAGACCCATGCCCCTCAATAACTTCTTGATCTTGTAGAAGTCATTGGGTATATGATTATCATTCTGTAACGCCCAAGTTTTTATCTCCTTATTATGTTAAGCCCAATTTTTATTTTTTATTTTATATTTTTTTATTTCAAGTCCACTAAGCCTATTACCCAAATTCAATTATATTATTTAGTTTTACCTAAGCCCAAATCAAAATCTAACCATAAAGCCCGGTTTTACCAACTACAAKCCTAACTTTCCAAATTTAAAACCATCTTTGGTTTATAAACAAATCCAAGACATCTTTAGTTTTTTTTCACACGGCCGCTTAGTTCTTGTTTTTCCAAAAACTTTCAAACAACAATTCATCGTCAAAAATCTTTCCCAAGCCACAATAATCGTTTCTCCAAAATCGAGTGCGAGTTTTCCGATGCCACAAACCCGATTGTTAACTGAAACCACCCCGAAGCAAACCATTTTTGGCAGCCTACAACGACTGCCGAATTTGCCCAAAAACCTGAATCACAAAAACCACCACGGTGCTGAAAGTTCCTCGCTAGAATCGCAAGCTTTCCACGAACCCGAAAGAATTTTTCGACAAGTCACCAAATCGCCAAAAGCCAAACCCGCAGCACGATTCAAAAAGGCCTAGATCACCACCGATTGGCTGCCTCCGATTTTCAATCCCCAACACAGCCACCATCGCCACCGCTAAGCCACGGTAGCCCGATTCCAACCCATCACCACTACCGGCATATACGGACCCAAAGTCAGGGCTTCACCTCCGAGCCATCACGAATGCCAACCCGAACCATCTCCACCACAGACCGCCGGCGATTTCATTATCATCGCCGCCCTAAGACCCCATCGTCTTGCTGCTCTCGCCGGATTTTTGGTCACCACCGAATCCACGATAGCCCCAACCGAACCCCTGTCCAAACCCAGACAGACCCACGGCCGGTTCTAAAAAAGGGGCCAAATTGCCAACCACTAGAAGAACATGATCTAGTGACCCCACGATGAACAAGCCAAATCAGCCGCAGCCCGATTGAGATCCGAAAAGCCGCCGGATTCTGCCCTTGGCACTGATTGTAAAGTCTCCATTTTCTGGTTACCACCGAAGCCAACGCTGCCGTAACCACCAAATCCCCTGAACCAAATCGGCAGATACTCTCGGTCACCCCCATAGTCGCGTTCGAGCTCCACCGCCGCCACATTCAGTCCATCGCAGCCGTTGTCGAGAGCCGCCGTCAAATCATACCATTGTCGAGCCCCATCGCTGCTGTCAGCATCCCGGCCGCGTAGCCGGAGAAGGACTCACCCGATCGGAGCCCCTTTGCCGCCACGCCGCTGACCGATGCCGTCTATCGAGGCCCCTCACAGCCATTGCGGGTCGTCGCCGCCACCGATACCGCTTCTTTCTTACCGCCGCAGCCGCTGTTAAATCGCCGCCAATCAAGCCACGCCACAATCAATTCCACCGCCATGTCAACTCGCCGGTTCCCACTCGCAGGATTGCCCAGACGAGGATCGAAGGAGAATGAGAATTTTTCCTTTTTTTTTTCGAAATAGAAGGATGAAAGAGACGAGTTCTGAGATTAAAGGTTGGTTTTTGATTAATACCCAGCCATTTCCAAGATGTTGCAAATTGACCCCAGGATTTTTGCCACCTATTTCAATTGACCCCCAAGACTGTTGATCCTATTCTATTGAGCCACCAATTTAAGCAAAATCCCAATTTCAGCCCCAAAATTTATCAAAAACTCCACTCCAGCCCAAAAAACTTTCAAGTTATTTTATTTCCACCACTCCAATTTCAAGAACGTTACAAAAACATCCATATCTACCATTTTATTTAAATTCCATGACCGGGCGTTCAAATCAAGTTTACGAATTCATTATCTTTTCAGTTATTCCAAATTAATTTTTTTAAATCCAAGTTCTAAGTTAAGCTATGAAATTTGATCGAAGAATTCTTAGCACTCTAAGAAATCTTCTCGGCAATAGTACGGAGTCGATTGTAGAGCAGTAAGATTTCCCGAGTCGCGTCTCTCGAGGATAGATATTATCGGCGTTAAATGTTTTTAGTTACTCTCTTGTTAAGCTAAATTACACTAATCTACACTAGGAAAGCATTAAGTCATTGGTTTGGATTTTAAGTTTTACGCTAAAACTTGAATTTAAAAGGAGGCTTTAATTAAAATCGATTTAAATGAAAATGAGGGTTTAGGGTGTTCGGTTCATCTCCACGATCAATCGGTTTTTTCCGAGCACTTGATACACAATTCGAGGTTGTCAATCCCAAATTGTATACCAAGTGTTGGGGTCGTCAATCCCAATTCTCGACAAATTCCGATCAATGGTTCTAAACGAACCTAAACCCTAAACCCGTATTTACTAAACTAATTGCATCAAATTAATCTCACAATTGAAATATAATTCATGGAGGGAAAATCAAGCATTTCAAATTGAAATTGGTCAAAAGGCATTAAATTGAAAAGAAGTCAAATTACCAAAGAGGAAAACCTCATACATCTTTTGAGGACTAAGAGCTTGCTTGGCTAAAAAAAGAGTAAAAAGCTTGAAAAGAGCATTAATGGAGTTTTGCAAGAACAAGAACAAACTAAAATCTAGAAATGAGAAATTGAAGAACAAGGCAAAGATTAACAACACAAATTAAATCTAAAAATCAACACAACTTCAATAACAACAATCAACAATAACAACACAAGAAAATTAAAGGAAAGAAAATTACCAATTGCATTAAACTCAAAAGCTTCAAATCTTCAAACTACAAGCACCACAAATGAGGAAGGTGTCACTCACTCCATCAATTGCTTAAAACAACTAAACCTAACTACTAACTACAAACTAACTAACTAAGCTAAACTAGATTAACCACTAAGCTTGCTAAAACTACACTAAACTAGGGATTTATGAACTAGGGTTTTTAAAGCAAGAGTAAAGGCTTGGAGGAAATGGAGCAAGCCCCAAATTCCACCAAGGAGAGTTTTTTTTTTTGGATAAGGTTGCTGGGTTTATTTATACAAAAAAACAGGGGCAAAATCGTCAAAAAGGACCAAAACCCCGAATTCCCCTGCGTCTCAGTCGATCGACTGAGGACCGGTCGATCGAATGAAAGTCAGCCGATCGACTGAGACGTCCAAAAATCCCAAATCTCTGGAATCCAG
Organism: Phtheirospermum japonicum; assembly: GCA_014905375.1. Classification (NCBI taxonomy): domain Eukaryota; kingdom Viridiplantae; phylum Streptophyta; class Magnoliopsida; order Lamiales; family Orobanchaceae; genus Phtheirospermum; species Phtheirospermum japonicum. The sequence goes on from BMAC01000673.1 coordinate 436,068, forward strand.
TCGATTTTGGGGAGGTCCAGTCTATCGACTGGTTCGACTGCTCCGGCTCATTTTCTCGTTTCCGCTCCCACCGTCCGCCGGCTGTCGCTCCTAGTTCGCACTGTGTTTCCTTGCTTTGCCCGTTCCAATCCGAGTCGAGTGGGATGCCTCCAAACGTGCACAAGTCCCGCTTGGTCACCCTACGGCCAAAAATACAAAAAGGGTAAAAATGTACGAAAAATGACTAAAAACCGTACAAAAGTTATAAAACCTAAAACTAACAAAATAGGCCAAAACGACTCCTAAAACCCGTAAATGAAAGCAAAACACACGCGAATGCTGCACAAAAAGGTAAAAAAAAAATGTGTACAAAAAAGTACAAATCAAAATTCAATGTAGGAAACGAGGGTTCTCAAAACTAGGATTTTCAAACACGGGCATCTACATTCGCATTTTCACGAAATAACATTTAAATGTGGGTAATTCTAAACCTTTTCAAAAATCTTGTCTATGTTAAATGTGATTGTATGAATTATCTATGTCTCAATGCAACATTCTATAGTAGCTTTCGAGCTAAAACAATGACAGTGTGTTGTAGCTATTCATTTATGATTTATATGATTTCTTCATAACATTGCCGAACATGTTCTATGTTTGTTTATGTTAAATACAATTGTATGAATTATCTATGTCTCAATGCAACATTCCATAGTAGCTTTCGGGCTAAAACATCAGTAGCTTTCGAGTTAAAACAACAGTAGCTTTCGAGCTAAATCTATGGTTGGCCAACATCTATGAACGACTGACAGTGTGTTGTAGCTATTCATTTATGGTTTGTATGATTTGTGTTTAATATTGACAAACGAATCCCCACGGATTGAGTTGAAAGCTCACACCCATTTTTATCAAACTTTTCAGGTTGAGGAGTTGGATGTGGTACGAGGCGGTGGATGCGAAGATGCTACTTTCAATATTATTTCATTTTCCTTTCTTTAATTGGTATTGTAATTATATGTCAAATTGCAAATAAAGATTGACACTTGTGTTTCTATTTTAAATTCCTTGAACAGTCCGAGTACTACTATTTTGATTCATTAAGTGAATCTCCTATTTTTAAATAAATGTTTAAGTTTTATTCACGCTTCCAATCAAATTTATTGTGATTGTGATTTATTGAAAACTCATGCCCTTTTTTTTGGAAGTTTTGTGAATAAAAAAAAATCAAAATTTACATTTTTCGAAATTGGGGCGTGATAGAAGTTGTATCAGAGCCATTCACGGTTCTGTAGACTCGCTAAATATTTTCGTTTGTCGATTTCAAAAGAAAGACATAAAAAAAGATTCATTAACTAGTCAAAAGTTTTATTACGATTTTTCTTTTATGTCAAAAGTTTAAAGGTTACATTTTAGTACAAGTGTAAAACTATGACAACAAGCATCCACCTCCGCCATACCGCGCCAACTCCACAAGGTATATGCATAAATATCTTAAGTTTTCAATTTTCTAAGTCTATTGCATGTTTTCAATAGCAAATACAAAAGCCATTACCATTGCAAATGTTAATTTTTAAGTTTTCAATTTTCTAAGTTTATTTCATGTTTTCAATAGCAAATACAAAAGTCATTACTATTGGCAAATGTTATGCTGTTATAAATTTCTCAAAATTTTCTAAGTCTATTGCATGTTCTCAATAGCAAATACAAAAGTCATTACTATTGCAAATGTTACGCTATGCTATGCTATGTGAAGGGATTTTTATAGTCATGATCACTATGACATTTTACTATTGCAAATGTTATGCTATGCTATGCGAAGGGATTTCTATTGGAATGATCACTATGACATTTTTACAAAATCACACGTTTCTATGCGTGATCTATTCCATGATTGTTTAGTCAAACTATAGATGCTCATGTGCGAAGAACTATTTTGAATTTTGAGGACGAATTGTTCTTAAGAGGGGTAGGATTGTAACGCCCAAGTTTTTATCTCCTTATTATGTTAAGCCCAATTTTTATTTTTTATTTTATATTCTATTATTTCAAGTCCACTAAGCCTATTACCCAAATTCAATTATATTATTTAGTTTTACCTAAGCCCAAATCAAAATCTAACCATAAAGCCCGGTTTTTACCAACTACAAACCTAACTTTCCAAATTTAAAACCATCTTTGGTTTATAAACAAATCCAAGACATCTTTATTTTTTTTTTCACACGGCCGCTTTTTTTTTTTTTTTTAATAAAGCGCGAAAAAATTGTTAAGAAGAAGAAAAACTATTCATACAAACGCAGATCACGACGTCTATCCCTTAACTAAAGGCATCTGTTCGGGCCTCATTAAAACCTCTCGAGGTAAACCCACCCTTGTGGGAGAAACCCTCGTAGAGGAAAGAGTACCCTCCCCACGCCAGTAGAGTAAGGAACAGAACACAGCGATATAAAACGCTAAAAGCCACAAGCTGGCCAAATGTAAAAATAAGCTACAACAAGCGTGTCGTGACCTAAAAAGCAGCAATACCAAGGTCCTCTGCCGAACCGAGATTAAACTGCTATTCGAGGGGCTGATGTCAAGATCGTGATGAACGGTACACTGTTTTCCCCCAAAATATCATCGTTCACCAGATCTAAGAGGAACGTCGGAGGTGACGTGAACCAGTCGTAACGGGGAGAATCGGACTTGGAAAGCGCATCAGCAGCGCGGTTGCCTTCTCGATAAACATGCGAAATCATGAACTCGATCGAGGTAGTGATAAAAAGAATCCGACGCCAGCGAGCGAGGAAGCGCCAAGGGACATCCAGGCTACGCTTCACAAATAGCTCCACCACATAAGTCGAGTCGGATTCCAGCCAAATCCGTCTCCACCCTCTCTTATCAGCCTCCTCGACCGCAATGATCGTAGCCTCTAATCCAGCCTCAAAGGCAAAACCCTGGTTAAGCGATCTCGAAAAGCCGCCTTTAACAAAGCCCCGACATGTGCGGAAGATACCCGCCGCGACGCAATCTCCAGGACAGCCCAAAGCACTACCATCTGTATTCACCTTAATCCAGCCAGGTGAGGGGGGCAACAAAGACACAGGGGTAAGGGTGGGCGGAGGCGCGGGCCTACCACGCACACCKAATTTGTGCAGACAAATCAGGTCAGTAACAGTGTTTGCCATCGTGCCGTGATCAAGGGCAGAAGACTCCAAAATGAGCGATCGGATGAGAATAAGAGCCTCCGTGGTGGATGGCTGAACTCCATTATGGATGAAATTGCACCGGAGGTGCCAGATCGTCGAGATGAAAGCAGCTTTCCAAAGGAAGAGTACCTGCGCACTAAAACGATAATTAATAGCAAAAATACAAAGATGAGCAAAACCACCTGAGAGTGGGAGCTGGATGTCGAAAGAGTCCTCCATCCAGCTCCAAATGTGGCGCGCAAACTGGCAGTCCGTGAGAATATGATCAACCGTCTCAGAGTTCGCGAAGCAAAAGCAACAGTAAGAGGGACCAATGAACCCCCGCCTGCGAATCACGTCGAAGACACCGAGCCGATTAAAGATCTCCTTCCAAACGGTGATAGATCTCCGAGCCGGGATATGAGCAGACCAAATCCAACTTCCCCAATGAACCTTGAGAAACTTCAGACGGAAATGGTCGTAAGCAATCTTGGCCGAGATGTTTCCAGAAGGGGATATAGACCAGACACGCTTATCCTCGGTATGCGGGACAATGGGAAACCGGAGGATATCAATAACGAAGTCAGTGAAGGCGACGAGGAAGCTCTCTGTGAGGTGCCAGGCTCCAGAGAAGAAGTAGTTGGCGATAGTCTGAGAAAAAAGAGGCTTAAAAGTCTGAGGAATGCCGATGCGAGAAGCGATGGAGTAACCGAGCCAGTTATCCCATCAAAAACTAACCCTGGAGTCGCTGCCCGGGATCCAACGAGAGTGCTCCAGAATGCTAATAACATGACCCCTGATGCCACCCCAAATGGACGAGGGGAACCATTCGTCTTGAGAAAGCGCTCGCGGAGAAGACGAAAGGCCATGGAATCCTTATTAAGCAAGTTATTAGCAAACTTGAAGAGGAACGAGGAATTAGCAGTGGTGATGGAACGGATGCCGAGGCCACCCTCCTCACGAGGGGCACAGAAGCGGGCCCAGTTAATGGTACAACGCTTACGCTTGGAGATGTCACCCGACCAAACGAAATTCCTAATAGAAGTCTCCAGTGTGCGTGTAAGCGAGGTCGGCCATTTGAGGATGAGCATGGGGTGCACCGTGGCGCTGGTAATGACCGAGTTAACGAGGCAGATGCMACCAGCGAGAGAGAGAGAGGAACCCTTCCAAATACCAAACTTAGCCAAGGTCTTATCCAAGATCGGACGAAGATGAGTAACACGGGGGCTACCACGGAACATCGGGACACCGAGTTAGGAGGTAGGAAGGGAGCCCACGGAGAAATTAGAGACCTGACAGATCCGACGGGCAATGACAGGAGTCACAGAAGAGCCAAAGTAAATCTTAGATTTCCCCGAGCTGAGAATCTGTCCGGAATGATCCCCATAGCGATGGAAGATGTCCAGGATGGCTCTAACATTACGAGTCGAGGCATGACTCATGACGAGGATGTCATCGGCATAGAGAAGGCAGGTAGGGAAATAAAGAGAGCGACCGGCCTGGAATAGGGAAATCGTACCGCGGTCCGCAGCGACACAGAGGGCACGCGCAAGAACGTCCTCCGCTATGCAGAACAGGAGAGGAGAGAGGGGATCCCCTTGGCGGACACCCCTGGAGCAACTAAGTTCTTGTTTTTACAAAAACTTTCAAACAACAATTCATCGTCAAAAATCTTTCCCAAGCCACAATAATCGTTTCTCCAAAATCGAATGCGAGTTTTCCGATGCCACAAACCCGATTGTTAACTGAAACCACCCCGAAGCAAACCATTTTTGGCAGCCTACAACGACTGCCGAATTTGCCCAAAAACCRGAATCACAAAAACCACCACGSTGCTGAAAGTTCCTCGCTAGAATCGCAAGCTTTCCACYAACCCGAAAGAATTTTTCGACAAGTCACCAAATCGCCAAAAGCCAAACCCGCAGCACGATTCAAAAAGGCCTAGATCACCACCGATTGGCTGCCTCCGATTTTCAATCCCCAACACAGCCACCATCGCCACCGCTAAGCCACGATAGCCCGATTCCAACCCATCACCACTACCGGCATATACGGACCCAAAGTCAGGGCTTCACCTCCGAGCCATCACGAATGCCAACCCGAACCATCTCCACCACAGACCGCCGGCGATTTCATTATCATCGCCGCCCTAAGACCCCATCGTCTTGCTGCTCTCGCCGGATTTTTGGTCACCACCGAATCCACGATAACCCCAACCGAACCCCTGTCCAAACCCAGACAGACCCACGGCCGGTTCCTAAAAAAGGGGCCAAATTGCCAACCACTAGAAGAACATGATCTAGTGACCCCACGATGAACAAGCCAAATCAGCCGCAGCCCGATTGAGATCCGAAAAGCCGCCGGATTCTGCCCTTGGCACTGATTGTAAAGTCTCCATTTTCTGGTTACCACCGAAGCCAACGCTGCCGTAACCACCAAATCCCCTGAACCAAATCGGCAGATACTCTCGGTCACCCCCATAGTTGCGTTCGAGCTCCACCGCCGCCACATTCAGTCCATCGCAGCCGTTGTCGAGAGCCGCCGTCAAATCATACCATTGTCGAGCCCCATCGCTGCTGTCAGCATCCTGGCCGTGTAGCCGGAGAAGGACTCGCCCGATCGGAGCCCCTTTGCCGCCACGCCGTTGCCCGATGCCATCTATCGAGGCCGCCTCACAGCCCATTGCGGGTTTGTCGTCGCCACCGATACCGCTTCTTTCTTGCCGACGCAGCCGCTGTTAAATCGCCGCAATCAAGCCACGCCACAATCAATTCCAGCCCAACCACCACCGATGCTGCTCAAGACCACCAGAAATCTGAACCACCGCCACGTCAACTCGCCGTTTCCCACTCGCCGGATTGCCCAGTCGAGGATCGAAGGAGAAGGAGAATTTTTCCTTTTTTTTTTCGAAATAGAAGGATGAAAGAGGGGTTCTGAGATTAAGGGATGGTTTTTGATTCATACCCATCCATTTCCAAGATATTGCTAGTTGACCCCAGGATTTTTGCCACCCATTTCAATTGACCCCCAAGACTGTTGATCCTATTCTATTGAGCCACCAATTTAAGCAAAACCCTGATTTCAGCCCCAGAACTTATCAGAAACTCCACTCCAGCTCACAAAACTTTCAAGTTATCTTATTTCCACCCCTCCAATTTCAAGAACCTTACAAAAACATTTGTATCTACCATTTTATTTAAATTCCATGACCGGGCGTTCGAATCAAGGTTACGAATTCATTATCTTTTCAATTACACCAAATTAATTTTTTTAAATCCAAGTTCTAATTTAACCTATTATATTCAATGTAGGAAACGAGGGTTCTCAAAACTAGAATTTTCAACCACGAGCATCTACATTCGCATTTTTACAAAACAACATTTAAAGGTGGGTGATTCTAAACCTTTTCAAAAATCTACGTTTGTCTATGTTAAATGCGATTGTATGAATTATCTATGTCTCAATGAAACATTCCATAGTAGCTTTCGAGCTAAAACAATGACAGTGTGTTGTAGCTATTCATTTATGATTTATATGATTTCATCTTAACATTGCCGAACGTGTTCTATGTTTGTCTATGTTAAATGCAATTGTATGAATTATCTATGTCTTAATGCAACATTCCATAGTAGCTTTCAGGCTAAAACAACAGTAGCTTTCAGGCTAAAACAACAGTAGCTTTCGAGCTAAATAAATGGTTGGCCAACATCTATGAACGACTGACAGTGTGCTGTAGCTATTCATTTATGGTTTGTATGAGTTGTGTTTAATATTGAAAAACGAATCCCCACGGAGCGAGTTGAAAGCTCACACCCATTTTTATCAAACTTTTCAGGTTGAGGAGTTGGATGTGGTACGAGGCGGTGGATGCGAAGATGCTACTTTCAATATTATTTCATTTTCCTTTCTATGAATTGGTATTTTAATTATATGTCAAATTGCAAATAAATATTGAGACTTGTGTTTCTATTTTAAACTCCTTGAACAGTCCGATTACTACTATTTTGATTCATTTGGTGAATCTCCTATTTTTAAATAAATGTTTAAGTTTTATTCAGGCTTCCGCTCAAATTTATTGTGATTGTGATTTATTGAAAACTCATGCCCTTTTTTTGGAAGTTTTGTGAATAAAAAAGATCAAATTTACATTTTTCAAAATTGGGGCGTGACACATTCGGCACAACTTCTTTGATTGAATCTAGTACTTGATCATAACACTTGTGGGATATGTGATTTTCTACCTTCAAGTTCATGTGACGGGTAACTAATGTTTCTCACATTCGGGATACAAAGGTTGATTTGCAGCACTCAACATATCGTAGAACTTCTGGGCATCAGGATTAAGCGATTCTTCAATATTAAGGCTTAATACAAATTTCGAACTGGCTGCATCGTGAACCATATTGATGTAAGCATTTGAGGATTCTTCAGGAGAGGCATAAAATGATCCTCCAACGTGAACCTTAGGGTCGACACGATGTGTGCAATCAAGGTTTGTTTCACCATGCAATGTCCAGATGTAGTAATCAGGTACAAGTCCATTTTTTACGAGATGAGATTTGATCTCATTTACATCGCGACAGCTGCAATTCCTACATTTAGTATGACTATAGGGACACTTCAATTTTGCCCCGTCCTTCATTTCTCCATGTGTGAGGGCAAATTGTATGAAACTCTCCACCCCTTCCACAAACGCGTTCGACAAATAACCGTCAACCTTCTGTTTGTACATCCAACTACGGTCATAACTCATTCTATGTTATTCAAATTCTGATTAATAATATAGATGATCAAATTATAGATAAGCGAGAACTATGAGGGTGCCTATAGAAAATGATTGAATTTTTGGTGAGGGCCCTATCCCATTCAAGAAAGTGATGTTCAGTAATAAAATTATCTTACTATGCATTTTTGAGAACTTGGAAATTTCGGCAGCACCTCCCCTTCGTTTAAGTACACATAAATTGCAGTGAACCCGAGAACAAAGGAGAGATAGAAACTAGAATTTAAAAGTGCACAAAATACATACGTAGTAAGATAATCACATTACAATCACATTCTTAAACTGTCCAAATAAGTGGACAATTCATAATTTAGTATCAAACTCTCTGTTTGATACTAAATTCCAAACGGGTCTAAGGTAAGTGTTTAGTGTATAAAGAAAGATTATAATTGACCCTAAAGTAAATCTTGAAATCCGTTATTGGAGGGACGAAACCTCCCGGCCGGCACCATAAACCACGTCTTCATATATATATATATATATATATATGTATATAGGGGTGGGTTCAAACGGAACCCTGTCATTATATGCGAACCTACGAACTAGTGCTTTTATTATATACCAGCAGTGCTTTTATTATACAATCACAGTGCTTTATTATTATTTTCAGTTATATACACCAGTAGTGATTTTATTAAACGACCCTAATTCTTTTAATTAAATAAGGAAATACACAAAAAAACCTTATCCATCCATTTAATTAGATCCAAGGCCCATAATTGACCCTAGGTTCACATATAGGAACATGGTTCTCATTTGAACCTAATCATATAAATATATATATATATATATATATATATATATATCACAAATAATATAACATAAATATAAATTAAACAAAATATTCACATGCCGATCACCACGGCGTTTGAAAACCTCCACCAAGCACTTTTTAAAATCACCATCACATTTTGAAAAAAGTATAAAATTCGTATTGGAGGGACGAAACCTCCCGATCGGCGCCGTACACCACGTCATCACTGATGTCAACCCCAACTAATCACAACACGTATATCATAACATAAATATTAATTAAACATGTTGATATGTCTTGAATCTCTCTCTTCGGCGTGTTGTACGGGGGTCTCGCTGGGGGTGGAGATGCCCCCAGCCCAAACGGTATGCAGTTTTGAGCCTTAATTCCAATTTGGTGTATTCTCTCAATGCTATATATATGGTCTTTGAGATCAGAAATCTGTAACCCTAATCAGTTAATAAAATTTATTCTTCTCTCTTCCCGTGGACATAGCCGATTCGGTGAACCACGTAAATATGTGTCTTCTTTACGTTTTCTGTTTTTTGCTTTATAATCCAATTCATTCATAACAAACTGGTATCAAGAGCCTGGTCGATTCAATCAGGGTATTTTCGCACCATTAGGGTTTCTTTTATGCGAACCAAGAATGTTTGCTTTCAACTAAAAGATTGACAAATTCACCGAGAGAAATAGTTTTGGATTATGGCAGATCAAGATGCGATCTCTGCTAAAGCAGCAGGGTCTGTAGGCGCCGCTATCAGGATGAAGAAGAGTGGAATACCCGAGAAGAAAAGGCCCACTCGACTATTATGCTATGTCTATCTGACGATGTTATCATCGAGGTTGCTGATCAGGAAACTGCCGCTGCTCTCTGGTTAAAGTTAGAGAGTCTCTACATGACGAAGTCTCTAACCAACAAGTTGCTCTTGAAGCAACGTTTGTTCCGTTTACGCATGCAGGAAGGTACTCCCCTTCGTGATCATCTACACAAATGAAACAAAATTTTACTGGATTTGCGTAATATTGATGTTAAAGTAGAAGTTGAGGATGCTTCTTTAATTTTGTTAGTATCTTTGCCTGAATCGTATGATAATTTTGTTGAAATGTTTATTACTGGGAAAAATACTCTGTCTCTGAAAGATGTTCGATCTGCCCTCCACAATAGAGAATACCGTCAACAGGCAACTGGCTCTGCCACAGATAATCAGGTATCGGGGTTGTTTGTCACAGGTAAAGAAAAAGAAAATTTTGGGAAGAAAACAAGGAAGCCGTAGAAAGTTTCAAAAGGTCCTAAATCCGAAGACATCTGCAATTACTGTAAAGAACCAAGACACTGGAAGAATTGTTGTCCTAAGAATAAGAGGAAGCAGGAGAAGAAAGGGGGTGTCGGCAGTTCTGCAGCTGTGGCAGAAAATAGATACGAATTATGAAGAAGATCTGGCTTTGGTTGCAGCTTGACAATCACATCGTAATGATGTGTGGGTTATTTATTCTGGGGCGTCGTACCATATTTGTTCTAACAGGAAGTTCTTCTCGACTTATGAGCAGATAGATGGAGGAAGTGTTTGCATGGAAAACAGTGCTGTCTTTAAAGTGGTTGGAATTGGCTCAGTCAGGATATAGACAAATGATGGGGTATTCTGCACCTTGAATGAAGTTAGGCATGTTCCACAGATGATGTAGAATCTGATATCATTAAGTCTTCTTGACAGTAATGGTTTGAGTTTCAAAGGTGTAGGTGGAGATATGTATGTCTGTCAAGGTTCAAAGGTGGTCCTAACAGGCCTGAAACGTGGTACCTTATATTATCTGCAAGGTTCCACTGTGACAGGTTATGCTGATGTTGCATCATTCGAGGTTCAGACCACGAATATGACCAGGCTGTGACATATGAGGCTCGGCCATATGGGAGAAATAAGGATTCATATTTTGTCACAGCGGGATCTTCTTTCTGGGCATAAAGTGAAGAGTCTTGAAATCTACGAGTATTATGTGTTTGAGAAGCTTCATCGTAGCAAGTTCCCAAAGAAGGCCATTCATCAGACCAAGGGGACTCTTGACTACATTCATATGGATTTTTGGGGTCCGTCACGTGTTGAGTCTATTGGAGGCCACATATATTTTGTGTCCATGATTGATGACTACTCAAGGATAAATTGGGGAATTATGATGAAGAACAAAAGTGAAGCGTTCAAGAGATTTAAGCAGTAGAAAGCGTTGTAGAAAATTAGACTGGGAAGAAGATCAAGTGACTACGAACTGATAATGGCCTGGAATTATGTTCGTCAGATTTCAACGAGTTCTGTAAGGATGCAGGGATTGCTCGACACCACACCATTCAACACACACCGCAGCAGAATGTTGTGGCAGAGCACATGAATCCGACATTGCTGGAGAGAGCGAGATGCATGCTCTCAAATGATGTTTTGTCTAGAAAGTTTTGGGCAGAAACAGTAAACACGGCGTGCTATCTGATCAACCATGGTCCTCACACTGGCATTGATTGCAAGACACCTTACGAGTTATGGTCTAATAAACCTGCAGATTATTCGTCGTTGAAGGTTTTTGGGTGTACTATTTACTATCATGTTAGTGAGGGTAAATTAGAACAAAGATCTAAGAAGGGTATATTTGTTAATTTTGGGGATGGAGTTAAGGGATATAGTTACTGGTCACCTTCGTAAAATAGAGTTATATTCAGCAGGAACGTGATTATTGATGAGAATTCTATGCTTAACCCCGCTGTGAAGACCATTGGTGCAGGAAATTGTAGTAGTTTTGATAAAAAGGTGGAGCTACAAGTCACTCTCGATGAGAGTAAATCACAACTCCAAGGTGGAGAAGATCAACATACTACTGCTGAAAGTACAAGTTCATATGTTCATCCAGTAGCTTGCCAGACAAGCATAGCTATTGATAGATATAGGAGAACAGGCGTGAAGCCTCTTGTGCAGTACGATTTTGAGGATATGGTTACTTATGCATTACAAGTCGTTGACGAGGTGGAAGAGGAAGAACCATCTGTAGGTGAACCATTCACATACAGAGAGGCTGTTTCAGGTAGTGAGTCGGCTCAATGGCTCATTTCAAAGAGAGAAGAGATGGAATCACTTGACAAGAATCTTACTTGGGAGCTGGTCAAACGGCCAAAGGGGAGGAAGATTGTTACTTGCAAATGGATATTCAAGAAGAAGGAAGAAACCACATCTGGTGAGGATGTGAAATACAAGGCTTGACTAGTTGCAAGAGGGTTCACACATAAGAAGGAGGTTGACTATAATGAGATATTCTCACCAGTGGTCAGACACACTTCCATTAGAGTGTTACTAGAGATGGTTTCAGAACAGGATTTAGAACTTGAGCAAATGTATGTGAAGACAGCTTTTCTACATGGAATGCTCGAAGACGATATCTACATGACTAAACCAGAAGGGTTCCAGGTTCCGGGGAAGGAAGATTATGTTTCCAAGTTGAAGAGGTCCTTATATGGGCTAAAGCAGTCTCCAAGGCAGTGGTACAAGAGGTTTGACAATTACATGATCCAGTTGGGATACAACAGGAGTCCACATGATTGTTGTGTATATCACAACAAAACAGATGATGGTTCCACGATCTATCTCGTTCTGTATGTGGATGATATGATAATAGTTGTGAAGTCCAAGTCTGATATTCAGAAGCTGAAGGATCTGCTCAGTGCTGAGTTCGATGTGAAGGATTTGTGTGCTGCCAAGAAAATTCTGGGCATGGAGATATATAGGGAAAGAGAAAAGAAGAATCTCTTCGTGTCACAGAAGAGTTACATTGAGAAGATCTTGTCTATATTTGGCATGTCTACCGCCAAGCTTATTGATACCCCAAGTGCTACAAATATTCATTTATCCACTGATTATACACCGAAGTCTGTAGCTGATCAGGAATACATGTCTCAAGTCCCATACTCTAATGCATTAGGGAGTTTGATGTATGTTATGGTCTGCACTAGACCCGATCTTGCACATGTTGTGAGTGTTGTTAGCAGGTTTATGGGACGACCTGAAAAGGAGCATTGTCCAGCTGTGAAGAGGATTTTTTGTTATCTTAAAGGTACGTCTGATGTTGGTATCTTGTATAGAGGTGATGCTCATGGTTTTATGACTGGTTACTCTGACTCTGACTATGCTGGAGATGTTGATAGTAGAAGATTTATGACTGGTTATGTCTTCACTCTTGGTGGTTCTGTTGTTAGTTGGAAGGAAACTCTACAAGCTATTGTTACTCTTTCTACAACTGAAGCAGAATATATGACACTAACAGAAGCTGCTAAAGAGGGAATTTGGTTGAAAGGGCTTGTAGGTGATATTGGTCTACATCATGATCAAGTTATTGTGTTTTGTAACAGTCTGAGTGCAATCTGTTTGACCAAGGATCAGATCCATCTTGAGAGGACCAAACATATTCATGTGAGGTATCATTTTCTGAGGATTGAGCAGAGAATAAAGGTGATAAAAGTAGGTACTGCTAATAATCCTGCTGATATGTTCACCAAGCCGGTCCCACATAGCAAGTTTCGATATTGTTTGGACTTGCTAAACGTCCCAAGTTGTTAGTTGCACAAGGAGGGCAGACCTGAGGCAGGAAGGAGTCTGTTTATCTAGCATTGTAATGACGTGTCTGCAAATGAAGATTCAAGTCAAGGTGGAGATTTGTTGATATGTCTTGAATATCTCATTTCAGCGTGTTGTACGGGGGTCTCGCTGTATACTCTCAATACTATATATATGGTCTTTGAGATCAGAAATCCGTAACAATAATCAGTTAATAAAATATGTTCTTCTCTCTGCCCGTGGACGTAGCCCATTTGGTGAACCAAATAAATCTGTGTCTTTTTTACGTTTTCTGTTTATTGCTTTATAATCCTATTCATTCATAACAAAAAACAACTTGACAATCACCACGACATATATCAAAACCACCACCACAAACATTCTAAAACTTTTCAAATTTGAAGTATTTACAATTCAACCCTAAATTCTGAATTAATTTATAATTAAACCCCAAACTAACCTTAATTTTTAAATCAACCCCAAATATTCCGATTTTTAAATAATTACAACTCAACCCTAATTTCTCAAAATATTCCGATTTAAGCCTTAAACTAACCATAATTTTTGAAAACAAACTCAAATATCTAAATAAATACAATTCAACCCTAGTTTCTTGAATTTATTTCTAGTTAAACCCATTAATAATCAATATATTTGAAATCAACTCCAAATATATAAATATTTATAATTCAATCCTAAACTTTGAATTGATTGATAATTAAACTCTAAACTAACACTAATTTTAAAATTTCAACCCAAATATCTAAATAATTATAATTATACCCTAATTTCTCAAATATTCCAATTTAAACGTTAAACTAACCCTAGTTTCTGATAATAAACTCAAATATCTAAATAATTACAATTCAAACCTAGTTTCTTGAATTTATTTCCAATTAAAACCATTAACAATCAATATATTTAAAATCAACCCCAAATATATAAATATTTATAATTAACCCAAAATCTTAAATTAATTGATAAATAAATCCCAAACTATTCCTAGTTTTTAAAAAATGAACCCAAATATCTAAATAATTATAATTAAACCCTAAACTTTTTAAAATATCCCAAATTAAACCCTGACCTAACCCTAATTTTCAAAATCAAACCAAAATATCTAAATACTTACAATTTAACCCTAATTTCTCGAAATATTTGCTAATTAATATCAATAATAATCAATATTTTTTTAAATAAATTCATAATTGAATATATAAATAAATAAAATAAATTAAAAAAAGATACCTGGTGGTTGTCCGACGGTCGCGGTGGTGGTGCACTAGTGGAAAAAAAATAAATAAGAGTGGCTTCATAAGTGACGCTTCAAAGAGGAAACACTGCAAAATGTGCAAAAGTGACACTTATTAGCAATAAACTGCCTTATATAAAAATAAAAAAAAAATCAAGAATTTCGTCCGGGTGGCGCTTATTGATTACCAACCGACACCAATAATAGTAAAAGTGTCGGTTGCATTTAAAAGCGACTCTAACCATGGTTGCAGTGGAAAGTACCGGTTTGTGCGCTCATCTTCATCCTCCCCATGGCCATCGCAATCCGTCTCCTCTGGAAGAGGACCGACGATGTTGTGGACCCCTCCGATCCGTGGGACCCCTACTGGCGGAACCTCCATCCTCGATGGCTACTCATCTACCGTTCTTTCTCCATCCTCGCCATGGCTCTCTTCCTTTATCAGACTGTTGTTGACTTTGGATTCTTCGTCTTCTTCTTCTACACACAGTACACCTCTCTCTCTGATTTTCAAACACAAATTAATTGTCAATTGATTTTTTGTAATTTTGTTATCAGGTAGACTTTTGCATTGGTCATGGTCTACTTCGCAGTATGCACTAATACAGAAAACCCCCAACAGCGTCGGTTGTTTTTGCTAATGGACATCGGTTCTACAACCGATGCATATTAGATCGATGCCTATAGTCTGGACTATAGGCATCGGTTTTAAAACCGATGCTAATAATATAAATATGCATCGGTTGTTTGACCAAAACCGATGCATATAGTCATCACAAGATGATGTCTTTTGTCTATATACAGTCACTTTAGGCATCATTTATCGTATAACAACCGATGCCTATATCTACCTATAGGCATCGGTTGTCGTATAAAAACCCATGCGTATAGGTATTTACAATCGATGATAATAAATTATATATGCATCGGTTGTTAGACGAAAACCGATGCATATAGTCACCACAAGCCGATGCCTATTGTCTATCTACAGTCACTATAGACATCGGTTATCGTAGAAGAACCGATGCCTATATCCACATATAGGCATCGATTTTTTGTTTTACAACCGATGCCTAATGTCCTATAAGGGCATCGGTGTTTGACAAATAACTGATGCTTAATGTTAATGTTTACGCATCGGTTTTTCTAAAACCACCGATGCCTCGTGGCGAGAATTAGGCATCGGTTCAGAGTGGCACAACGGATGCCTATAGTATGACAATACGCATCGGTTTGGTTTAGAAACACCGATGCATATAGTTACATATAGGCATTGGTTGTTGTTGATTAACCGATATCGATTTTTTATTTATATGCATCAGTTGTGTTGTAAGAACCGATGTATATAATAATTTTAAAAAAGCATGTAAGAATCGGTTGTTTTTCATCCAACCGATGACGCTGCTAATTATATGCATCGGTTTGCACAAAACCCCAAATAAATTTTTGATAAAAAAATACCAGAATTTCAAAAAATTTATTTTAATACCTATCCAGAAAATTGATAACTACCATTTGCAAAAAAAAATGCAATATAAAAAAGCATTCTACTATTCAATAAAATTTAATTTCAAATGCAGAAATTCCCCTTCCTATCTAATAAAACTCAAGTTGAGACTGATTCCATCGCACAAGTAGCAATAACCCATTCAAGGGAATCATGTTCAACAGCACAAAGCTCTCACAAACTAAACTCGTAAATCTGCAACACCTCGTTTCCTTCTAAGGAGAATCCCAGAGCCTTTCCTCCATTCTTACGAACATCGGAGGTCGGTACGGCATCGCGGGTTTGTGTAGTCCCACGGTAGCCTCGGTCTCCTCCGCCTCACCACTTGAAGAGGATGTGGGTGGCTTAGGAGCGGCCACGGGCTCGTCCGGCTCGTTCTTGAATCCTTAGACCTCTTTTCTGCTATTTGTCTGCGTTTCCCTATGAATGAATAAGAGTTATTAAGTAAGAAAAATCTAGAGGAAAATCCACCGACGTCCTCATAATGTTCTGCACCAAGTTACAAAAAAATTACTTAATAACTAAGAAAAAGTAATTAAACTGAGAAATATATACCGAGTAATCTTTTCTGCCCATATCTCACAAACTTCGTCGATTGTTTCTTGCTCGTATGGTTCAACTCCAAATGAGTCCTACACAATCCGATTCAAAATTAATTTGTCATTTTAAAAATGAAGTTTAGGTTTGGAGTTTAAAAAATCTTCAGTAAATTTTTACTACTTAAAAAAAATGAGTTTACACGTACCTTGTCTAATGAGGAATTCACACTGACCCCAGAGCAAATGTCATACATATACCTCATGACATAATAACCAAAATCACTGCCTCCTCGTTATTGATGACACTACAAAAATCATATGAAAGTAGATCAATATTCCATTATCAATCGTTGAGTCAAAATGAAATGGGTCAAAAAACTTTACTAACTTGCCTTCTAGAGTAACCGATATACTATTTTTATTTAAAATACCTTAAAAAATAACTTAACGGGAGATTACTCCACCCCATGTTTCTTCCTCTTCTTCCTTTTGTTGACATGTAGGTCCGAACTGCGCTGCAAATAGTAATCATTGCACTCAAGCAGTTAATTAACACGCAAAGTATTATTTTCAATAAACAATAAGAAATTACTACCTATATATTAAACATTTACAGTTTTAAAACCAAAATGAGCGGATGAACCATCCAATCTTATATTACATCCAATGAAAATCTTCAAGCGATTTTATGAGAGTAGGCTATAGAAAAAATCAGGTTGTGGAAAATAGCAAAATTACATTAATGCTATGAAACAACTTGCCCACGAAAATTGCCCAGAAAAAAGAATCAGTACATTACTTTGACAATAAGGACCTGAAAGTGATTTTTTCTTTTATGATGTTATTGTAAAAATGACAGGAAGTTAACATGTGTCTTGATATCCAAGTCCCCCTTGTGTCCATTTGGATCTAAAATAGAAACCTGAATCTTCCCTAGACATATCACTAGTAGCACCCAGTGATCACTACACATTTTCACAAGCACAAAGATTAATTATCTTTATAAATTATAACAATTGTAATAAACGAAAAAATAATAAGAAATAGTAATTTACTCGTCTAGGTATGGTGCTAGAATGAATGTCCTGCTAAACATTTGACCGAAAGCATCACTTATGTACGTCGTCACAGTAGTCGGGTCATTTAAGATACTTTTCTTGCAGATCTTCGCTGGACAAAGAAATCCGATGGCACCGGCACAAAAAACTCTCAGCCAACCCATGAAGAAACCTATAAATCATTAGTAGATTCAAAGCTAAATATTGAACTAATTGATAAGGAAAAAAGAAAGCTCGTACCGCGCAAAGACTTGCACAATCTGAACAGGCTTCGAATATCATCAATTGGCACGTGAATTTTTGTCTCTCTTTTATCATGGAAGATGGTTTTCTCTAGGTCCATAGAGACGTGGTCCACGTGAACGGGCATCGATAGGATCATATTGTGTATCTCTATGCCATTAGGTCCCAAAGTCTCCAAGACTACATCATCAACAAGAGGTGGTCTTGGTTTTGTTGCAGATTGCTCACCACTTGTCTCCATGATACTTGTTCTCTGTTTCTTTGGGTTTGGCCTTGTAAGTTCCTGTACATATGGCCATGATTGAGAATACTAAAACTAAACAAATAATTGGTGAAATTAAAACATATATTATTACCTCTCTTGAGAGAACCAATCTGATCGGCCACTGCAAAACGCTACCTAACATTTCACCCACGTGCCTCATTTCTGGATGAGCCGTCGCCGGTAGAGGAAGTTGTGTTGAACCCTTGACAATTTGATCTACTGAGACCTTGACATGACCGGGTGTCACCTTCTGATGATGCATGATTGTGTCCTCGACGGTTGGGTAAACCATCCCGGATGCAACAATTTTTATGTCCCCCAGAATGGACAGGGCCAGGCAACACTCGGTCGGACTCTATTACTCAAAGTAGCCTAAAGTTAATGGTCTGAATAAAAATAATTATATTCTGATGATGAATACAAATTAAAACTTGATGATAACGGGTTTGGGTTTTATAGGTTATACCGTAATGGCCTGAGTATATGCAGGTATTGACAATGCAAAAATGCAAAATCCCCTGACCGTAACGGCCTGAGTAAATTATATACCAAACCTAATTACTTTCAGCCCCTTTAGTCTTGTATTCACATTCTGGATACAGGTAAATATAAGTTTTAATTATGAAAGTTTGTTTCTGGAAATAATACGATGCAATGCCATTAAGAGGCAATAATTAGAACTAACTACTCTATAATGAGAGGACGAGAAAAAAACTAGACTTGATATTTCTAATACATGAATAATGAAAAGACGACTCTAAAAAGGATAATGCATAATGAATCTTGACTAAGAATTACTTATTTATCAACTATCAGGGTGCTTTAATGAGTAGGTTTGTGAAAATACACTACATATTATCTAATTTATATCTCAACCATAGGACATGGAGTCCCACCAACCGATTGGCAACTACTATGTGGTTCACCTTGCATCGGCGTGTGGAAGTCAGCCCCCTCGTCAACTCTTGATGGCATTGTTTGGTGAATAACTGGAGTCTGCGGACCTTGGTTATTCACTTGCTTATACAACCGGTTGAATTGAGCTTGTAGAGCATCAAACTTGCCATGCATCTGCTGCGTGATTTCTTGTGTCAGGGCCGCCCTCACCTCGTCCACTAACACCACTCCACTCTGTCTCCTGCTTGGTTGATTCGTTCGACCAAAAACAGAACTCAAGGGCACGTGGCTACCAACACCTCGCACCCGACCCGGGTGCTCCTTCTTCCCTAGAGAAGCATTCAATATGTCATCGTGCCTCTGCGGTACAAACGTCCCTTCACTTACTTCTCGAGCCTTCTCAACCTGTTTCAAGAATTGATAAACATCATTTAATACACTTTCCCCATGTCATTAAGTAAAGTTCTTCCACTTAGAGAGGGTCTGATACAACCCACTTAGCTTTCGCACTAGCATATCCACCAGTTCCTAAAAAGTGCGGATGCTGGTTGTGAGACTTGCTCTCCCGAGCTTTCCAACTCTTTTCCTGGTAAAAAGTTTTTAGGAAAATATTAGATATATATTTCTGGTGGATTTTTTTTAAAGGTAATACACTGTACATTCCTCGAATGCTTCATATTGATGATCACTAACAAATTTCTCCCACTGATCAGCTGTGATGGAATGATATAACTGGGATGGATGATCATATTTTGGGTGTTTACTCTTTATGAAGTCACACACTAACCGCGACTTGAAAGCGGTCCACCTCACTCCCGCAACCTTCAGGAAGGGCTTCTTCTCACCCCCTTTGATATTGAACTCTCTCTGAATAAACAAGAAACATACATATATTAACACATGTGTTCATCAACAGATGATTTACTATAAAAAGTCGATTATTATATACCAGTAAATCCTCCCAAATCACATCCTTCAGACCACTCTCGATGTGTTCCCACTCATTGATGTTAATATCTACATGGGACCGAACTAGAGAACCCAGGTAATTCTTGAAATTGGCAGCATATTTCCCGACGAGTTTATTGTTATCGTCGAAATCGACCAACTTTTGCTCTGGAGGCTTGGCTTTCATTTTAATGCATGTCGTCGAGCCTCTAGATCTTCTTCCAACAGACTCAGACTCGTGTTCACCGTGGGTTCTCGATGAATCAGTCTTGACTCTGTGCCTTTAGTTGATAAAATTCTTAAAACATTAGATGAAAATATAATTTATACGGCGATGAAAGCTAACACATCAATTGACCACTACTGTGAAGACACCAAATTTTTAAACTGATTACAAGAGTGAAAACAGATACTTGGATGATTCTAGCAGCTACAGACAACTAATAAGAATATCAAAAACTTTTGTGAAGGTACTTATCGCATAACATAGTTCAAGAGGGTTCAAATGGCTTGTGAACAGGATGTCCAAAATACAACAAATCTTCATCAAATAAATTTCATCAACCATACACTAATTCATGCTTGTGGGTTTGTTAATTAATCAACCATAACTAAGTTTAATATGATAATTAAACCTGTCATAGACATTGGTTATGGAATGGAATTCAGAGGTCCGGTCTTCAACTATGTAAATATTGAACAAATACCTAATCAACATGAAAGGTCCGACTTTAAAGGTTTCAGTCCTATCTGAAAGGTCCAACTTGGCAACGGGAAGCGAAAAATGGTTGTGGTAAAAATTCTTAGTTCAATCCCAATTATCAACTTGGAGAATTTAATTTTCTACACCTGAACATTACCCAAACATGTTAATTAACGAACTGAACAAGTACTAAAAAACATACACTCTTGCGCAATTTGTAGCAGGCGAGGATGAAACAAGGCGACAGGGAATCTACAGCGAACAGCAGGCGACGGGGAATCGATGGCGAACAGAAGGTGAGGTTGAATGAATCGTCCAAACTTTTCCAAAAATGGATTCTGAATATCTTGCGGGTTTTTGGAGTGGGAAAACTGAAAATTTTGGACTCAATTATTAAAAAACCTAGTTTTCATGTGTTTGGGGGAAAAATTGGACTTTTCAGAGGCTACGAGCCACGCGGGTTCGAATCCCTCCCTCGCCCAAAAATTGCCGAATTTCACGATTATATGCATCGGTTATACAAAACAATCGATGCTCATAAGTTTTATCAGACAACTAAAGTGGGTTATTAGTAATAACCGATGCTTATTATAGAAACTAATTTTACAAAAAATCCCGCGTTCCTCTGCCTCCCAGAAGCAGACATTATCCCTTCCAACCATCTACAAAGTCTTGAACAGAAAAAATGTATCTTCCCCAAGAAATCTTGATGGACATATTCTTACGCCTCTCTACGAAATCGATAGGTAGGCTCAGGTCTTTACCAAAAACATGGTGCAACTTGCTTTCCACCCCACAGTTCATCAAATCCCACCTTGCTCGAAAAACACCCCGCCAAAAATATCTCACGCTCATCATGCCATATAACACCATTCGCTCCATCGAAATCATAAAAGGCAACATTAGCACCGTTTCAAGAGAGCTCGAATTTCCAGGTGTGTGCAGATTGGTTTTGGGTTCATGCGATGGGTTACTACTGCTACTCAATCTAACTGGTGGGATGGTTTTGGTGAACCCCATTACTCTGGAGCAGGTGGGATTACCTCCTCCACCTCTGGTTAGGGGTGAGACTACCCATGTCGCATGTGGATATGGGTATGATAGTGCCAGAGATGATTATAGGGTGGTTTTACTTTCTTATTGCGATTTGGATTATGATGGCCCATTCGTGCCTAACCGTTGCGATGGTGCATATGTGTACTCTGTGAAAACGGGTGTCTGAAAAAGTCTTAAGACCTCGCCTTATGGTAATTTAGTAATTTGCATCCCCGGTGGAAATTTTTTCAATGGGGCTATCCATTGGCTGCATTATAAGATGAGTGAATTTGGAAAGCTGGAGTTTGTAATAATTGCTTTAGATTTGGTTACCGAGGCATATTTCGAAATCACCCCACCTGTTGGTGTCAATGTGGTTAGCGAGTTTTCAACAAATGCACTTGTGGTTTTTGGGGGATGTCTTTGTTTTGTGGATAGGGAAATCGGTGACCAAAGAACGGATGTTTGGCTTATGAAAGTGTATGGTGTGGCAGGGTCTTGGACGAAACTCAGCATTTATTGTAATGGAGTTTTATCTTAGTTCACGCCTTTGTGTTTTGTTAGAGATGATGAGGAGGAGGTTGTTTTGATGGCTGGAGCTCGTTTGGTTGTTTATAATGTGAAAGATAGATCATTGAGGTCCTTGGTCGTCGACAATGGGGGTTATTATCAATTTCTAGACAAAGGCTACTTTACGGAGAGCCTCGTTTTGCCCTTTTGCGGTCGCCACAGTAATTTTTATTAGTAATGAAATTAAAACATAATTATATCTTTTGAAAGACTTGTTTGTTCATTTAAGCCTAAATTTTGACTATCACAAAATTAAACTCCCATAAAAGGTATGAAATTTACAAATTTTGGAAATTTAGGGCCAAAAACATAAACATCTAAAATTTTAGGGTGCAATCTAAAAATTCCTGAAATTGTTTGTAATAATTATACCACAATTCAGTCTAAGGGTGTTATTTCGACAATCTGCTTGGAAATGGCCTGGAGGTAAACATTTGAGTTCACTGGGGGAAGAGGAAAATGCAATTGTGATGATGATGTCGTTTGTCGGACATCATGGACCGGCCTCAATCCCGGGAGGAGATATATAAGTTGTCCAAGATTTCGTGTAAGAATTGAATTTCTTTCCTATTTTTAGATATTAGGGCTAATAATTATTTGGGGTTTTTGTGTAAGATGTTAACATGGGATCCAATTGTAGTTACAATGACAGTTACTTAAGATTTTTGTGGGTGTGTGGTACTTTTGCTTGATTTTTCTGATAGTCTTCATTTTTCGTAGTTAAAGGGGTTGTTTGCATTAATTTTGATTTGAGTAAATTATATTTTAGGAGACTGAAGGATGCAATTTTTTCAAATGGCTTGAGGACCAACGTCGATCAGCAAACCCTACAATTGTAGCCTTCACCTGATGACCAGTACCTCCTTGGACCACATGCCCAGTCCAGAAGTCCTTTGGAATGGCCTACAAAAACTCGCACGATTAGAAGCTTCTAACCTCAAATCAATAATTACTTGAAAGTGTATTAGTTGTAGATAATTTTAAAAATCTTAAACTTACTATGCGTCCACGCTCTAGAACAGTATTCGATACTTGTACTTTGAAAGAAGTAAAATGATTCAGATCAAGGTCAGGATCTGTCACAACTATAAATCGATTGCTTGAAACGCCTTTGCCGTCACAGAATATTACGTCAAAAAATATAAGGCTCATTATTTATGAACACAATGGAATAGTCCTCTCTAATTTTGTTGTCCTCCACAAAACTGAGACACTCCCCTTTGAACCGCACCTACAATAAACAAAAAAAAAAGATAGAGTACAAAATGCAAACTCTCAATCGTATCTAGTTTGCAGAAACTTAAACAACACATCACGAATGAAATTATTATATACATACGAAGAAATGCAATTCACAGTCATATCACCGTCTTGAACATAGAAGAACACAAATAACACAAATCGAATAAGGTTACTTAAACACGTAAAAATTGTTCATCAACAAACTTGAGGAAAATGGAATGCGCTTTCAGAGGTTTATTCTGTCCAAAAGATGTCTTTTCCCGGATGACCATTTAGCGGGGCTACTAGGACTTGGGTTTTGGAGAGAACAAACCTGGTCACCATCTTCACCAAACAACTCCACTGTGACATCCCGAGTCTGTCCAATGGGATTGCGCAATTTAAAATCCTTACTGGGAAGCTCTACAAAAAATTGGACCAGAGACCGCGGGATATGCTGCAATTGTGTCGACAATTATTCAGAATTACAAAAAATCATACAAAACATAAATCAGAAAAATATATATCAGAACATAAAAAGAAAAAAAAAATGGATAAAGCACATATACCATGAAACGTGACAGCGGCATTCCGATGGTCTTGGTGAATGTTGGAATTAAAGTCATCCTTAATCTAGGATAGAAGATAATTCGGCTAGATGTGTGGACGAATTTTTGAAGGCCGGTTTTGTGTTTTTTGAGGGTTTTAATACTTGTTGTTTTGAAACCCGAGCTAATAATATATATTGTAAAAATCAGGGTTAAGCGTCGGTTGTTTGACAAGAGTCGTTGCATATTCATCGCTGGTAAGAAAACACGCAGGAAAGAATGTCAACCAATATATATGCATCGATTGTTTTCATACAAACCGATCCTACGGACATACTTTAAGCATCGGTCCTTTTAGTAATAACTGATGCTACTGTTAATATCTTAGAAAAAAAAAAACTTGTGGCGAGATACGGGCAGGCCCTAGCCAATCCGATTAAAGATCAATGTCCAGGCCACGCGCCATGTCGATCAAGCAAAGCAGTTCTAGGCCCAGTCGACCCAATAGTGATTCCCCGGACCAGGGGTCAATTCCGAATGGTCCAAGGGATGAGAACATATTTAACTTGCCATATTTCCTCTTAGAAAGGCGATGTGGGATAGTTGGGATTATGAAGTAATGAAAGCAATGTTTTCAGTTCAAGAAATAAACAACATCAAGAATTAAAGGATGAAAACGGCAAAGGATATCAACAAAAAATGGAAAGTTTCATTAAAATAAACAGAGTACAATAATGACAAAATAGATAACAACCACAACATCGAGAAAGGATGAAAACACAAAACGAGAATTTCATTAAAATAAACCATACAAAAATTAATAAAAAAAAATACAACAACAGTTCATTTATCTTCATACTTCTTCAGCTTCTCCTTCAACACCTCATTCTCAGCTGCCAATCGATCCCGCTCTTCCTCATATCGCTGGCTCTCGAGAAGGATTTCAACAATGTGGAACAGCTGATCCACAAAGTCTTTCTTAAGGCGGACTATCTCCGCCTCGAGTTGTTCTACAAGGCCGGATGGACCAGCCTCGTCGTCGCTGCTTTCGAACCCCGAGCTCGACATCATATATGATTAAGAAGATTTGAGAAAATATGAAGGGAGAGGATTACAAAAGAACAAAAAAGTTAGCTGAAACTATTGTGATGGCAGATTTAAATAGAGAATTTTGTGATTTTAGATTAAATAGAAAATTTAAGAGGTTGGGGAGCTCAAAAGTCTGTGAAATTGATCATTTAATTGACATGACCTCAAACCACAAATCACATTGACAATTAATTTAAGCTTGCGTGAAAATTGTATGCTATTGACACCTACTAGTTAAATGAAATGATTACTACTCCCTGCAGATATCCATTGAACCCTTTTTTTAATTGGGAAACATGCAGAATATACGTTTTGTAGTTCCAAATCTACCCTTATATTAGTTGGACACACATTAATTATTGTATTCCCAATAAACTCACTTTTATACCAAAAAAATCTTTCACAAGATTTTGAGGCAAATGGCAAATCAAGAAAATCATGACTGTTAGTGACAATTCCTAATTTGTGAGTTTTGTGCTGGAATGTCTAATTTGCTCTTAAATAAGTCGGTTTAAAAAAAATAATGTTTATGCATGCAAACGAAATGAATACTTTAATTATTTTGATTAGACGAAGTTCCAGCTACACAGTGAGAATGAAATAATTTGGTTGCTAAGATTGGTTGTCTGTATACCATCCGATGCAATTGATAATCTTTAAGCATTGGTTTTGAAGTGAGATGTATAACCGATCCTTATAAAATAATGGTAGTTCCAAATTGGAAAAGGAAAGCAATTTGACCGACCAGCAAAATAATAATAATAATAATAATAATGAACAAAAAAATTACAAAGCCATTCAAACTGGAAATTATAAACAACAATCGTTTGGCATACATCATAATTTGGGACACCACATGAAAGGAACAATCTTCAATGTAATAACAAGGGTTCAATAGCTGCTTTCTTATTCCTTCCCACCAGCAGCTTCCTTTACTGCATAATTACCTATCCCACATCGCCTTTCTAAGAGGAAATTTGGCAAGTTAAAAATGTTCTCCTCCCTTGGGCCATTCGAAATCAACCCCTGGTCCGGGGAATTACTATTGAGCTCGACTGGGCCTAGAAATGCTTTGCTTGATTGTCATGGTGCGTGGCCCGGGCTTTGATCTTTAATCTGATTGGCTAGGTCCTGCCCGTATCTCGTCACAATTTTTTGTCCTAAGATATTAACAATAACATCGGTTATTACCATTACACCTGATGCTTAAAGTTTGTCTATAGGAAACAGCTCACTTCAAATAATTCTATGCTTATTTTCTGTTTCAAACCTTTGATTGCAAGATACATTTATTAAAAACTATGTTTCGTTGGTATATATACATATCAATATTTGAGATACCAGAAGTGCAAAATTTTGAAGGAGAAGCTGAAGAAATACGACGATAAATTAACTGTTGTACTCTTTTTTAATAAATGAACTGTTGTACTCTTCTTTAATGAATGAACTAATTTGTTTATTTAAATGAAATTTTTGTTTTGTGTTGATATCCTCTACCATTATTTGCCGTTTTCATCCTTTAATTCTTGATGTTGTTTGATGTTGTTTAATTCTTGAACATGAAAAGTTTGCTTTTGTCTTCCTTATTACCACCAGCAGCTTCCTTTGCATCCCACCTATCCCACATCGCCTTTCTATTTTGAAATATGGCAAGTTAAAAATGTTCTCCTCCCTTGGACCATTCGGAATCGACCCCTGGTCCGGGGATTCAATATTGGGCTCGACTGGGCCCAGAACTTCTATGCTTGATGGACATGGCTCATGGCCCGGGTTTTGGTCTTTAATCGGATTGGCTAGGGCCTGCCCGTAGCCCGTCTAAAGTTTTTTCTTCCTAAGATCTTAACAGTGGCATCGGTTATTACCATTACGACCGATGCTTAAAGTTTGTCTATAGGAAACAGCTCACTTTAAATAATTATATGCTTATTTCTATTTCAAACCTTTGATTACAAGATACATTTATTAAAAACAGCCTTTCATTGGTACATATCAATATTGATCTTACAAAACTTTATTCGTTTAAGGATATATCTGAGATGCCAAAAAAAGTAAAACTTTAGATACACTTCAAGCATCGGTGCAAATGTTAAAAACCGATGCTACTGACATATTCTGGCATGAAAAAATCAAGAACAAAGCCTATTGTTTAGGCACTGGTTTGAATTTTAAGGGTAAAAATACATCTACCCAAAAAAAAAATCAATATTTACAAAATAAACCCTGTTCAAAACTTATATTTACAATACAAACACTTCCAAATTGCTATTTTGGTAAAAGAACCAAATCCACCAGTACAAAGGGAGATCCACCAATAACATAACCAGACTGAAACAACAATAAAAGGTGTGTGTGTGTGTGTGTGTGTGTGTTTTTCCTAACCACACACAAAAAAAAAATTATAATAAAATAAAATAAAAATCACAATGCCACCATGATTCGAACTTTTTGCACCTACTTTTATTTAAAATTGTCAATTTTAAAAAGCTCGCCCGCAAGAGTACGGGATCACTTGTAGGTGGGTAAGTTGACTCGTGTCGATCTCAAAAGAAGACTAGATTCGGAAGTTCATTTTGTGTTTGTTTTAACGAATAAGAAAATAAAAATAAAACTAATCTAACACGCGAACTGGGGGGTTTGTTTGAGAGTTTTAAGAACTAGAGATTAATTAAACTAAGAGCAATAAATTAAATCTAAGGATTAGTTAAACTATGAACTAATTAATTAAATCTAAAAATTATCTAAACTATGAGCAATTAAATTAAATCTAGAAATTACTTATTTTAAGAGAAAATTAATTAAAAGATTTTTAAAACGATTTAAGAAAACTAGGGTTCTAGAGCTTTGATTCGTCTCCACGATCGCTTGAGAATTCCCAATTGATGGTTCACAACGAATCTAGACTCTAGACCCATAAGATCTAGCTAATAATAATAATCAATCTCAACATCACAATCCCAACACAATCATAATCACAATTCGTCATGGAAACAATAATTATTCTAAAAGATTTAATTAAACTAATTGAAAGCATGTGAACTAAATTAAAGAGCATAAGATATAAGTACTTACTAATTAAATGAAGAAAATAGCAGTGTTCCACGACGAAATCTTGAATCTAAATTAATCTAAAGTCTAAGAATTTAAAACTAAGAATTATCAAGAGAAACTAAGAAAATAAAATGGCACTCTTGGGGTTGTCAACCTTCAAAAGGCCTTAAAAACCCTAGGAATAATGTGTATTTTCGAATGTGAGGGGTGGGGGGTGTTTATAGGTGTAGGTGGCTTGGAAAAGGGGTCAAAATTAGGGTTTCCGCCTCGACGTTCAGCACTTTCCATACCGGTTGAGCCCAGAAACGACCCTTCTAGAAGGCCCAGAATCAGAAGGTGCTGCCAGCCCAGCTTTCTATACCGGTTGGGCCCAGAGACATCCCTTCTAGAAGGCCCAAAACTGTCATTTCTTCAAATCGCGGCCCGTTTTCGCTGAAACTCTACTCGTTTGCCCATTCTTGACTACGTCCAAACCTAAATACCTCAAAATACCTAGAATAAATATAAAACTAATTAATTATAATTAAAATACGGTAAAACAAGTTGGAGATAAGAAAATGTGAAAATATGCTCAATCTATCCAACTTTCACCGAAAACAATAACAAAAATGAACTAAAATACTAACTAAAATCAAGACAAATTCATGTTAATCACACCACCATAAAATAAAAAATATCTAACAGGTTTAGTGCATTAATCTTTGTTTTCAATCCACTCTCCTTCTCCATGGTCAGAACGAATATAACCATCACCTAAGGTTATCGGAGGTTCATTAATATCAATGGAAAATGGTGGGGTTTCATCGAAGTGGTCGTACTCGTCTTCATCTATGACATCGCTAACACCAACAATACTCCTTTTGCTGGGGAGTACCACAAACCACCTAGAATCGGCAGGATCAGAAACATAAAAGACTTGTTTTTCTTGTGATGCAAGTATAAATGGATCATCCCAATACCCCGACCAACTAAAATCAACCGAAGCGGATCCCAAATCATCAACCCTCACACCCCGTCCATTGTCGACCCAACTACATCGAAAAAGAGGAATCTTGAACAATTTATAGTCAAGTTCCCAAATGTCCTCTATGACCCCATAGAACAACATAGAAGCATCCACTAGTCCTTTCCCTTTCGCACTCGAATAATCGCTCGTTAATGAGACTATTGAGACAACACTATTCTGCAGCACACTTTTGTCATCCTTACGTTTCGTGTAAAACGTATACCCATTGATGTCATAAGCTTCATAACACCTCACATGTGAAGCAGGGCCATATGCTAACCACTTGACTGTTTCGGTGATGTTATTAGGTGTTCTAGATAACTCTTGCATTACTGTGTCTTTGAACCATTCATAAAATGTGCGATTATGTTCTCTGGTCACCCATATTTCATCCCTCGAAGGGTTCTGCTATTTTAAAAAGGACATGTGCCGGTCGAGGTATGGATGGACCTCAGAAATGTGTTGCAATACGAGTTTGTGTGCCTGGATGCGCAATTCAGAATTTGCAAAGAATGCTTTGAGCCCAATAGTACCTTTTCCTGCAAGCCTTCCCTTGTGGCGAGATTTAGGAATGCCAACAGTTTCAAAATTCGCCAAGTAATCTGTACAAAAATCAATTACCTCCTCGGCAGCGTGAGGTCCGAGAGTAATAACAAACCACAAATCACAAATAATCCCATGAAACAAAAACAAGCTCGCATATAAAAATTAAACACATTAGCTCGCAAAGATATAACCATCCATAAGAACACAACAGCTCGACAAAGATATGTAAGTCAAACATATCTTTGTCCTCTATGTAAAACAACATAATCACACCCTTTAACCATATTTAAAAATCTTGAAAGTGTTCGCCAAATATTATTATATATATTGAAAAAGACATCCGCCCCAAAGAGTACATAACAACCGCACACAGCCCGTCCCGAAGGGTAATGAAACAACCACCCCGGAGGGTAAAACATCAACCAGCCCGCCCCGAAGGGTAACAAAACAACCACCCCGAAGGGTAAAACATCAACCAGCCCTCTCCGAAGAGTAAAAAAACCATCCCGAAGGGTAAAACATTAACCATCCCGCCCCGAAGGGTAAAATGCCATCACCGCCCCGAAGGGTAAAATTACAACCACTCCGATGGGTAAAACATCAACCAGCCCGCTGTTTTGCATGTAATTGATGTGTTTTTCCTAGTATTTCTAATTAGAGTTTAGAGTTTTTTTTAGTCGTTTTGAGTTGTTTATTCTAGTTCTTAGGTCATTTTCTTATTACTTTTCTTTTTGGCTTTAAGAGTACGATATGTGAGGTTTTTGTGCTATTTTTGGGTTTTTAAGTTTTAATTCTTGTCTTGTAGGTGGCTAAAAGGATTATATTCACTCGGCGGACGTTTTGGATAGAAAAACGAGAAATTCGAGCCGAAAGCATCAAGGATCGACTGAAAAAGCTCCAAATCGAATGATGGGTCAACTTTGGTCAAAGTGGGCCCACAACAAGGTCAGAAGATGATTTAAACCCGAGACACTCATCTCCAATCCACAAAATATCTTTGGTGTGAGGATTGATCGGAAATGACGAGAAATGTGACCATTTTTATTGTCACCTCATGCATTCGCTCGGTGGATGTCTCAGTTATCGTAATACAAGCATAACTCCAAAACCACTTGTGCCACTTGTCTCCACCTTATACCATTGGAAATATGAGACAAATGTATAAAACTATTGTGTTTATAAAAATTCCAAATTTTAGTCTAAGAGTTGTAAGAAGCAGCTTTAAGTGGAGACAGTTTGTGTCGCCTTGCTTGTGGCAGGTTTTGGTGCGGAGCCCATAACTATTGGAGGAAAATTCCAATTGATACAAATCAAACTCCAGATGATATCCAAGAGGAAGGGCTAAATTTATTATGAAGACATTGTTGGCTGATTCTGTATATTTGTCAGTCGATCGACTGGATTTCTGTCAATCGACTGCTCTAGCCCGCCCTTTAGCGTAATATTTCTTTAAGTGTCACACATTACAGCTCCGAGGTAGAACTTTTCTTTCTGCATCTTCAAGTATATATGCTCCTCCTCACAATACCTTTACCACTTTGAATGTCCCAATCCAATTTGGCTCCATCTTCCTAGTATACGCAATGCATCAGCCCGCCTCCATACTAAATTACCAACTAGAAAACACCGATGCTTGACTCGTTTGTTAAAAGCAGCCTGTGTCCTTTGCTTGTAGTGTTCGACCCGGGCCGTAGCCTTATCGCGTATTTCATAAATCATCTCAATTGCTGCCCGAGCCAACCTTTTGTTTTCCTCCACATTAAATGCTGTTTAGCGTTGCGATCCACCTACTATCTCCGCTGGAATAACCGCGTCCAGCCCATAGACCAGACTGAACGGCGACTCCCCCGTGGAAGTTCGGGGAGTTGTTCGATAAGCCCATAAGACCGACGAGAGTTGTTCTTCCCAAAGCCCACATTCCTTTTCCAACCATAACTTAAAACCCTGCACAATGATATGGTTAGTAACCTCAACTTTCCCATTAGTTTGAGGATGCGCCACAGAAGCAAATCGTTGCTTCATCCCCATCTCCTTGCACCAATCTCAAATTTTCTGCCCATTAAACTGGGTTCCATTGTCAGACACCATCACTCGTATCACACCAAACCTTCAAAATATATTTTAAAGATAAAA
Source organism: Phtheirospermum japonicum (assembly GCA_014905375.1). NCBI lineage: Eukaryota > Viridiplantae > Streptophyta > Magnoliopsida > Lamiales > Orobanchaceae > Phtheirospermum > Phtheirospermum japonicum. The sequence goes on from BMAC01000673.1 coordinate 467,939, forward strand.
TCCATCATATGCTGCTCGCTTATACCCGTGACCGCTTCGGCCTCCACCGAATTTGTGAAATAATCAACTGCCACCACTAAGTAGTCTTTATTGTCAGGGGCCTTTGGAAAAGGTCCCACAACATCAATCCCCCATTTTGCAAATGGGCACGGTAAGCTCATAACCATCATATCCTCGGCCGGTATATGAATAACCGGAGCATGCATTTGACACTTTTCACACGTCCTTACCATGTCGCTAGCCATACCCTTCATTCCTGGCCAAAAGAAGCCAGCCCGCAATGTTATGCCAACCAAAGCTTTTCCCTTTGCATGATCACCACAATACCCTTCATGTATCTCTTTTAGTACTTCCAATCCTTGCTCCTTAGCCAAGCATTTCAGAAAAGGTCCGAAGTGCGACCTTTTGTACAATTCCTCATTTATCACACAGAAACGAGCTGTCGTTTTAGCCTCTATTGTTGTCAATCTCTCTGCACCCTCTTTTGATTTAACGAGAACATCCCAGATAAGTGTACACCAATCATCCTTGAATTCGAGCTCCATTACCTCCTTTCCTTTCTCCACGCTACTATGACTTAACTCCATCATTGTGATTTTTCGAGTATCACAAGTCCCCAATGCCCCTGCAATCCGAGCGAGCTGATCCGCCCGAGTTTTTTCAACTCGCGGCAGGTGCTCTTGTTTAAAATCCTCAAAGCATGCTGCCTCTTCTCATAATTTATTCAAGTATACCGACATGCGTTCTTCCTTAGCCTCAAAAGAGCCATCGAACTAACGAGCTATCAACTGTGAATCCGTGTATGCCCATACCCTTCTTGCCCCAGATCACCCGCCATTTTGATACCCTGCAACACAACTTCATACTCAGCCTCATTGTTTGATGCTTTATACCCCAACTTAATCGCGAACTCCAAATTTTCTCCTTCCGGGCTGGTTAACACAATACCCAGCCCTTCTCCTGACACCATAGTTGAGACATCGGTGTATAATGTCCATGCCTTTACCTAATCGCCCGATTCAGATGGACGTATCATCTCCTGCAAAAAGATCCGCCAACACTTGCACTTTGATAGATACCCTATGTTCGTACACCACATCGTACTCTCTCAACTCTTCAGCCCATTTCACCAACCTTCCAGATACATTTGGGTTTCTTAAAACCTGCTTGAGAGCTAAATTGGTACGCACTCTTACCCTGTGGCTCAAAAAGTATGGCCGCAGTTTCCTCGCTGTACAAATCAACACAAAGCCTCCTTTCTTAATAGGTTTTTGTGTACTGGCCTCCTCCCTGATTAGCACCGAGCTCACAGCAACCTCCCCAACCGAATATATATAAGATCAGGTCTTCTCCAGGCATCGACTTAGTCAACAATGGTATTTCAGCCAAGTACTTTTTCAACTCCGCATCCGCTGCCTCTTTTGTCCATTCAAACCTGGACCCTCTCCGCCGACCTGGAAATAAAATGATTAAGGCCCACAATACGACCTGTAAGTACCTGTACATCGCGTACCGTCCGAGGATGTGGCATTTCCAAAATAGCTCGCACTTTCTCCGGATTAAATTCGATCCCCCTTTCCATCACCATGTACCCCAAAAGTTTTCCAGACCGCACACCAAATGCACATTTCTTTGGATTAAGTTTCATCCCATACTGTCTTAGTATAATGAATGTTTTTCTCAAATCCTCCACATGGGAATCTGCATTCTTATTATTGACCAACATATCATCAACGTAGACCTCCATAGTGGACCCCAATAGATCTTTGAACATTCGATCCACCAATCTCTGATAGGTTGCTCCAGCGTTCTTCAGACCGAAGGGCATGGATACAAAATAATACGTCCCCGTAGAAGTAACGAAGCTCACCTTGGCATGGTCTTCCTTTGAAAGAGGTATTTGGTGATACCCCTTTGAAGCATCCATCATACTCAGCAGCTCGCACCCTGAGGTTGAATCCACCAACTGATCATTTCACGGTAAAGTATAATGATATTTTGGGCAGGCTTTATTCAGAACGTGAAAATCCACGCACATTCTCCGTTTTTATCCTTGCTTTGGCACCATCACTACATTAGATAAATACTCAGGAAATTGAATTTCTTGTATGTGGCCGGCCTTTAGCATTTTTTACACCTCCTCCTTGATTACCTTGTCCAATTCAGGCCCAAAATACCTCCTCTTCTTCTTGACTGACCTCTCCTCCGGGTCCGCATTTAAATGATGTTTCACGACCTCAGGAGATACTCCTATCAATTCTCCATCCCGAAAAGCAAATACATTCCGAAATCCTCTCAATAACTTCACTAGCTCGCCCCTCAATGTCTCCGCCATTAAGGTCCCCACCCTCGTTGTGTACTCCGTGCGACCTTCCTCTAGTGAAATCTCCATCAATTCCTCATGTGGACGAACAGAATTCTCCTGTTCTTTTACCTTTTTTGCACTAAGTATTCCCTCTGGCAGATCGTCATCCCTTTCGTGCTTATTCTCACTCAGCCCTTTCCTGACCGTCATTTGGTTAAACGACCTTGCAACCTGTTGTTAAGAAATAACATCCCCCACTCTATCTCCCACTGGATATTTGATACTCATGTGATAGGTCGATGTTACAGCCTGGAATGTGTTGAGGCAGGTCGACCTAATATGGCGTTATATGCCGACCTCCCCTGGACAATCAAAAACTTCAAATTATTTCTTACTTGTAACTCATCCTTCCACAACACCAATGTCAGCGTAAGTTCTCCTTGAGTAATCACCTGTGCCCCATTAAACGCATATATGGGCGTATTCACAGGTCATACCTTGGTTTCCAACTTCATCTGCTCAAGACAATCTGTATATATTATATTTACCGAGCTCATGTTGTCCACAAAAATTCTGCCGACCTCGTACCCTGCCATCTCAGCTTCGATTACCAATGCATCATTATGATTCTCTTGCAGCTTGCGTCGCTCATTAGAGCCAAAATAAATGACTGGCCCAACTATCTGAGGTTGCCGACTCACATAGCAACCTCCCACGTTCCTGGGCGAGTTGACTTAACATGGTTCTTCCGTGGTATCACCATCCGTTGGTCCGCCCGAGATCATATTTATCCTCCCCTTGTTTCTTCTTGTGCCATTATTTCCCTGATTTCCTTGTTGTGGTTGTCCCATGACCTGATCCTGGGGCAGGTCCCTTGGTGGTGGTGGTGGGGGCAATGGTTGCCCTGGTTCCTTCGGCTCTCTGTCCCTGTAAATAACATCTTTCAGGTGCCTAGCTTTGACGAGCCTCTCTATTTCTTCCTTAAGATGCATGCACCTCTCCATGGAATGCGCATAATTATTGTGAAACAAACAAAAGAATTCAGACTTGGGGTGAGTAGGGATCGGCGTGCGGTTTTCTGGCCACTTTATATCTTTCGGTATCAAGCGCTAAATTATAGTAAACACCTTAGCTCGTGGGTAAGCCAATGGTGTAAAATCCTCATTCCTCCAGTTTCGCATATCTATCCCCGGTCTTTCACTAACTGCAGAACTTGGGGTTAAGAGTTCACGCACTATCCTTCTGGGTTCTCTCCTTCTATCCCTCTAGAAATACTGCCTCCTGTATCTGCGACCTCTCTAATAAAACGCACTCGATGTTCCTCTGCAGCTTCCTCCACCTGTATGTATTTATGACATCTCTCCAAAACCTCATCTTCACGCCTTCTTCTTTACCAAAGACTTGCGTAAGTCATATCTTCCCAATCCTTGATGTAAAGCTCCTGCCTCCATCTCATCTGTAGCAGTATGTACTTCCAGAGTGGCACTGGTAAACCTGTTAACATATTGCTTCAACATTTCGTCAGGTCGCTGCACCATAGTAAAAAGCGACTGTGCAGTCTTCGCATTTTGCCTCACACTGGAAAACTGGTAATTTTTCCTCACGGCAATTGATAGAACCAGTTTTGCGCAATTCCTCTTAAAGTAGATACAAAGGCTTGACATGCCACAACATCCGTATAGCTATGTAACATCCTTTAGTTTTCGAAAAGCTGCAAATGTTCCACTGGATCCGCCAACCCTCGATATTGAAATTCCAATGCCTTATATCCTTTAGGCATCACAGCCCGCAACATATCATCTGAAAAGGGATGCCCCTTATCTTCATCGAACTTCTCTCCTTCCACTCGTTTCTGTAATTTTAACAGGGCCTCCTGCATCTCTCTAAATGCCTTGTTCCCTAGCCCCACCTCATTCTCACCATTCCCATCATGGTACCCGCTCCGACTCTTGCTAGTCTTATCTCGAGATTCATTATCCGTACCCGAGGTTTGGGTTTCGCTCTCACTGGTATGTTTACTATGTCGGCGACCTCGACGCTTATAATGGTTTCTGTTTATCTTCACCCCCTTCCCCTTATGCTTATACTTACGGATATAAGACTCTGTGGACAAGGTAGAGCTGGAAGAATCATCATGTTTTTGTTTACTCCGACATTTCCTTCCATGAGAAGATCTCCTACACAGAGACCCTCCACTTTGTCTCGTCTTCCTGGTTGTCGATTTTTCTTCCTGCTCATCGTTCGGTCCATCAACCTTCTCTTTCAGAGTACCCATCTCGCCTGCTAGGTACTTGTTCAGTTCTTCCTGCCTCTCCAGAGGCACGAAATCCATAAGCCCGTCTAAGAATCCTTTTTTGATTTGACGGGGCTTATCCTTGGGTAGATTCTTCCATTCCTTCGTCCTTATATGAATCACTTTCTGCGCTACAACCTCCGGCGTCTTCGCCTCCAAGTCTTCTTCTGGCTCCTTCCCGTTATACTACTTTGGGGAGTGTGGCAGTGCACCACCCAAACTCTGAACCGCTGGTTCCGCCTGAGAAGGTGTTTGTCCATGTTTTATGAGTTCTTCTTCATTGATTCCATCATCTTATTCTTCTTCTTTAATTTGTTCGATCCAGAACCAAAAGTAGGGTTTTGGGTTGTATGTTGCTATTCTTCATGCTTCGCTTGTAAAATTTCTCACGCCTTTTGCTCAAGAACTCTATGTCCCTCTTTCCGACAGACGGCACCACTTGATAAATCCAAAACGATTGGGTTACCAAGAATAACAGGCACTAACCTCAAATCTGAGATCAGCGACCTGAAATAACTTCAAACACGTCCCAAAGATCTGATAAGCCTCCAAAACTTCTCCCAGTGACCTTGCCGATCCTGCAAAACAACACCTTCAGCCAAGGCGGGGGGCAGCCCCGGCGAAGGTCCTCAGATTCTTAAATTATATAGTGTGAGAGATAATTTAGAGATCAATCCATCAACAACAATCACTTAAAAATAATGAGAGGTATGCACCCCTATCTTAGAGACAAGAGAAGTGTCCCCCAAGCCAGGGTTTCCTTCTCCCACAAAAATTCCATAAATACTGTGACCGACTTAGAATTAGGATTTCTCCTGTATGCTAATTTCCCATAAATAATAGATCTCTCGCTTAAATTACCAGAATAGGCCTGGGCCTATTATTCTTTCCATATAGTTTGTCGGGACCCCATAGACCATCCATATAAGCCCATTTGGGCCTAATATTTATAAATCCCATAACCGAGCTCAACAGCTAGCGCCCAACACACAAAACATAAGAAGTTGCGACCCTATATGAGAACTCATCCTCATACTCCAAGTCGCTACTCTACAAACCAGCTTGCTCAACTCCCAGAAGAAACCAACCAGCTCGCTCACCTCCCAGAAGAAGTGCTCCTTCCAGGAAATGAGGTTACTTATCATAAATACCCACATATATCACGTAATATCACGTATGGATTTTTAGTGCCGTATCAGCTAGTCCCCCATGTTTTAGCTGATCGAGGTATGAAATCAGGTAGGACATGTATACAGAACGCTAAATAACAGAACCATCAAAAATCATAAAAAAACATAACCCTAAAAAAATCACCCTGCCAGCTAACCAAACCTTATTTTAGAACAACCCAGCTCGGCATACCGAGCTATGATACCAATTACCCATAAGAAATTACCACATAAGTCCGCAAGCTCCAAAAGATTAGCTCGCTGAGCTCGCTCTTCTTCCAAGAAGAGTGCTCCTTTTAGAAGAAAAGATCTGTAAGTCCCCAGGTCGAGTCCCTTGACCCCATTCCTGACGACCTAATAACCATAAAGCCTTTTTCACACGACTTCCGGTTTCAATCGGGCACAACAATCAAAGAAAGCGCAATCATAAACAGCCCAAAAAATCAAAACATGCTTTTCCTCACTAGTAGTGTTATCTTATCAACATCACTGCAAGTAATAATCATATCATCAACACATACGAAAGCACAACGAGACTAGTGGAAGAGTTCTTTAGAAATATACTAGATTATGATTGCAAAGATAAAAACCAAGAAAATAAGAGAAATAGAGAATCTCTCAAACTAGGAACGAGGTGGTTGTTTGATACCTAAAAAATTTTCTTAAGTTTATAGACTTCTCATTGCTTATAAACCACACTCAATTGGGGAACCATTTAAACCTCTTCTTGAAGATCTTCATCCAACAAGGAATTATTTAACATACTAATCGATATATATATATATATATATATATATATATATATATATATATATATATATANGTCGGTTTAAAAAAAATAATGTTTATGCATGCAAACGAAATGAATACTTTAATTATTTTGATTAGACGAAGTTCCAGCTACACAGTGAGAATGAAATAATTTGGTTGCTAAGATTGGTTGTCTGTATACCATCCGATGCAATTGATAATCTTTAAGCATTGGTTTTGAAGTGAGATGTATAACCGATCCTTATAAAATAATGGTAGTTCCAAATTGGAAAAGGAAAGCAATTTGACCGACCAGCAAAATAATAATAATAATAATAATAATGAACAAAAAAATTACAAAGCCATTCAAACTGGAAATTATAAACAACAATCGTTTGGCATACATCATAATTTGGGACACCACATGAAAGGAACAATCTTCAATGTAATAACAAGGGTTCAATAGCTGCTTTCTTATTCCTTCCCACCAGCAGCTTCCTTTACTGCATAATTACCTATCCCACATCGCCTTTCTAAGAGGAAATTTGGCAAGTTAAAAATGTTCTCCTCCCTTGGGCCATTCGAAATCAACCCCTGGTCCGGGGAATTACTATTGAGCTCGACTGGGCCTAGAAATGCTTTGCTTGATTGTCATGGTGCGTGGCCCGGGCTTTGATCTTTAATCTGATTGGCTAGGTCCTGCCCGTATCTCGTCACAATTTTTTGTCCTAAGATATTAACAATAACATCGGTTATTACCATTACACCTGATGCTTAAAGTTTGTCTATAGGAAACAGCTCACTTCAAATAATTCTATGCTTATTTTCTGTTTCAAACCTTTGATTGCAAGATACATTTATTAAAAACTATGTTTCGTTGGTATATATACATATCAATATTTGAGATACCAGAAGTGCAAAATTTTGAAGGAGAAGCTGAAGAAATACGACGATAAATTAACTGTTGTACTCTTTTTTAATAAATGAACTGTTGTACTCTTCTTTAATGAATGAACTAATTTGTTTATTTAAATGAAATTTTTGTTTTGTGTTGATATCCTCTACCATTATTTGCCGTTTTCATCCTTTAATTCTTGATGTTGTTTGATGTTGTTTAATTCTTGAACATGAAAAGTTTGCTTTTGTCTTCCTTATTACCACCAGCAGCTTCCTTTGCATCCCACCTATCCCACATCGCCTTTCTATTTTGAAATATGGCAAGTTAAAAATGTTCTCCTCCCTTGGACCATTCGGAATCGACCCCTGGTCCGGGGATTCAATATTGGGCTCGACTGGGCCCAGAACTTCTATGCTTGATGGACATGGCTCATGGCCCGGGTTTTGGTCTTTAATCGGATTGGCTAGGGCCTGCCCGTAGCCCGTCTAAAGTTTTTTCTTCCTAAGATCTTAACAGTGGCATCGGTTATTACCATTACGACCGATGCTTAAAGTTTGTCTATAGGAAACAGCTCACTTTAAATAATTATATGCTTATTTCTATTTCAAACCTTTGATTACAAGATACATTTATTAAAAACAGCCTTTCATTGGTACATATCAATATTGATCTTACAAAACTTTATTCGTTTAAGGATATATCTGAGATGCCAAAAAAAGTAAAACTTTAGATACACTTCAAGCATCGGTGCAAATGTTAAAAACCGATGCTACTGACATATTCTGGCATGAAAAAATCAAGAACAAAGCCTATTGTTTAGGCACTGGTTTGAATTTTAAGGGTAAAAATACATCTACCCAAAAAAAAAATCAATATTTACAAAATAAACCCTGTTCAAAACTTATATTTACAATACAAACACTTCCAAATTGCTATTTTGGTAAAAGAACCAAATCCACCAGTACAAAGGGAGATCCACCAATAACATAACCAGACTGAAACAACAATAAAGTGAAATTTGTAGTTATATTAGACACAAAAGCATATGTTTCCTCATAATCAAGCCCATATAGCTGAGAAAATCCTTTAGCAACCAAGCGTGCCTTATACCGCTCAATTAAACCATGGGAATTAGTTTTAACTTCATAATCCAAAAAAGAATCAAATTTATTTTTACCTTGTTTTAAAGGTTCCAAATCCCAAGTTTTAGTCTTCCACAAAGCAGATTATTCATCGGCTATATAACATGATGTCGAAGATGACCAAGAGCTACCTCATTGTAAAAGGTTAGATTAGAGGGATTTTGAGTTGTTCCCTAAGGGAAGTGAATGAAGGAGAATAATAAGAGTAAACAAAATATGGTAATTGAGTAGACTTAGAAGCGTGTAGATTATAATGGGGAATATGATCCACAACCTTAGAAAGTAGAGATGTAGGTGTAAGAGGAGAGGGAGCAGTAGTATATGTAGGAACATTAGCACTAATATATGCAAAAACATTATGTATATCCTTAGCACAGGACCAACATGGAGAATATTAGATTTATTCACATTGTGAGAAACAATGTACAAAAAGAGAGAATACGAATCTTGTCGAGCCATGATGACTCGTGGGTACTCCATCGTTGCATCCCATGGATGGTAGGGAATCACTCCACGTTCTTAGGGCTTACAAACTCTTAGAATATAGTTTTTCTTGTATGATATTTGATATATTAATCTTATGGAGGTGTGGAGTATTTATAGGACTCCAAAACCCTTATTTTTGACAAAAAACTGCCGTTTAAATAATTATGTTGATCGTGCCACACCTGAATTTAGCTCAGGTGTCTGGTTGGGTGCCTTGTCGAGTGTCCATTGTTCCTTTATTATTTTACCACGAGTACGGGTTTTAAATATAGTAGTGGCGAGAAAGGTCATATTCTACAGAGAATGATTAACTATTTTGACGACAACCACAATTATCGTAGTACGGGTTTTATCTAGAGAAGGAAATAAAGGTAGAAATATTAATTACCTAGAACTAAAATAATAATTAAAATAAAAACAAATTAAATGAAGGGATGAGGATGATTCTTAGATAATGGCTTCAATTGAATAATAACTTTAAAAATAAGTAATGATTTAATTAAATTTTAATATAATAGGAATTCGTGATACTAATATGTACTCCAGTTACGTAGGTAAAGATGCAGAATAAATTATTCGTGTTTCTGTCTACCTATCGACCGACATATGTAATTTATTTAAAAATAGCTCCTCAGATTATAATAGCCCCCATAAGAGAGATGAAGATCCTCGTCTACCTTATTGTTTTAAACGCATTAGCATAGATTCAATACTAGCAATTAAATATAACCATTATTTAGTTGCTCATAAGAATTCAAAACAAGATTGAACAAATAATTATATGAATAATTAATAAATAAGATACTTTAATATCATAAAAATAGATTCATCAATCTATTCCCATGTCTAAAATCAAAACTTCTAACGGGACATTGTTATATCAAAACACATGAAACGTGTTGAATAGCACATGCTCGAACTAAAAGTAAATACAAAGAGATAATATGAACCACTATGATTTGGGATAATTCATTTAGCCTTAGTCATCTCTTCTCATGGATGGATAGATGGTGTTCGTCTCCTTCACCTCTACCTCCTTAGTCTCACTATCTCGAGTTCTTGCCCCCTAATTTGGCCACAATCCCCTTGTATGGTGTATTATATAAAAAAAGATATTTATGTGTTTGAATAAGTATGGGTATTTTAAGAACTCCTCCTAGGGTTTTTAGAGGTGAAAATGTGTTCTTTTAAGTACTTTCACACCGTACCCTACCAACTGGTCGAGTGCCTGGTCGTGTGTAACCTCAATTTATTACCTGACCAGCACCTCGAATGTCCTTTAGTGCTCACTTTTGTACCCCAAAGCCACTGAATTGGTCTTAGGTGTCTTACCCTATCTTTATGTTTCTGTAACCACTTGAATAACCTCATTTGGTCTTTGTTTGGGAAAGTTAAGGCCCAAATACCAAACTACAGTGAATAACATTTTATGCGTGAAAATTACCATATTGTTTCTTTCTTGCCTTTTACGTTTAAGACTCATGTTTCTGCACTCTTGGGACTATTTTAACTCTTTCTCTTCCTTCTTCTATATTCATTCATCCTTTGGTCTCCTAAATTGGGGTTGTTAATGTGCTTTCTCAAAAATGGCTCAAATACCTATCAGTTGCTATGAAAAAAAATAAATACGAGAAAAGGTTAATATTTTTAATGAAATAGATAAATAAAGGAAAATCAATGAAAAACATATGTGTAGCCTCTTATAATGGTGTTTAATATACCCTTATTAACATATAATGATGCATGTAAACAAAACCCCCAATACTTAAATATTGTTGATCCCGACCAATGCACTAATAACTTACAATTTACCTTTGCAGAAGAGATTACGAATCAAGATAAAATCAAGGGAAAATAATGTAACTCTCAACCAAAAGCTATTTAACTAGTAGACGAGACTCATGAATCCTCCAAAATCTGAGCGAGTCTCACCAAATTTGTAGACGATGTTATTAACGTTCCTCATAATATAGATGTAGCATTTCACTCGCCACTTGTGTTTAAAGACGTCTATATGCTCAAGTCAATTCATTACGCGCTCTCCCAATTGTTTTTCCAAGCGTCTTAATATCTTCACTATGCTCAATTCACAAGCGTGAGATTCATGAATCAAAGGTATTTATTTATGTTTTAATGTAATATCTTATGACAAGGTTGGGAATGTGGATAAAGTGATTATATGCTAAGAATAAAAAAATGAAAATTAATCAACTCACCACGAAATAATACTTAAAACTTCTAACTATAAAATTAACCCATAAGCTTCACATCAACCCCCAAATATACCAAAGCCTTTATAATATAGGTTAATAAACCCACATAATTAAACAAAAAAATAAAACTAATTAATTCCCAAGGCCATTAATGTGGCCTATAAACTAAAAATTAAAAATATCAAGGCCTTTAATAAAGTAGGTTAATAACTCAAAGGGCTGTCAAGAAGATATTGTTTATGCGAGTATATGTTCATCTAGATTGTGTGAACATTGTAAGATTATTCAATTGACGAGGAATGTGAGATCAATTGTTATATAGTCGATGCCAACCTCTGTTACACACAAAATCAAGGACTCTCATAGTGTATACTTAAAATTTGTGATGGTGAAATTGCTACCGAAGTTGGTGGTCATTTTTTAACTGATATACGAAATGATATAATTTGTCAGACTTCAAGTGATCATATTGATGTTATTTTGGAGAGCACTTATCCTTCTATATTACAGAACTTTGAAAATCACTCATTCATTTGAAGAAAGAGCTATTCTTGAACCAACGAATAATATTATTGAAATAGTGAATGAATATGTGGTGTCTATAAGATGAAAGAGTAAACTTTAGTTTTGATACCATTTGTTAAACAAGTGTAAACGGAGAAGCTCGGCATCGAGTGAGAAGCTCGGCATCAAGTGTACTCAAATGATTTTCTATATACGATAAAGTGATAAATAATTCCTAACCATGTTTGAAGTTCCAATTATATTGATTCTAAACATGGATCAAGCTTTAGGATTTTGCAATGGTACGAGGTTGGTTATTATCCAACTTAGTAATCACATTATTGAGGTGAAGACTATATCAAGAACTAACATTGGGACTAAGATTTACATTTCACGCATGGCATTGAGTCCTTCGTATAGTAGGGTGCCGTTCAGATTTCAGAGGTGAGAGTTTCCGCTTATTATATTTTTTGCAATGACTATAAACATGAGTCAGTGTCAAACTCTATCCAACATTGGTTTGTATTATCCAAGACCATTGTTCAGCCATGACCAGCTCTATGTCGCAATTTTTAGAGTTAAGAGTTGTAAAGGTTTGAAAATTCTATGATGCGATGACGATGGTATCATTGAGAATTAGATAGTTAATGTAGTCTACAAGAAAGTTTTCAATAACTAAAGTGAACAAAACAAATTTCATAGTATTATCACATTCAGAATGTAATAATTATTTTTGGATAAATTTTATGCATTCTTTTGATATGCCCGCGTAATATGCGGGTTTCTAGACTAGTAATAATTGTTTCTTAACAAAAAATTAAATCAAAAAGTTCACATCAATCCACAAATATAACAAAGGCTTTATAATATAGGCTAATGAACCCCCAATCTTAAGTAAAAAAATAAAATTAATTAATTCCCAAGGCCTTTAATAATGTACCCCATAAACTAAAAACTAAACTATCAAGGACTTTAATAATGTAGTCAATAACTCAAAATTTACAATGAGAAGTTTCAATTCCTTCATTTTTATTTTTTTTTATGAAGAGAGTTTATAAGATAACTCTCTTTTATTACGATGCTATTAATTTTTCCAATGCCTCTCTATTCCATTCTACCCGCATAAATGAATCACTCTTATCAAAATTAGAGACATAAAAATCAAGAGTATAAACTAGTCAAGACTACCCAATATTTATTTAGCGAAGAAATGAAAGGCAAAATGTAAAAGGGTTAACTAGAGAAAAGTTTATCTAGTAAAAGTGCTTTATTTAAGAAGGCTTGAAATGGCTAACAAGAATTGCAAATAATTCTTATAACAAACCACATGCATCTAAACATCGACCAAGACCCAAGGCAAGTTTTAGAGAACTTACACAAAATGAACGAATCGCTTAATAAAATATAGCTTCAAAATATTAAACTTGTACATGAACTCACCATCTATGTCAAGTGAATATCATAATCGAAACTCCAATGGAGCCACAAGTTCAAAGATATTTGTTATAAGTCCTCAACTCGACTACAAGACTCCTCAATTCTCAACATCGAGTAAACATAATAACCCCTCGATTGCTCCCTTCATTCCACCCTTTCCACAAGAATGATCAGACTTTCCTCTCTTAAAAAAACAAAAAGAAAAATTGGAAGAATAAAATAAAGCAATACAATTCTAGCATTCAACTATATGAAATGCAAGATGAGGAATGTTTTTCTAACTCTACTAATGCACATCCTCACCCGCAAACTTAAACAAAGTTATATGAAAAACAATGCAATGGATAGAATTTAGAAAAATAAGATTTAGAAAACATAGAAAACACCTCAATTAAAAGGATATTTATGCCCAAATCTTGTTATCACCGAAATGAGCTTTCTTTTCTTGCCATTAGTATTCCAAAGTATCATTAAGTAATGGTGATACTCAACTTATCAATTTTCCTTGTATATAAACTTCACCATGATTCCTATAATAAAATTTCACTAATGTTTGTAGAGTTTTTAGTGGTGATGAAAACATAAGGGGTTCATGGCTTGGTATTATCAGAATTCGATTGATTATAGAGATCAATGGGTTTTTAGCTTGTTGGAATTAAGAGAAAATGAAATTAAATCAAGTAAAGAAAGTAAAATGAAAGTAAATGAAAGTATTTCGTATGCCTCGTGCGTATGTCGTATTGAAATTACAAGAAATAATGAAAATAAGCAATAAAAAGCCAGGAAACAACAGAGTAGAACTAAAACAACCTAAGGTACAACTATGCTTGCATGATCATGAAGTTCAAAATAATGCAAATCAACAAAGATTGAAAAAAACCAATAAAAAGAGCAATAAAAGTTGACGCAAAAGTTAAAAACTTTTCGAAAAATAACTAGAAACGAAGAGTAGATCTTGGACTCAACATAAAACTATGCATGAAAATAAAATTCAAAATAAAGTATATGAAATACTTAAAATAAAAACGATCAAGGACCCGATCTATGATCACGGTGTGACTCACCTAAATTCCATAAACCAAACCACAAATCCAACAATAAATCTAAGAGTTAAGGCAAAATGCATAAATTTAAGAACAATGAAGAAATTAATTAAAAGCTTACTTGAATTAAGAAAGAGAAACACAAACTTGAATGAAATTGCAATCCAAAATAAAATTCAAGTGATGACTTGAATTCTTCTTGAGCTTACAAACCCAAGGAAAAGCTTGAAATTAAATCTAAGTTCTAGAGAGAGTAAATAAATCCCAAACCCATGCAAGAGTAGGGAGGAGTATTTTTACTAATGAGAGAGGTCTATCTATTTATACTAGGTTAAATTAGAGGTGAGTGGGTCAATTATGCCTTGAGAGCTTGGATTTCCCATGATTGACCAACTTTGACCCAAAATGGCCTTGCTAGACCCCTTGGCTAGCCTGTGGGCATGGTCTGGCAGCTCTCGGCAGGGATGGGCGGAAGCTCTCTGTTGTTCAGTCGATCGACTGGTCGGCAGCTCTCGGCAGACTAGGTGGCAACTTTTTGTTGTTCAGTCGGTCGACTGGTCGGCGGTCGATTGACTGTTCGAGCGTGGCGCGCGGGACTCATCGGTAGGCACTGGGCGCTGCGCGCGGGCATCTCGGCAGCTACGTGTAGGCGTCTCAGCAGCTGCCCACGGGACTCGTCGGCAGCTCTCGGTAGCTGCACGACATCTGCACGCGGGCGGGCCTTGTCTTGCGTCAAGGCATGCGTAAAGGTCCAATATCACATTCTTTTCACTCTCTTGTTAAAATCTAGCAAAAATCACACCCACCCACAAATTAATTGAACCCATTTAGTCATATTAAGTATAAAATCAAAAAGTAACATAAAAAATAACAAAACGAGAAAAAAACATAATAACCTAGCGAAACTCGACTCAAAATCACTATGAACGACACTAAACTGATTAATATGAATTTGTCTTGATTTTTGTTAGTATTTAGTTAGTTTTTCTTATTATTTTTGGTATAAGTTGGATAGATTGAGCACATTTTCGTATTTTCTTATCTCCAACTTATTTTATCATAATTTAATCATAGTTAATTAATTTTATATTTATTCTAGATATTTTGAAGTATATTGGTCTGAAGATAGTCGAGTGAGGGCCCACGAGTGGAGTATTAGCGAAATCGGGCCTCGATTTGAAGTGTTGTAGCTGACACTGTGTATGTTAATCCACATTGGGTTACCCAATGTCAGAAAAGAAAGAGAGCGCCGATCGACGCACGCATCGACGCTGAGAGCTGCTCGCGTAGATCGATGCCCTGTCGACGCTTATGCCTATGGAACTCTCTGTTAGGTCGATCCGGAATGCGTCGATCGATGCCCCATCGACGCCAGCACTGGGAACGCGTTTTTTATGATTTGTTGTGCTCCAGGTTTTGGAAAAACTATATAAACACCTATGTAATTCATTTTTAAGGAGTTTTTATCATATTCCTAGATTCCAAGGCCTCTTAGGGTCTGACAATTCCTAAGAGTGTCCTTCAATTTCTTAGATACTTTTTATATTTCTCAGTTTTAAATTTCTAGGTTTAGATTAAGTAGAATAGTCCTTAGGTAATTTAGATATAAGATTTCACTCTTGGACGTTGTTATTCTTCTTCCGTTAATTAGTAAGTATTCATTTTCCTTTGCTATTAATATATGAATTTTTAGATTGCTTTGATTATGAACTTTTATTGCAATTGTGATATTCATGATTCGTATTGTTCTGGGTTTATGATATTGAACATGTTGATGATTTGTGGCTTGATCTTACGGGTCTAGAGCCTAGAATTGCTTAGAACCATCAATTGGGTTTGTGCGCAAGTGATCGTGGAGATGATTCTAGAGCTCTAGACCACCGTTTTCTTAAATCTTTTCAAAACTTTTAATTTCATTGCTTACTTTTATAAACATTAGTTAAGTTCTTAACTAGGTTTTAAATAGCTAGTTTAAATCATCATGGTAGTTCTTTCGAATGATCAAACAAAAACTCCTTGTCCGTGTGTTTATCTTAGCTTTTTCTTTATTTTCTTATTCGTTAAAACAAACACAAAATGAACCTCCGATTAGTCTTCCTCGAGAGATTCGACTCGGTTCAACTTGCCAACCTACAGTTGATCTCGTACTCTTGCGACCAAACTTTTTAAGCTTGACAAACTTAAATAAAATAGGTGCGGAAAGTTCGAATCAAAATTTTGGTTCCGTTGCCGGGGAAGGTTAAAGGTTGTGATTTTTGTGTTTTCCTTTCGTGATCTTTGTTGGTGATTTTGTTTGTTTTGTTTGTCTTTCGTTTTTGTTTGTGATTTTTCTTTTTTTTTTGTTTTTTTTATTTTCCACCGGTACGTTTAATCTTGTGCGTTGAGTTTTGTGTATGCAAGGTACATCTCTTGAAGCTTAGATTCAACGACCAATATTAAAAAAAAATAAAGATGTCTTACCAAACATCCGATTGTCGTGGCTTTCTACCGACCATTCCATTGAGCCCCGAGATGCGGGAGAACGATCTTATGAATTCTTCTACGAGAAACTTTCAATTTTTCATGGGCTTCCGAGGGAAGATCTAGTGAAATCCATCCAAGAGTACGAGGCCATCACCCCGACTTTCCCTCGTCTTGGAATAACAAGGGCTCAAGTGAAGATACGACTCTTCTCTTACAACCCGAAGGATTGGGCAAGGAAATGGTTGAGAAATTTGGAGCCTCATTCCTTGAATACGTGGGAGGCAGTGTATAATTGGTCCATGGAGACGTTCTACTCGTTTGAATGGGACCCACCTCCAAATTCATACGATTTGGGCCTTGAAGATCCAGATGCTCCGCCCGATTCTAATTTTTCCTTTCCTATGAGCTACGACCCTTATGCCTCTCCCGACTCAATTTCCTACTACCCGAGCTATGAAGAATATATACCAGATGATCAATTATTAATGTGGCAGCAAGATATAGAAGTCGAGACCATTCGTACTCGGGACTGAATTGCGCAATTGACTATTCGGGTAGATGACATTTATGAGACTATGACGAACTTGGAGGCTATGGTGGGTCAAACGAGATGGACGAACCTCCAAGTCAACTAGAGCTACTGATTCTTGATGTGGTGGAGCCCATCTTGTAGGTTGAGAATTCGAGCTTGAAATCGTTCTCAATTCTTTCATATCATCTCGAACTTCTTTCATTTCACCTCGTACTCCCTTCATTTCCTCTTGAACATGTGTGAGACCGTCTAGGTTCCGAATAGTTTCGGCGACTTGGTTTTGCTGCCAGACTACAAGTTGATCAGTTGACTGAACTGTAGTAGGCGATTGCCCTTGCACATGGAAATTATTCAGGGGCGGTGGAAGTGGTTCTTGCGTGTGTGGTAGTCTCTGCCCGGAATGTTGTTGGTTCGAATAATACTGGATGGCATTGACGTCCCCTTGTTGTTCGTTGTTGGTTGGACACATATTCGCTAAGTGTTCGGGAGACCCACATTGGTCACATGTCGCTACGGTCTCCTTTGAAGAAACTTGACTCGTTCGCTGGGCTCTCGATGCTGCTAATTCTTCATTAAGTACTTCCCTAATCATCTCCTTGATTGTTTGACCATCTCTCACCAAAACCTTAACTCCTTCTTCTTTATCTGTCTCGGTGGTGGAAACATCATTTACTTTCAATTTACGAGGCCGAGAGTTGGTTTGTCTAGACTTTTCGCTTTGCTTCTCCAACACTCGTTTCGCTTCGATGGCCGTTAAGTCTCCGAAATCTCCTCCCGCCGCTATCTCAACTTCCCTTTGTCCATGGTCCAACAAACCATCAAAGAAAAATTGGTTTGTCATCTCGGGGGAGTAGTTATGGTGTGGGCTAGTCTGTAAAAGCATCTTGTAACGCTCCCATGTCTCATGAAATAGCTCACCCTCCAACTGTTCAAATGTAGCAATTTGCCTTCGAATATGCCCCGTGGTTTGGGCTAAATAGTATTGATTTAAAAAAAAATCGCTTATCATTTCCCAATCAGTCAATGATCCCGGTTCTAAGGAAAGTAACCACGACTTTGCTTTGTCTTTCATGGCATTAGGGAAACAAATCATTTGTACTTCCTCTTGGTTAAGGCCGTTAACCACAAATCTGCCCACTTCAACAACATAATAATTCAAAAATGCCAAAGGATCTTCATGGGCACCTCCGTGGAAAGTCGGGAGTAGATTCAATTGATGCGGTTTGATTTCCACTTCCCTTGCAGTTGGTCCAAGAACAATTGCAGACCCAAAAGGCACGACTTTTGGACGTGCTAAATCACGTTGTCTAAGTGGATGAGCGTGTCTCGGTGCTCTCTCT
Organism: Phtheirospermum japonicum; assembly: GCA_014905375.1. Lineage (NCBI taxonomy): Eukaryota > Viridiplantae > Streptophyta > Magnoliopsida > Lamiales > Orobanchaceae > Phtheirospermum > Phtheirospermum japonicum. Next base: position 486,514 of record BMAC01000673.1, read on the forward strand.
TGATGGTAGGCTGCCTCATAATCACTTCCGACATCTTGGTCATCGAACCACTCATCTACAAGCTCCGTCGAATGATTGGTCTGTCAGAATAATCGTCACGTACGTTCTCGTAATGTTGTGCATTCCTTCCTCTATTTGCGTGTCTTAGTTGTAGCGGGGCCCGATTGTTCGGTGGTTGATTGTGACCTCCAAAGTATCGCGGTTCGCTTCCATAATTCCTATGTCTTCGTGTTTGAGGTAAGGGTAAATCATTGTTTATAGCGTCGAATAACTCATTATGGTCGCCTCTATGATGGGATCCATGATTAGGTCATCTCGCCATGGATTCGGGGATCTCGTCGCACACAAAATTCGTGTCTAAAGAAGAATCGCTCTCGGAAACTGGTTCAGGTCTTGGTCTAGATGGGTTTGAACGATGGATGTTGTCAATGAATGGTGCAAGATCGCGTTGAAGTGATCGTCTACCTTGCATAAGCTCAACAACAAATCAACGTACCAAGTGGCAAAAAAAACCAAACCAAGTGCCAAAAATAAAAAGAAAATAATAACTCAAAAATAAAATGAAACGGAAAACATCTTTAACTCCTACTCGTTATCCCCGGCAACGGAGCCAAAATTTTGAACCAAACTTTTGTGCACCCCTTTTAATATATTTTAATTTAAAACACGTAAGTTTGCTCGCAAAAGTACGAGGAACTTGTAGGGTGGTGAGTTTGACTCGTGTCGATTCTCTCGAGGACAACTGTTCGGTCTTTTGGATATTTTTCTCAATCACACTTAAACATATAATTCATACAAATAGGGGGTTTTTTTGAGAATTTTGATTTAATTATAAACTAGAGCAATATTAAATTTAAAACTAATTAAAGTAATTAACTTAAACTAAATTACCAACTAAAACTAAGAGCAATAATTAAACTAAATTAAACTTCTAAATTAATTATCCTAAATTATCGACTAAGAATTGAGAGCAATTAATTAATTTAAAAATCTAAATTTAATTAACTAATTAATTATCTATTGATTAACATAATTAAAATTCAAAACTAAGCAATTACTCAATAATAAATCTAAAACGCAGCGGCATAAAAATCATTAAACGAACTTAATTAATCCTAATAAATCTACGATCATGCATGAAATAATAAACTACGAAGCTAACGAAACCTTGAGCCATGAAAACGAGTAATAAAATGTAAACTAGATCGCATGGGTATAATCAACCCACTCAAGTCTCAAATATCCAAAGTATGATATGAAAACTGAATAAGGTTCAGCGATTTCAAAATCAAAAAGCAACTTCAAAAATAATAATTTAAAACTAATTATCTAAGCTTAAAAACTAAGGTTTAATCTAAGAAAACAAGTAAAAGGGATAGAAAACTTATTACGCTACTTGAAAGCAGTAAGAACTTCGGCTAATCCGAAGAGAAAACGCAGCGGAACGGACGAAAACGGATGAACGGCGTCGAACGGGTTTCGGAACTCGTCGTTGTCGAATCTTCGATCTCCTCTTCGATCCTCGCGTTTTTGGTGTTTTAATACGACTCCAAACCCTAGGAATATGTTTTTGATAAGTTTTTAGGGTCACAAGCACGTTTAGAACTCGTATTAATGGGTGGTTTATATAAAAATCGCGTATCTTGGGCCACAAGTCACGAAAAGTCTGTTCTGGGCCCATCTACGATTACGGTTAGGAGCTACCGTTAGTACCTACCGTAAGACTCTCTGTTACCTCCTTACGGTTAGGCTTACGGTAAGGCTTACGGTTAGTAACTCTTATAGAAAGCTACCGTTAACTCTTTATTTTTGTATTTCTGGACTTCGACAACGGTTCTGGCAGCAGTTCACAACCGTTATAGAAAGCGGTAGCACCTTACGGTAGGAACCTACCGTTAACAACAACCGTAAATTCCTCTGTCCTTCAACGACAATGGTTCCAGGAACATTAACCGTTATAGAAAGTTGGCGGCTTCAAATTCTCGCTACTTCTTCACCGGAAAGCTCGATCTTTGACTCTCGATCATCATACTTCATCTCTAACGTGCTGAACTCTTCCGGTTACATAGCTATAAAGTGAAAAACCAAAAATAATCACTTATTTGCATCAATCTAAATCAAAATATGGTAAAATAAGTTGGAAATACAAATATACGAAATTAAGCTCAAACTACCCAGCTTATACCAAAATAATAAGATAAATAAACTAAAATACCTACTAAAATCAAGACAAATTAGTGCTAATCATTTCTCCAGATAAGTTTTTAAGTGAGGTAACTTAGGCACATAAGTTGAAGTTAAGTAGTGTACTCTTTTTCCTTTCTATCTGATATTTTCCCTTTGAGTATTTTCAGCTTAAGATAACGAAATACACTTATTCTACTTAACGTCCTACGTCCAAGGGAAAATATTATAAACGACCTATAAATGTGGTGGACTAATGCACATTAATATTGAAGAAATTCAATACAAATAGTGTGAGTATTGGATGTAGGGGATGTTGGTTTATATATATAGGTTGTAATGAAATGAAATGATGCACAGTTTGCTCTTGCAATTCACTGAAAGTATGAATGTCCTAGAGACAATCAGATTTAAAGACATTATACTTGATCACAATTATTATATATATCGTAATATATATGGCATTGCATTTATTGAATTATTATTTTGATTGTTTGTGATTATTCATATAAATGTTCCCGTAGAGTTAATGTTGTCATTGATATGGTGAGATGTCATTGATAAAATATTACTCTTAAAATAGCCACGACTAATGATTATCAAGATTGGGATATTGATAATATAATATATGTCGGCATGTGGTATGCATCACATTTTAGAGAATGCAATAGGTCTCACGACTGCTAATAATAGTTATTCGTGATGGACACATGGATACTTTGGAGAGTATTGGTAAACCCTACTGATAAATTATTTATTGTATGTCTATAAACTTATCAGTGTATAAAGCGTGTGATAATCCTTTGACTTGAGGTCAATACGCACCTTGTTTACTGAGTGATGTACTTTGACCATGACCAATGCTTGCACTTCTTTTTGGGTAGATACGGCTTGTGTTGGGTGCATCAAGATGTAAATGAAAGTGGTAGTTGAGCCAAGAAAGAATTTGTTCCTCGATTGGAATTTCGAGAGCGATCACTCATAATCTCTATATTAGGTCGACTAAAGTCATTGGCCAATGCAAGAGACATATTCAATATAGTAATTGAGTATAGTCTAGTTGTCAACTAATAAAGATGAGATAAATTGATTAAGCCATTGAGATAGACACTTGGATAAATCTTAAGTTTAATCGAGTGATTCGGAGTGAAAGGAATTTCACCAAAACTTTGTATAAAAGTTATAATTCGCCAGAGTTCAAGTGAATGTTTTTTATATATTGAGTTCGTCCAACTAAGCCGTCTAGGAGTTTTGTTCGAATCATCATTGAATTGATGTCATATATAAAGTCCTATAGGGTCACACTATATGCGATTAGTTTTCCGATTTAAGAGTGTATCAAGAAAGTATTAAATATTCAATTTAGAATTGTAATATTTAATTGTTAATAATTATGATATTAATTTCTATTTGATAGAAATTATTTAATTAAATTAAATTGGATTTGGATTTAATTATCTATGTTATACTCCCTCCGTTTCAAAATAAGTGTCGTTTTAGAGACTCTGTTTTATTTCAAATTAAGTGTCGTTTTAGGATTTTTTGCCACTTTATTCTAGTTTTATCCCCGCTTATTTTAAGAAATATAAACAAGTTTATGGTAATAGAATAACTAAAGGGAAAGAATAGAAGTAATTAAATGTGTATATTATTAATTGATTGAGAATGTATTAGTCAAATATTATGTTCCTTAATTTTGAACAAAAACTCTAAAACGACACTTATTAAGAAACGGAGGGAGTATTAATACAGGTACTTGGGCTAGAATTGTTTTGAACCCATGTCTTGGACAGTCCAGCCCTTTTTAGGATTAGGGTTCTCTTATATACCTATTATAAATATAACATAAAGTCCATAAGTTGTTTTACAAAGAAAAATGAATAAACAAGAGAGATTTTAGAAAACATAAACTCTAATTTTGAGATTGGGAGTTCTTGAGTTGTCGTGAGATTTTCTAACTTTTTTCACGATAGCAATACACTGAAATTGGATCTTGCAGTCGGAGAATTAATCGCGTGGATACCTTAGTGTTGAACTCGTACCTGAATTTACTGTAAGGATTTCATGCTTTTATCTCATTTATTTATCGTATAAATATATTCGTTTACAGGATTAATCTGTTGAATTTACAAAATTTTAAACTTTCACTGCACGAGTATGGTGTTCGTCTTTATGAATTCCAACATTCTCAACATACGTTCATTGGTTATTCAGTATTCAGATTTTTTATTATTTACTTTACTTATTCAACGTTCAAAATATTATTAAGTAACTTATATAGTTAGTGGATATTTATATCAAAAGTACGTTCAAAATATTATTAAGTGACTTATATAGTTAGTGGATATTTATATCAAAAGTATAATAAATAACAAGAAATATAAGCAGAGTAATTGGTAGTATGTGTTAATCATTTCAAACGGTTTGATTAAGAGTGGAATATGTAGGGTGCGCATGAAATGTCAACAAAATAACATTCCCAGTCTTTATTGCATATATATATTGATATCATCCTTTCTCGGTCTTTATTGCGTATGCACCGATCGTAATCCTTTTTCTTTTCCTGGGGTTTCTAGGTGAAAATGGGTCAATGTTGGCTTCGTTAGTACATTTTGATGTTGACAAACTGGTTAATTAGTTTGGTGGGTCCCACCAAATGATCTACCAAGTGAGTGTCAAATCAAAATACGGCATGAATTTATGTTGCACAAGTGAGTGTTATATAATTAATTGCTCGTTATCTAGGCGCCATAAATAAAAGTAAGGTATTATAAAGCTATCTCCAACCGTATTTCTATACTATAACAATTTTTGTACCAGGTTTAAATTCATCTCGAATATTTCTTATTATCTCAATATAAAAACTACTTTAGTAAAGATCAATAATTTACTAACAGTGTTGTAAGTACCTAAAAATATTATTTCAGTCTTATATTTAATAATATGTACAAGATTAGCTAATATGAATTAGAATTGATAATTAATAACAAGACCTAGAGAACAAAAAGTGTGGTATTCATGTTAAGAATACCGATACAGCCAAAAGAAGCCACTAAAGTACAAATTAATATATATTTAGTTACCTAAATTGGGAAATGACTACGGTACCTTCACGGTACCATACCCTCACCCCCCTGCATTTACAAGCGTTGATTTCTTTATATTAAAAACCTAAATTTATATTCTCATTCATCTGATGGTTCCTATTGATTGAGGAATGGTGCCGTGAAGGCACCATAGAAGTTCCCCCTAAATTGATATATTTCTCCAATAAATAATCAATTAGGCTACGTTTGAAATTATACCGATTCAATTGAAATTATCCCACCTCATTTTAACGTGTTCATTGTGTGGATGAGTATTGGTAGGTGATTTGATGCAGTGCAAGGGGCACTATCTCCCATGTGGCGTGAATCGGGTATTTGACCACGAACTGATCGGCCCTTCTACTGTGGCCTAATGGGAGATGCTCTGCCAATTGGCAGCACGACGATATGTGGGCTGGATGGTGCATCAAGGTACAACTTTTCATATACTCGTTAAAATCTTGTAGGGTGAAATTTAGTGATTAATTGCCAAAAATAGCCCTAATTTTTAGCTTAATTACAAAAAAAGGTATTAAAAAATTGGGGGAAAATTGTTTGCATCTTGTATAGTACTTTTTTTTTTTTAATTTCCATTCTAACTTAGTTTTTGTTATAATGCATCTTATGCTAAACAAGGTTGTTGTAATGCATCATCTATGCACTGTAGTGATATTGCATTTTATCAAAACTCACCTAATTTTTTTAATTTCTAGAAAATTTAATAAACTTAACATGTTATATATAAACAATGTCCAATTTTAATAAATAATATTTTTTGTATATAATAAAATAATTTTATTTGCTTGCCGACTTGCATTTTTTATTAAAAAGAAAATAATATCATCTCAAATCATCTTGTATTAGACATTTTTTTATTTAAAAATAAAATTTTTAATCTTATATATTTCATCTTGTATTGGCCTAAAGTGCTTAATCTTTTACAGTGAAAATACTACTAATTTGATACATTATACATTAAAAATAGATATAAAACCGTAATATTTAATTTAGTTTACATTTCCTAATTACATTATTTGGTCGATTGATATGTCATCCATTTTTATTTTTTTTTCAGGATTTTTTCTCTACAATTAATGATCCCTTTTGATGTCCTAAGTTCATCCAAATATCTTGGCAGGATTGTGAATTTTTTTTGGCGAAACAAGTAATTTTTGATGTAAGCATTACAAAATGTGATCAATGAAACAAGATAATAAAGCAAGTGATTTCACACTTTTAATTACTCTAAATAAAAAAGTATTGTGATCATTTAATACTTGTAGTAAAGAAGGAAGGGTGTGTACAAATTTGGTAAAATGTATCACCAACTATACGAGAAAAATATTTTTTTCTTCTCAAATTATACTCAATTTGACATTTTGTCTCCTAATTTTTAATTTGGTACAATTTGTCTCCTGAGCTGTGTATTTTTTTTTTTCATTTTACTTCTTATTAGAAGATTTCGGCGATCGCCTAGGCGAATGAAAGCGATCTAAAGACTCGAGTGATTCTCACGTGATTAATGCAAGGGTAATTTTGTCATTTCCTTTCGAAATTATTTTTAGAGAAGTTCTTTTTGTCTCCCAAACTATACAGGATTTGATACTTTGGCTCTTAATTTTTTATTTCGTACGATTTGCCTCATGAACTATGCGTTTTTTTAGTTTACCTTCCAATGACAGATTTTGGCAGAAAAAATTGAATGGAGCTCGGCACGTGATTTCAACGTGAGATTTGTAAAATATTTCCATCATCTTATATTGCAATTATTTCTAATCTAATAATCAATTAAAAGTCTAGAAAATAAAATCAAAAAACCTGGCCAAAAAAAAAAAATGATTACCACCTCCCACCGTTCATCTAAATCTACAAATCTAAAAAAAAACTAAAATATTGCTAAATATGAAAAAAGACTTCATTTCTTAACTACAATATTGTTCAAAAAATAAGATCTAACCTTTACAATCCCACAATTATCACTGTCAACTATCTTTCCTATGCCAAAAGAAAGTGAAGAAGTTAACACACTAAATTCAAAAATCTAAGGGTAAATTCTATTTTTAGTACCCAAACTATGTCATAATTTCAGGATCAGTACCCACCTTTGAAAAGTATCAATATCAGTACCCTCAGTTACATTTTCTCTCAATTTTCATACTCCGCATTGACTTTCCGTTAAAAACTAATGGGTTCAAAAATGAGACAATTACAAAAGGCACCCAATAAAAACATAAGGTTCAATCAGGTCGCAAAGAACTATAAAAAACTCAGATCAACCCCAAAATACTTTAAAAATGACCAAAGGGCCATCATTCCCAAAAACCCACCAATGATTTTTTTGACTTTGTCACAAAAATATTTATAACATCTTTCTATTTAAAATTAAATAAAAAATGAAACAAAACTAAAAATTAAGATATTTTTGTGCCAGATTATAACTTACAACAAGACTTTAAAAAGAAAGGGAAAAAAATAAAAAAAAAGAAATTAGATGAAATGTAACACACCAAGAAAAAAAACGGCTTTGCATTGAGCAAAAAAAGCTAAAAGCTACTCTAAAGCTGTTCCAAATAATCAGCACCCAAATCCTCAAACACCACCACATTCACATCCCTCTCTTTCACCTGCTTCCCTCCGCCGCTGCCTCCGCGCCGCCGCATCGAGTGCTTTCTCTTCAGCGCCATCACCGGCGAGCAACCCTCCTCCTCCTCCCCAAAGCCACCGCACCTCATCTCCCGCAGAGAGTCCCGCACCCTCTTCACCGGGAAATTAAAAATTGCCGCTTGACCGCGCATGGCTAGCGTCGCCGCCTCCGCCGTGTCGAACATCCCCAGCCACACCCTCACGCCGTTCCTCATCGAGTCCCTTATCTCCGCGATGAACTTCCCCCCACGGCCGCCGCCTCACACCGCGGTATGGCTTCAGTTCGCCGGTTTGACGACTTTGCCCTCCGCCGGTGAGGAATTTACTTCTTCGTTGTCCCTTGTTTGGCTCTGGCAATCGAATGAGTTGAAATTTGAGGTTTCTTGAGCTGCTTCTGCCAGAACGCCAAACAGCAACATTTCTTGAGAATCATTTTCGTTAAAGGAAGAGAATTTAGGAAATACTATATTAAATCTAAATCCATTTGAATAATTGAGGAATTTAAATCCATTTGAGATATGTGTGTATGTGTGTGCTTTTTTCTTTTCTTTCTATTATTACTTTTTCTATTTATAGCAATCAATTGTGGGAAGTCGGGGCTGGCGCAGGCTGGATCCCTCGCCGGAGCGGAGGCGGTCGGAGTTTTGATTACCACTTCTGTTGTGAATGGGATTTTAGGACCTGAAACTCAGAAATCATGAAAAAGAATAAGTTTTTGGTAGGTTTATGGGGATGATGGCCTTTTGGTCACTTTTAAAGTATATTGGGGTTGATCCGAGTTTTTTATAGTTATTTGGGACCTGATTGAACCTTATATTTTTATTGGGTGCCTTTTGTAATTGTCTCATTTTTTAAACCATTAGTTTTTAACAGAAAGTCAACGTGGGGTATAAAAATTGAGAAAACAGTGTAATTGAGGGTACTAATATTGATACTTTTTAAAGGTGGGGTAATGATCCTGAAATTATGGCATAATTTGAGTACTAAAAATGGAATTTACCCAAAAACTAACATAAACTAGGTTTTAATTCTAGATCTTCTTGATCCAAAAATAAACTGATATAAAATAGTGCTAAAAAAGGGGCCTTTTGAGTTGTCAGATTGGTATCTCTCAAATAGCAAAGACTCCTGGCCTGGAAAGCTCATTTTGTGTTTCGGAAAAGTCCAGTTCAAGCAAAATCGTAAATAGACTAAACCACTATTCTAAATAATGGGACTTATCCTGTTACAAGGTTTCTATCTGGTAGAGTCAACAGAATGGAACAAAAATCAGGAATCAAATATCAAATAAGATCTAGAATCTTCAAGGAGAATTTGGGTTTAGGTTCCTTAGGGTGAGAAGCCAAGCAGGAGAACAGAACCATAGAAGCATCGTGGTCCAGGCATAGTGCGACGAAGTTATTGGGAGTGGCAAGTATGTGAAAGAGATTGTATTTGTGCGTTCATGAAGTCAGCAAAATTCATGGCACGGATGAAAAAAGCAGTAGCCACAACCCACAGGAAATAAGGTGATGGCGGATGAATTTAATAACGACGGCGAGAGTAGGAGATTTTTTATTTTGAGGGGCATAATTTTATGTTATTTTTATTATTGGTTTTGAGAGGCGGGTGAATCTTTTCTTCTTTTAATTATTTTGTTATTATGCCCAATGGTGGATAGTGGTAATCATTTTGTTTATTTAAATTTTTTTATTAGATTAAAATAAATTTGGAAAGGAAATAACAAAAATACCCCTAAAAATCTTACTTTGAAATCAAGTGTCTGAGCTCCAAATGTGGTTTATTGACGCAAAATTTGTCATTAGAAGATAAACTGAGAAAAGCTCATGGTTCACGAGTCAAAATGCACGAAATAAAAAATTAAGAAGCAAAATATCAAATCGTGTATAGTACGTGAGGCAAAAAAAAATTCTCTAAAAATAATTTCAAAAGAAAATGATAAAAATACCCCTACATTAATCAAGTAAAAATCACGTGCCGAGCACCGATCGCGAAATCTTCCTACAGAAGGTAAAGTGAAAAAAGCTTCAGTAGCCGAAATTTTCCTATAGGAGGTAAAATGGAAAAAAAATGCACAGTCCACTTAGCAAGCTGTACGAAATAAAAAATTGAGAGTCAAAATATGAAATTTAAGTATAATTTTGCACAAATTTTGGTAAAAAACTGCTGAGTTTTGAAATGGATAACCACGAGACCATACGATTTACATCATGTATCAACCAATCCATATTGTTCGCTTCAAAATTAGTACTCCACAAATGCACAACCCATCAGCCTAAAAAAGAAGGCATGGTCAAAACTCCAAATAATAGTATCAATCCAAATAATTTAAATAAATACTATTAAAATTTAACAATTTGTATTTTTTTTAATATTATTATAATTACTATTATGAGCAATTACCGGAAAACTCTTCTGTAACTGACATCTAAATCGTCAGTTATTCTTCATCAATAGATACTAAAATCCAAGAGTATTTAATCTTCATCACTTCGAAAAATATACCTGCATCATTAGGATCGAGCTGATCGAAGAACAAATCACGAAAAATGAGATCACCAATAGCACTAAAAGAGGGGAGAAAAAGGGGAGGATAGATCGAAAAACTTCGGCATGGGAGGCATTGGAAATGAATATTCCAGAGTTGAAGGAAGTCTTTCCGAACGCTCCCAGGCCGAGCGCTTCCGACGACTCTCTCTCTCTTCCTTTTCCACCTTCCCAGACGCCGTTGCTGGTGGCGTCGCCGATCGGATCGGAGATATGGGGAATATTAGGGTTTTAGGATTTGACTGCTATTTTAAAATGCCTGAGATGATAGATCACTCACTAGCGTCGCTTTTTGTGTGGAATTCAGCCCGAGCCCATGTTTGTTTGAGTGGGTCACGGGCTCTAGCTAAGAAGTTCGATTGACAAATAAAAAATTTTGGTGTTTCGTTGTTTATGTGTCATCCGAGCCTAATATTTACATAATTTAATATTTTTCTTTTTATTGTATTTTACCTAATTTAATTTTTTTTATTATATTTTTTCTTATTCAATACTTTTCTTTATTTCTCCTAATATAGAAATAGAACTAAGTCATATATAATTAGTAGATGATATCTAAATTAGTTATTTTAATTAAAATAAAAACTACATATGAAATAATCTTAATTAAAAAGGTTTTATTATGAAAATAATTAAATAATTTTTATTGATAATATAATTTAAAATAATTTTATTTTTGGAGTTTCAAATATTATATATAGGTAAAATATGAGTTATTTACAATAATTTAAGTATGTAACTAAATATTAGTAACGTATTCAATCTAAACATAAAAACATTAAATTATATGCCAATAATTAATAAACATTGATTAGACACCAGTACAATACGACACGGGTTGAGAGTATCTTTTGAATATCTCAAAGAATGTAACTAATAATTATTAATGAATTTATTCTAAATATTAATATATGAAATGATTTAATAATAATAATTAATAAAATAGATATTAGACACGGGTTTAGAATGTGACGCCTTTTGCAATTTTGTAAGTATATAACTAAGATTATTAATGAATTTAATTAAACATCAATACAAGATTATTTAATACTTATAATAATTAATAAATATATTAGACATGTACAAGGCACATATTGGGAATACACTATTTAAACTTTTTTATTTTAGATTTAAAATTAAATAATGAGAGTTGGATTCTATTTATAATAGGTTTAATTGGGGTTAAATGGTCGAATTAGGCTTTAAGGCTTGAAGTTCTCGTATTTGACCAAGTTTGACCCGGGGGCACCTTCCTAGCCACTTGGCTAACCTTTTGGCTCAATTTGGCACAGGGTGGCTCGGTCATGGCCGAGCCTGGGCACGCGCGGGCGCGAGCGCTAGAGGCAGTTGTCGGCAGGCTATGATGCACGGACACTTTAAAATATGATATTTTGATGTATCGTGTCCTAGTTTATGTTATAATTTACGTGTCATAAATGGATTTGCGTGTCGTGTCACGAGTCCAATTCTCGTGTCGGTGCAACCTAGTCGGCAGGTGGGCGCACCTTGGTTGGGCGGGCTCAGCAGGTGCTAGGCGGTCGTGCGGATGGTGTGCATGTTGGCGCTGAGGCTGGCGAGCGCCAGCAGGCATGGTGTCAGGAGTGGCGTGGGGTGTGGCATACGCCATGCGGGTGCGTGTGGGCGGAAGGCGAGGCACGCGCGCGGGCATTGCTGGGCATTGCGCGCACTACGCGCGCAGGTGTGCATGCGCGAGCTGCCTGGCGCGAGTTTTGGCTCGGGTTTTGGCGAGTGCCAAGGGGCCTGGCGTGAGTTTTGGCTTCACCTGGCACGCCTTGGCTAGCATTCCAAAATGGCCATTTTTTGAATATGCTCTTGGCACCGAATTTGGCATGCCTTGGCACGGCTTGACTTGAACTTTGGTCCTCAATGCCTTTACCTATTAACATAGAATTTTGAATATAAAAACCCAAGAATTTTACCAAATCTCAAACTAATTGAACCCATTAAACTAAATTAAGTATAAAACCAAAAAGAAACACGAAGAACGACAAAACGAGAAAACAAACGAATAACCTAACAAAACTTGGCTCAAAACTACTAAAAACAACATAAAATCCTAATTAAAAACATGAGAAAAACACCACAATTACATGCAAAACACCGACCATTGTCCGAATATGTATAATGGTGGCTTTAGGAGTCCGAAAGGGAATGTGGGTGACCAATTATCGAATCCCGACCCGTATGGAATTCCTCATGCTTACAATTTTAATCATACCCCAATTGGTGCCACCAATAGTGCTCAAAATCCCGATCCGTATGAGTTGTTTGGAGGTGTGAGCTTCGATGCACCACCACCACCACCACCCACCCCACCCCCCCGCACTATGAGAGATGTTAACAAACCATTTTTTGGGACTTTTACTCCACCTTGCGTATCCTTTCCTCCCAATCAAGAAATGTCTTATAGTGATAATGAAGTGGGTGGAGTTCCTTCCTCTAGGGTTCTTGAGTTGGAAAAGGAAGTAGCGGCTATGAAGACTTATATTGCTATGTTATCTCGCCCAAAATTGAATCCTCTGTGTGCATCGTGTTGAATTTTTGGTCATAATACCACGTCTTGTCCTTCAAATCCCTCGTTCAATATGCCGATGCCTCATTCGGAGGAAGTATATGGGGGTCATGGGTATCAATCGGGACCCGATTGTTCTAGATCATCTTTTGCTCATCCGCCGACTCATGATCCTCTTTCTCATCTTAGCAACCGCCTGCAACACGATTTTAGTTATTCCAATACATATGCGGGTGTTACTCCTTACGTGTGTCCACTTGTACCGGTGAATGCTCCTACTCCACCTTCCGACCCGAATCTCTTGGTCATTATGCAATCTTGTCCCGTGACGTCGGCCTCGTTCGATGCTACGTTCAATACTTTTGAGACTATGACCGATGAGTTAATCACTAACATGGGGCAACTATAAAGCGATGGCAATATGCTAATTCAAACTAATGAGGAAGAAAAATTGCCAAGTCAACCTTCACATCCTCTTGTGGTCACGGACTTTGGAAATGGTGGGGTGGTTGATAATATGGTTGTCCCTCCGTCCGACGAGGAGGTGGTTTCTATTCCAAGTGTTCTTACTCCTCCTGAGTCTGCTCGCGTCGACCAGGCAGTGCATCGATCGACGCGTGCATGAATCGACACGACTGCAAGTTGCGTCTACAAGTGCGTCGATTGACGGAGCTAGAATCGACGCTACTGTAAGTTGTGTCGATCGACGGAGCTAAGATCGACGTTTCTGTAGCTATGCGTCGACCGACGCGGGCATCTCCCGGCATCGACGCGAGCAGGTCTAGTCGGCAGGACTCGGACACTGGGTAACCCAGTGTCGGACTGGAACCTAGTGTGATCTCAGCACTTTACTCGTCTAATCTTCGTCGTCTCGAAGATGAAAGAGAAAATTAAACATAATGAGACTATTACTTATAAAATAAAGGAGGAAAACATAAAATGAGATAAGAAACGAAAAATACTAAAAGGAAGAGAAACGAGAAAAATAGAAACCTAAAACCCGACAAAACACACAAAACACAATGCAAAAACACACAAAGATCACACACAAATATGTACAAATCAGTCCATCCCCGTGGACCCCACTTTGGCAAAGGCACTTCCCAGTGGCCTACACAAGTCTTTGAACCCGTACAAAGCACCAACCTCTAAAGCCCCTATGCCTTCTCCATCACGCTTATCTTCTGAAGATTGCTTACATATGGATGTGATACGAGATTTGGTCGAACAAGTATATATGGAGGTAAAGAGCATTGAGGATTAGTTTGAATCGTGAGCTTGTGTTAAAGGTTGTGGAGAGGATGATGAGCCCCTTTTTGGTAGTGATGATTCATTTATGTTTCAATGTGCCCAAGATTTGAGTAAGAGAGATTGTGTAAGTGTCATTGAGGGCAACGATGAAATTTTAGAGGGGGAGGTGGGGGTTATTGAAGATAAGATTGGGGAATTTGAATATTATCTGGAGGAGGAGATTGTTGATGATAAGAGTGAAAAGCTTGACGAATATCTTGAGGGGATCGTTGAATTGTTCTAATTAGTCTCGAATGAGGTCGAGAGGAGGCAGCTTAAGCCTCTTCCATCTCACCACAAGCATGTCTATTTGGAGGAACAAGAGAGAAAATCGTTTATTTTCTTCGCAAATTCGGATCTAAAGAAAGAGGAGAGGTCGATTGAAGCGCTTAAAGTTCAAAAGGGTGTTATTGGCTGGAGACCCGGAGTTATTAAGGGAATTAGCCCTTGGACTTACATGCATAAACTCGTCTTGGAGGATGATGCCAAACCATCTCGAGAATTCCAAAGGCATTTGAATCCAAATTTTAAGAAGATAGTGGAAGATGAGAAATTGAAGTTGTTGGAGGAAGGACTAATGCTCGAAATTGTCGGTAGTGAGTGGGTGAGTCCCATCCTCATAATACCAAAGAAAAGCGATATATCCATTGTTGAGGACAAAAAAGGGGAGTTGTTGGCCACGATGGCTACAACTGGATGGAGGATATTGATCGATTTTAAGGAGTTAAATGCGGCCACCAAGAAAGATCATTCCGCTTCCCTATTTATCGACCAAATGATGGACAAGCTAGTCGTCTATTACTCCTTTTGTTTTTTGGATGAGTCATCGGATCACTTAAAAACCACCATTCCACCCGAAGATCGAGCCAAGATGACCTTTGGAACGTTTTCTTCTCGAAGACCATTTGGGCTATGCAACGCCCCGAAAATGTTTCAAAGATTGGACCCTCCCGACAAGGAGATTATGGCTTTAAGAGATCCATATCTTCATGGTCTTCTTTATCCACCTTGAGCAAGAAGGGAGTTCGTCAAGCTAGTGACATATAACAAGCGCTTCTTGAGAGGCAACCCATGTTCTTTTCGTTTACTTCTTTTATTTGCATATTTTTCTTGTGTTTTTGATTTTTGTGTGATTCTCTTTTATAGTGTGTTATTTTACGACTCCAACTTTGGCGGATTTGATGGGTTGGTGGCGTTCATGGAGTCGGGAGAAATAAGTCATGCTCGATTTTCGCTTGAATTGCTTGGATGCTTAAGTGGACCCCATCGAGCTCAAACCAAACTCGCTCGGTTAAGAAAGTTTCTATCTCACCCTCCTTTTACTTGATTTTCATTAAAATGCAGTTAGGGTATTGCATGGTTTAAGTGTGGGGTGGGTAGGTGGTTAGGATCTAGGTTTTACAAAGCATGATTTGTCTTTCTTGACTCGAGTCTTGGCGAAGACGCATTCTTGGCAAAGTGGCGCTTACTAATTGCGCATTTATATGGTTGAGTCATTTTTGTGTCTTTTGTGTCTTTATTACATTGTTAAGCAATCACCATACACTTGGGAGTTTGAGTAGTTTACTTGTCGGTTTTTTGCATGTATATGCCCACTTGCATAAGGAGTTGAATTTTTGTGCTTCGTCCAAAACCCGCCTATATATATATAATCAACATTTTCTCATGAGAAGATTGCAAAGTTCTAAAAGCTCTTTTGCTTTTGTCTTCCAAAATCCGGTGCAAACCAGTGAGTAACCTTGTGTGAATTATCGACTTTGCTTGCGTTTTTATGGAAATTGCATTGAGGTGACTTAATTTTGCTCATACATGGTTGATTTGGAAATGACCTCGGGGCACATATATCAACCTTATTCTGGACATATCCAAATAT
The DNA here is from genome assembly GCA_014905375.1 of Phtheirospermum japonicum. NCBI lineage: Eukaryota > Viridiplantae > Streptophyta > Magnoliopsida > Lamiales > Orobanchaceae > Phtheirospermum > Phtheirospermum japonicum. Next base: position 502,670 of record BMAC01000673.1, read on the forward strand.
TTAAGCTACTTAAATATCCCAAATGATCCCCCTTGAGCCTATGCCCCTTTTTTTTTATTCGAGCTCGATTTTAACTCTTATATCTTCATAAATTATGAGGTGAGAGAGTGTATTGTTAGTTGACTAGGAATGTGTGGGAAATCAATTGTGAGTTTCGGGTTTTGAGTTACTTATATACAAAAAAAAAAGATATAAAAATAAAAAAAAGGAAGAACAACAAATAAACTCCAACACAAATCACGAAAATTGATAGAACGTGCATTCAAGTGAAATGCCTAATGTTCAAAATGGCTAAATTTAATAAAAAGAAGCAAATTCAAAAATCTTCTAAGTGTTGTGAAATAAAAGTCGGGAAAGTGTGCAAGGGTACAAAAGGGTTTCGAATGAAAGTTTGGTAAACTGAGATGGGTGAAGCGATCATATGATTGGGGTTTTAGAAATTAGGGGTTCATGTGTTATTGATCACGTTTGATCATGTGTTAGCCACTATATACAAATATTTCATACCTTACCAAAGAGCCAACATTACAACCTAAAATAAAGACCTCTTTCGATTCTTGTTTGGTCATGTACAATGGACGATTTTGAGTTTCCGATTTGTGAAATCTTGACGAGGTGCATTCATTGTCCAAATTGAGTGTATACACGTTCCATATAAACAAACACTTGATCGAATTGAGCGAACACCCTCAAAATTCCGTTTGAGAGGAAGTCATCGATTTGGTTTTCATTGAGAAAGAGTAATACGAGCAATGCTTGACGATAACGAGTTTATGTTGATACTTTCATAATATTAATTAGGATAAGCACAAGGATTTTTCTTTTTGCATAATGTTCATTCCATGTACATTCTCAATTATTCTCGTTGTTCCAGGACAAACAAACTGATAAGTGTGGGGTGGTTGTTTCACATGTAATTGTGGTGTATTTCTCGTGTTTTTAATTAGGATTTAGTGTTGTTTTTAGTGGTTTTTGAGTCGATTAGTTGGGTTATAAGGTTGTTTTACTTGTTTTATTATTTTTTTCGAGTTTCTTATTGATTTTATATTTAATTAGGTTAAATGCTTCAATTAATTTGAGGTTTAGTGAAATTCTTGGATTTTTATGTTCAAGACTCTATTTTCATAGGTAAAGGCATTTGAGGACCAAAGTGCAAGCCAAGACGTGCCCAGATCGGTGCAAAGAGCAAGCTTAAAAATGGCAAACATTCTGGAATGTTAGCCAAGGTGTGCCCAACCACGCCCAAATCCGTGCCAACACCCTTGGCACGCGCTGGCGCAGGCCAGGCAGTGCCCATATTCGCGCCCAGCCTTGCTGCCCAGCGCCTTGCGCCCAGTCCAGCGCCCATATTCGCGCCCAGCCTCGCGCCCATTTCCACACCCAGCCTTGCTGCCCAGCGCCTTGCGCCCAGTCCAGCGCCCATATTCGCGCCCAGCCTCGCGCCCATTTCCACACCCAGCCTTGCTGCCCAGTGCCTTGCACCCATTATCGTGCCCAAACCTCAAACCAAGGTGTAAATTTGGGTCAAATATTGGTCAAACCCAGGAAATCAAGCCTTTAAGGCTAATTTGACCCATTTAATCCCAATAAAACCTGGTATAAATAGAACACAACTCTCATTTTGTAAAGGAATCCACTCTCCTCCCAACTCTTGCTTGGGTTTGGGATTAAATCTCTCTCTCTCTAGTTTTTAGATCTATTTTATCTCTCTAGTTCTTAGATTTAATTTCAAACTTTTCCTTGGGTTTGTAAGCCTAAGAAGAATTCAAGTCATCACTTGGATTTTATTTTGGATTGCTATTTCATTCGAGTTTGTAATTCATTTCCTTAATTCAAGTAAGCTTTCCGTTAATTTCATGCTTGTTCTTCAATTTCATGCTTATTCTTCATTTTATGAATTTTGCCTTAACTCTTAGATTAATTGTTAGATTTTGTGAATTGGCTATGGAATCTAGGTGAGTGACACACCAAGATCATAGATCGAATCCTTAATCGTTTTTATTTTGAATATTTCATATGTTTTATTTTAGTTTTTATTTTCATGCATAGTTTTGTGTTGAATCCTAGATCTACTTTTCGTTTCTTGTTATTTTTCGCAAAGATTTAAACTTTCATGTCAACTTTTATTGCTCTTTCCTTTGGTGCTTTTGTTAATTTGCATTTTTGAAATTTCATGATCATGCATGCATAGTAGTACTTTAGGCTTTCGTGCATGTACCTTGTTTCCTTGCTTTTTATTGCTTATTTTTATTATTGCTTGTAATTTCCATTGGGTATACGCACGAGGCATACGAAATACTTGCATTTACTTTCATAGTTAGTCTTAGTTTCATAGTTTCTCATTATTTCCATTTAAATTTCAAGCTAAAAAACCCTTAATTCTTATAATCGAATTGAATTCCGACAATACCAAGTCATGAACCCATTCTTATTTCAAAACCACTAAAGATTACAAAACAGATAACCATTGTTAACCTGAATTACCTGCAAACAAATCAAACATTCTTTACTTGGTGACTTAAATTCTATTAAACTACATGCACAATGCATCAATAGAGTAGTATGGAATTTTAATTGACAATTGTTTAGTAAAATAAAGAATTCTTGCTAGTTTCTTACAAATAAAATACATATTGCTTATAATTGACTTTCACAGCTCCAATGAAAAGACATGTCAAGAATATTTACATAAAAAACACACAAAAAAAATGATACTAGTTTTTAACAAATAAAATGCATAGTTCATACAAAAAATGGCCACAATAGATATCATGGTGAAAAGGCATAAGTACATATGTCACAACAAAATTATAGACTACAATAAACAAACCAACTCATGATTTTTAGCCTTGATAACATACTACATGTCAAAATAGATAGTTATACATTCTCGTGTCTAAAAAATGATTTTTTTTTTCCATACTACTTAAATAAATCACATAATTAAAATTATTGTTAATGAAACACGTCGACACCATGTCTCCATGTCATACTAATTGCCAAAGCCTTTTTGTGTACAAGTCCAAAAAATTATATTAGACAAAACAAGTTCAAGAATCGGAGTACCCGTCCTCTAGTGGCTTCAATAATCCCAACTTGAATCCGTCGGTATTGTTTTTTGCACAACCTCTTTGGAATGCTCTTTTGCTGTAATAACTGCTTCACAAACATGACCATATCAAAAAAATATATACTAAATGAATAACAACAAGTAATGTTCACATACAGTATTATATGAGAGATTTCGTACTACACGGTACACAACAAGTAATTAGTAATTACTACTCACCCTGCTATTCATATATACAAGATCTATCAAGAATCTCATAATGAAATGATTTCAATAAGTGATTAGCGTGAGAAGAGTCTCATACTAAATGGATATCAAAACTAATGTTCATGTACAAGATCGTATCACAAATTTCATAATAATAAAAAATTAAATATTTGATAAATCATACAATTCAGAACAAGCTCATACAACTCCATACTGTGTTATGTACATAACAAATGGGGAAAGTTATATCATGATAGTTCATAAAATTTCACACTTGTAGAGTGAATTCCATACTTAATCCAGAAGTTGAATCATTCCATTTCAAACAAGCTCATGTAATTTCATACTAATATTTTGTATTTCAGTCTTACATAAGTACCCTATCATGTTAAATTATATAATTTCATATTATACCAAACAATCCTTTCCACAGTGTGCTACATAAATATTTAAATACTGCATTCTACACACTAAAAATAAAAAAATATTGTTGTTTTAAATTGCATACTACAACAAAGTAAACATCCAAAGGACTACATATTTTTTTTCCTAATCTTTTGAAAATTTGTGACTGCATACTGCATTTTTTAAATATTCCATACTACACACTAAAATAATATGTAATTACTAATAATTACAAACTACGTACTCAAATAATACAATTACACAACCGAACGCTTTATTTGCACAGTCTCATTCTAATAGCATGTAATCACTAATAATTTCTTAAATTTCAATTACTTATCTACACGTACGCTAAAGTGTTTACGAAACACTACACGCTCAATTCTATAATGTGCTACAACAAATAAATAAATAATAAAAATTTGCATTTTAGGCAGAAGTTAAAACAATAATAATTAAGTACTGCATTTTTTAAAATGCATACTACCCTTTGTCAAATACTCCATACTGCATATTTCAAAATGCATTTTTATAATATTCCATACTACTTTTATAGAATATTCCAAAATATGGAGTTGTATACTGCATTTACTTTTTTTAAAAAGAATATTCCATACAACAGTGAAGTATGAAATGCAAATAAATATATATAATATCATGGAATTTCAAATGACAAGCAAATGACAGCAACCTAATCATCCAAAACACAACATCTTTCGATTTGAGTATTCATACAGTATGGAGTTATATATAGACCACACGAAACACAACACGTATTCGTGAATAACAAAACCTTTTGCCTAATTCAAATAATCTGAACACATAGAAAAGAAAATTACTTATCTGGACTTCTTCACCTTCGGCAATTCTCCAGACGCCATTCCCAAAGGGCAAATACTTGGGTGAGACCGGTCTCATAGTATGAGACCACTTTTTACCATACCCATCTATTTGACCCGCTTGTTGCCCGACCCGCTCCAACACAAAATATTATTACGAGAAAAGAAAAAATTGGACGGCAATTTCTTTCTCTACCCTTCTCAGAGGCGTAGTAGATCTATCTTTCTCCTTCCCCGTCTCCTTCCTCATACACGGCGGATAGCGTAAGGAGGTGACGAGTCGGGTTGTATCAGGAAGTTATAGGAACTTGATTCCGATTGGGGCTTTTGGTATGTAGGTTTTGCAACTGACCGTGTTTTTGGGTTCAGTGGTTTTCAATGATAGGTGCGGTGGCCATGGTTTTCCGGCGTGGGTCTCAACTAATTGGGATTGGGTTCTTTGAAGGTGGCTGAGGGATGAGCGGCGGATTTTTTAATGATGCATTGACGTTTGAGATGAGCATCCCTGCGGTTGATAAGTTAATGAAAGAGGTACTTGGTTTATCTAATATAAGTTCTTATACATTCTAATGTTCTTGCTTTTTGGTGATAACTGAGTGTTTGTGTCAATGCGTGAAAAAATAGAGTAAGATAAGGTATGACAAGGTAATTGCACACATGTGTTTGTGAAAATGTCTCAATGAGTGAAAAAAGAGAAATATAATTCGAAATCACCGCTAAAGCTCTCGACGGCCGAGCCGGCGATGGGGTTTTCTCATCTTGTAATAAATATACAAGTATTTGAGTGGCATTGTATTGCCAATAATATCGAAAGTGTTTTTATTAGAATGTATTCTTTATGTTTGTCGCTGTCTTTGTTCTACGGTGTCCTTTTTTTTTCTTTTTTTTTTTTTGCACACACCCGTGTTTGTTATTTGTTCATGTAGTCCAATAGTAGTAGTATGCGTGTATTTGTTGTTGAGTTTCATGTGATCTCCAATTTCTTTTGGGGGTTTATGATTCGGGCCACGGGCTGATTCGATGATTCTCACCGACGAACCTTTGGGGATCTGGAACCCCACAACTTGCGAGCGACTCGAGCTGCCCCTAGGTAAATTTAAATACGCGGCTATTGGGCTTGGCTATGATTGCACCACCGATGATTACAAAGCCGTGGAGATAAGTCGTCGTGTACATTATCATCGTCGGTATGTGCATCGAACTCAATGTTTACAATCTGAAATCGGGCTCTTGGAAGAGGATTATGAACTGCCCCTCTGCCACCACTAATTTTGTAAAAAAAAATTCCCTTAGTTTTGTTTTTACTTTAGTTTCTGTAATTTTTTTTATCCTTTTCCTGTTGTATTTATATATTTTATTTATTTATGTTTTCAGTTGATATGCACGCTCTCTCGATTTGTCGGCAGCCAAGAAAATGGCAACAGGCGGAAAACGAAGTCGGCTGGCGTTTTGGCGAGGGCTCCAGCGGCTGAAAATTTGTAGTAATGGGGACCGACAATAAGAGTTGGCAGAGGATTGGTTTCGGGCCGTGGGCTCTGATGTTGATGAAAATGAATGGTGATGGCTCCATGATTGATTGGGTTGTGAGTCGAGCGGTAGTGGTGACTGAAAATTGGTGGCCGTTCGGATTTCAGTCCTGAATTTTGTTGTTGGCTAAGACGGTGGCTTTTCGGTGACTGCCGGTAGTTATGGCTCGGGAAGTTTGGCGAAGACAATGGCTGGGTTTATGAGAATATTGTGGATGTTGTATGGTTTTTGAAGGTAAAGATAATTTGTAAGAATATTGAGAACGATATTGACCCATAAATTTTTGGCTTATAGGCTGCCACTTGAGTGACAATGATGCAAATTGAATGCGGATGAGAATGTGTACAAATTGATTGGTCCAGTGCTGGTGAAGCAGGACTTGGCTGAGGCAAATGCTAATGTTCGCAAGCGAATTGATTACATTTCTGCCGAATTGACTGAGAATTCAAAACTCCGAAGTCACTTTCTTTGTCCCTTGACTGCCAGCATCAAGACGAGCGGTTGCGTTTAGATGCTACTCTTCAAGATTTAGAAGAAAAGCAAAACAGCAAGAAAGAAGCGATTTTCAAGGTACAACAAAGAATTCAGTCGCTGCAGGCTGGAAAAGGCAAGGCCTAATATGCCCGAGTTTGGCAAGCAAGCACTATCAACCACTTGATCGGTTTGGGCACAAACTTTTGTCTCTATATTTTAGATTCTAGATTGTCCCATTTATAAATTTATCATTTTGTTAYGTAATGTATTTGAATTATTATTTCCTTTTCATTTAATGAATGATATTACGCGTTTCAACGATCTCGCCGTGGTCAACTCTGACGAGCTCCTCTCAATTTCTTGGATACACAAGCTGAGCCTCTGTTGCTTTTGTATTTTATCGAAAAGTAGATGATGGTTAGGGAAGAAAATATTAAATTTCACAAAGGTAGGTTTTGTAGAAACATGCGACTGGGATGATGTAGTTTCAAGTGCCACTCATTTTGAACTTGCATCTAGCTCACAGTTGCTTTTTTCTKATGAAGTAAAAGCATGTATGATCTGAACATTTATTTGAAAATTGCCCCCTCTATTCTTATTTTCTACTTGGTACTTCTTTTTAAATGAAATTTCATTTCCTACCTGAAATTTTCTTTCTTATTTAAAGTATTACAAGTTTTTTATACATATTCTTATAATAAAACATAGTTAAATAACATTTTTAACTCAAGTTACGGAAAAATAGTAAAAAAAAAATCAGAAAATTTTAAAAATTTGCAGGTTGATGCGAAATAATAAGACGAATAATCGTATAGCCCAAAATTACAATACGATAAACAACGGATATATGGTGAATTTTTTCAATTTTTCTTGAATATTTGGTGAATTTTTTCAAATTTTCAAATTGGCCGGAAAAATAGTAAAAAAAATCGAAAAAATCTGAAAATTTGCAGATTGATGCGAAATAATAAGAAGAACAATTATACAGCCCATAATTGCAATATGATGAACAACGAATATTTTGTGAAATAATAAAAAACTTGTGATATTTTAACAATCTTTTGTGATACTTTAACAACGTTTTGTGATACTTTAACAATGTTTTGTGATACTCAAATAATTTGAGTTAAAAATGTTACTTAACTATGTTTTATTGTAAAAATATGTATAAAAAACTTGTGATACTTTAACAATCTTTTGTAATACTTTAACAATGTTTTGTGATACTTGAACAACTTGAGTTAAAAATATTATTTAACTATACTTTAATTAAAAATAGGTATAAAAAACTTGTGGTATTTTAACAATATTTTGTGATACTTTAACAATGTTTTGTGATACTCAAATAACTTGAGTTAAAAATGTTATTTAACTATGTTTTATTATAAGAATATGTATAAAAAACTTGTAATACTTTAACAATATTTTGCGATACTTAAACAACTTGAGTTAAAAATATTACTTAACTATACTTTAATCATAAATAGGTATAAAAAACTTGTGATATTTTAACAATCTTTTGTGATACTTTAATAATATTTTGTGATACTTTAACAATGTTTTGTGATACTCAAATAACTTGAGTTAAAAATGTTAATTAACCATGTTT
>BMAC01000673.1:510825-525015 GCA_014905375.1 Phtheirospermum japonicum
GATAAACAACGGATATATGGTGAATTTTTTCAATTTTTCTTGAATATTTGGTGAATTTTTTCAAATTTTCAAATTGGCCGGAAAAATAGTAAAAAAAATCGAAAAAATCTGAAAATTTGCAGATTGATGCGAAATAATAAGAAGAACAATTATACAGCCCAGAATTGCAATATGATGAACAACGAATATTTTGTGAAATAATAAAAAACTTGTGATATTTTAACAATCTTTTGTGATACTTTAACAACCTTTTGTGATACTTTAACAATGTTTTGTGATACTCAAATAATTTGAGTTAAAAATGTTACTTAACTATGCTTTATTGTAAAAATATGTATAAAAAACTTGTGATACTTTAACAATCTTTTGTAATACTTTAATAATATTTTGTGATACTTGAATAACTTGAGTTAAAAATATTACTTAACTATACTTTAATTAAAAATAGGTATAAAAACTTGTGGTATTTTAACAATATTTTGTGATACTTTAACAATGTTTTGTGATACTCAAATAATTTGAGTTAAAAATGTTACTTAACTATGTTTTATTGTAAGAATATGTATAAAAAACTTGTAATACTTTAATAATATTTTGTGATACTTAAACAACTTGAGTTAAAAAATATTACTTAACTATACTTTATAAATAGGTATAAAAAACTTGTGATACTTTAACAATCTTTTGTGATACTTTAACAATGTTTTGTGATACTTTAACAATGTTTTGTGATACTCAAATAACTTGAGTTAAAAATGTTAATTAACTATGTTTTATTGTAAAAATATGTATAAAAATTGTGATACTTTAACAATTGAATATTTCATATTTTGTGAATGAAAACTATTAAATGTTTTAACATTATTAAAAATATGTTAAAGTTTGTGATACTTAACAATCTTTTGTAATACTTTAACTATGTTTTGTGATACTTGAAAAACTTGAGTTAAAAATATTATTTAATTATACTTTAATTAAAAATAGGTATAAAAAATTTGTGGTATTTTAATAATCTTTTGTGATACTTTAAAATTATTTTGTGATACTTTAACAATGTTCTGTGATACTCAACGCTAGTTTGAAAAATTGAAAAAATTCACAAAATATTACAGAAAAATTGAAAAAATTCACCAAATATTCGTTGTTCTTCGTATTGCTATTCTGGAATCTACGATTGTTTGTCTTATTGTTGGGCATCAACCTGCAAATTTTCAAATTTTTTCGATTTTTTTTTACTATTTTTCCGGCTAGTTTGAAAAATTGAAAAATTCACCAAATATTCGTTGTTCATCGTATTGCAATTTTGGGTTGTACGATTATTCGTCTTATTGTTGCGCATCAACCTGCAAATTTTTAAATTTTTACGATTTTTTTTACTATTTTTCCGGCCAATTTGAAAAATTGAAAAAATTCACCAAATATTCCAAAAAATTTGAAAAAAATTCACCAAATATTCGTTGTTCACCGTATTGCTATTTTGGGATGTACGATTGTTCGTCTTATTGTTGGACATCAACCTGAAAATTTTCATATTTTTTCGATTTTTTTTACTATTTTTCTGGCTAGTTTGAAAAATTGAGAAATTCACCAAATATTCGTTGTTCATCGTATTGCAATTCTGTGTTGTACGATTGTTCGTCTTATTGTTGCGCATCAACCTGCAAATTTTCAGATTTTTTCGATTTTTTTTACTATTTTTTCGGCTAATTTGAAAATTGAAAAAATTCACCGAATATTCGTTGTTCATCGTTTTGCAATTATGGATTGTACGATTGTTCGTCTTATTGTTGCGCATCAACCTGCAAATTTTCACATTTTTCTGATTTTTTTTACTATTTTTTTGATAAATTTGAAAAATTGAAGGAGATTGGGTCCAGTTTTGGGTTGTTGGGTTTGAGTTTGGGTTGTTTCCTGGATTTGGGTCACCTTACAAAATGGTAAAATATGGTCTCATTGAGACCGGTCTCACCCAAGACCTACTCTTCCCAAAGAATTAGAAAATGTAGAAATTTTGTGGTTGGTTCTTCTTTTTCGCCAAAATTTACAAACGTAGATATTCCAGAAATTCAATACTATAGTACAAAAATAAAATAATATCATACTTACCCATTTTGTGGCTGGTTATTGAATCGTATGTAGTATTGAATCCTAAACCCTTAAACAGCGAACACCAGTCCTCAAAAATCAAACCAGGGTAGAAACTGATGAGAATCCCTAAGTTGGGGGTTGAACTGTTGTTCTTGATTGAAATTTTGGAAATTGGCATTAGTGATTTTCGAGAGCCGATAAGAGTAGAGATTTTGGGTGGAATAAAGATAAATTGAGATATGAGGATATTGTAGTCTGTCACGTAGTTAAAATAGAGTAACTAGTAAGATGAAAATATACTGTACTATTTGGGATAAATTATTTCTCTTATGGAGTATATGGTCAATGACCCTTAAAATTAAATTTGAAATTAGTTACCTGTTTCTCTCTACGACGATTCCTTCTTCTTGAGGTGTTAAATGGCCTTTTTTCAGGCCTGGCCTCAAGTAATTCACCCACCTCAGCCTGCAGCTTTTTTCACTCCTCTGCAAACCTGGTATATGATATAATAATATATTACCACGAGAAATAATAATATTTTATCAAAATAATAATAAGTTCTTGGCGCCAATTAGAAAATATTTCATTGAAATTTTCGTCACAAAAAATATATATTCACATTTAATTTCCACGCACATATATAATAATATATAATATCTGTGCACTTGGACACAGAGCTCCATTTTCCTTAACCATACTGGCTAATATATCCAATAAGCATCTTATCTTCATCCGGAGTCCAAGGCCCCTTTCTCCATCCTTGCCCACAAACTCCCCATCTCTCCATTTTCAAACCTTTTCAAATTAAACTCTTACTTATTAAAGTTTGCGTGAGCGTGACACTAAAACATGATAAGCAATCTTCTCTTTTATATATATATATATATATATATATATATATATACTATATATATATGCATTTTAGCCTCATACGTATGTCACCTTCACTCTCATTTTCCTACCATTAATTAGAAGATAATTGATGTGTCATTATTTAATTAATTACACTAAACTTGATTTAACACATTAAATCTTGTTTCTTGCCGACTGTTACTACACTTTATTCTTGACCAATTAGCGTTAACCAAGTGTTGATACAAAATCTTTGGCGACGTACGACGAAACATGAGGGACAACTATTCCTTCCTTTTATTATTATTATTATTATTATTATTATTATTATTATTATTATTATTATTATTATTTTCTTTTTCTACAATTCCGCATGCTGACTTTGACTACTTTATCATCTGAGCACGTAATTTGGTGAGTAATTTATAAAGTTTGATTGAGATCGTATTTATAAACTCGATAAGACGAAGAAATTATCAAAAAGGTATTTGCATGACTCAGTTATTTCTCAAATATATTTAAACTTATAAAATCATATTTTGGCAATCTTTTATAATTGATTGAATGATTTTATTTTTCAAACGTTAGACAAACATTCGGAATATCTTTTAAGCTACATAATCTTTACCCAAATATACTAGGAATTCATTTTTGAAATAGTAAAACTCACATTGCATAAGGTTGACATAATATTAAGCAGCAAACTTTGGTGATAATAAAACATGCATATGTTTTAACGTGAAACAGTGCTTTCAATATCCTTTATAGATATAATTCAGCAAATTAATATTGATCATAATTTTTCGGAATCATTAAGAAGTTTCGGGATACCAAACTCAATAATGGGTGGTATAATAGAGTAATATATTAATAGAAACAGATAGATCAATGAGTCATTAATGGAAGCGTGGAGAGTGAAGGAGCATTTTTAGGAGCATCGCGGCATTTACATTTATTAATTGGTTAGAGATTATTAATTAATGGGCATATTGATACAGGTAATGAGGTGTAACACAAAATGCAACTAAAATATGTGAAAAGGTTTCCAAACAAAAGAGTTCCAAGATTTAGCAAAGATTTAATATCCTATGATGGTTTGCTAGAAATGCACAAAAGAGTTTGGTGGTCCTAAGGAGATGTCCGACAAGCTCCTTTTCTTTCCTTACATTTTATATTTGGGTTTTTACATTTCAACATAATCATTGGCATAACCAAAAGAAGAGTGGATGCTTAATTTATACTCCTCCGACTCTAAATAAATGATGTTTTGTTTTTTTAATTTTTTTTCTTATTAAATATTATTTAAAAGGTATTTATCATATGAATTTTTTTATGAATAAGATAATTACATATATTTAGAAGATTAATTATTTGGGGTATTTAGTCAGATTACATATTTCTTAATTATCTCATCTCAAGTTAAAACGTCATTTATTAAGAAACGAAAGGAATATCATGTCACTTTTATCAGATTGATACTTAATTTATATCATATAACACTCTTATCAGATTGAATAACAAATTATTTATCAGACAAAACTTAATAATTAATATATTATAATATCGGTCAGATAATTTAACAAATTAAGACTTGACATAATTATTTGTGTTTATATAATGTAACTTTTTATGATTATCAATTTGAGTCTTATTATAATCTTGAATACGTAGGCGTCCATGGATCCGGTTTCAATGTTATAGTTAATTGTTTTCAAGTATGACACATGTAAATTTGACAAATATTTGGGTAATATTATTTCATAGTATGAAATCATTTTTTAATATGCTTATTTGTCCAATTCGCCCGCTGTCCAACCCATTTACCCACTCACTACCCGCCCGCCCACTAACTCTAACTGAAAAAAAAAAAACACATCTTCATTTCAGCCCTAGCTTCTAGCTGCCTCCCTCCTCTCTTCTCTGAATCACTCTCGCACTCACCGCCGACAATTGTCGTTCGGCGACGAGATTTATAAAAAAATTATATCATTTGAATCGTCTCGACCCTCTCATTCTAAATTCAAAACCAAATTTATGATTCAATGTTCCGATCTTTATAGATCAGACCTCAAGTTTATTGTTAACTTACCTCCGATCTACGACAATTTATCGAGCCAATTTCGGACTTAACTCGTTGTGTTTTAATCTACGATATCGCCGTTTTATATGTTCGAATCGGTGCCGAAATCGACACCAATAATGGTAGGCCTTTTTTTCCGCTCCTCTCTCTCTCTCTCTCTCTCTCTCTCTCTCTCTCTTTTCTACCATGATTTGTGGTTGCCGCTTTGCTGTCCACTCTCGGTGATGTATCTGTGCGGTGATGTTAGAATGTGTGTTCATTTGTGTAATTTTTGGTGGTATTGTTGTTTGTGGAGGAGTTGATTACCTTGTATATGTTTGTTTTCATTTGTAATGATGTTAGTGCGGTGGTAGCTGGTGGGGTTGAGGTGGTATGGTCTAGGTATTGATCGGAAAGGATGAGAATTTTTTTTGTTTGTTTTTCTTGCGTGTATTAACTAAAGTATTATTGTATTTGGTTAAATATATTTTATATCACAAAATTGGTTTTAAATATCACAAGTTATATACTAAAAGTATCAACAAAAAGTGTTTTAATTTCATATCAAATTGAACAATTTTCACAGTTAAAGTATTACAATATCGATTTAAAGAAGCACAAATTTTAATAAAAGTATCATAGAAAATAATATAAAAAATGCACTATTTCAGTTCCTGGTTGCAACAAGATTTTAAGGCATTACATAAGGTTTTTAATGTATCATACAACATAATTAGAGTTTCACAATTACGAGTATTATAATTTGAGTTAAAAGTATCACAATTTTACATATAAATATTGTATATTTTACCCATATATGGTGTATGAAAAATTATAATTATAGATATAGTATAATTTATGTAAAAGTATAACAAAAAATAGTAAAAGTGTCACGGTTTTTAGGTGCATATACAATATATTGTAGGTCATTATCGAGAATTATAAAATCCCGCAAAAGTATTAGAAAACATGTGATACTTTTAATATATTTTGTGATACGTGATCAAACTTTTATGACACTTTTAATTATCTATGTGTAATACGCATAGATGTAAGGAAAAGAAGTTAAATTATAGATAATACGATAGTTTAACTATTTTGTAATATTTTAACAATACTTTTATGATAATTTAATTTTTGATGTAAAAATATAAAATGTGTTATTTTTACTTGATTTTGTGATACTTTTAGTTGAATTTGTGATACTTTAAACCAATGTTTTAAAAATCAAACCGGTGAACGAACCGGTCTCCCCACCGGTTCACGGTTCAACCGCCGGTTAAACCGGTATTAATAAAATATAATATTCTTAATTATATAGTATGAAGTATTATGTAATGTATTAATATAAATATTGATTTGATTCGTATTTGGGAAAAGTAATTAATTTATTATATAAATATTTTTAATTTATTTATACTCTATTAAACATATTAATGTAGTTTTTTGTTATGTAATATATTAGTCATAGTTATTAGTCTAGATTATTAAGAGAGATACAAATAGAAAAATGAAATTGACCGAACATAATTTATTTATTTTTCATATCGCTCGATTGAGTTCCATGGATCATTAATATAAATATGCCAATTAAGTTGAATCATACACATTATTTTGCCCATAAAAATGATTTAACCGGTTCAACCGGTTTTTTGCCGGTTTTCAGCGGTTTAACCGGTTTTGACTGCTTTAACCACTAAAACGGTTTTATAGGTGTGATCGGACTGGATCAATGGCCGGTTCCCGGTTGAACCGGCCGGTCCGGTTTTTAAATCATTGCTTTAAACGAAGTTATATTTAACTTTTAGATGAATTTGTGATACTTTTAACTAATTTTGCAATACTTAAACTGGGCAAATTCTAATTTTTTCTCCGGCGAACTTTTTTTTTTTTTTAATATCTGAACTGACAGCTTGTAGAGTGAAATGAGAGGATACGGGAGGTAGTGATCGATTGAAATTTGGCCCAATGAATCGATGTGGATCGAAGGTCAAAGTTGATAATTTTGTGACTTTTAACCCCAAATCTACGGTGAACAAGGTGTTAAATCGTAAATCTAATTCAGAATTTAGAATGAGGGAGACGATACACTTGCAACGATATAAAATTTGTAAAATAATATTATCGGCGACCAGCGGCAGCCACCGACGACCGGCAGGTTGCAGTGGTGGTCGGAGTTCGACGATGGGGGGAGCACATTTGTGTGTGTGTTTATATGTGGGAGAGATAAATAAAGAATTAATAGTTTTCTTATTTATTAAATGGATGGATTTGGGGCAGGTCGGATGGGTGGATGGTTCAATTATTGGATTTGGTAAAAAGTGGTCTCATAAATGAGACCGGTTTCACGGGAGACATACTCTGTAAATTTATATTCCAGTGTGTACAATTCTCATATTTGAAATATAATTATTAGAGCATCTTTGGTGGACAAGATTTTGTCTAATTGAAAAATTACCTGCAATAGATTTTATCTATATCTATAAATTGCACGTTCCTTTTCTTTTTCTTCTTTTTTTTGTTCAATATTTTAATATTTATTTAATGAGTGAGAAAGTGTAGACAGTAGTTCAGAATTAGACAGAGTAATCAACCGAGTCCAATCTTTTTTTCGTCAACTCAGCATATTGAGACTTTGACATCAACATAGTCCAATCTGACAGTCTATTTTGCTTATGTGGCTGTGGAACTTTTTACATTTCACAATTTATTAAAGATGCTCTTAGATGTCATGGGTATTGACGATGTCGATAATTCTCACTTGACATGCAATAAACGCTCTTATTATGTTATAGTTAAGGTTCAAGAATCTCATATTCAGATTTTGAATCTTAACTCCTAATTATATTAGGATCAGATTTTTAATACACCAGCAATAATTTCAAAATTTATGTTTGGGCCAAGTCTTAGGAATTTTCGACCAAGAATTTCTAAAGTTATGTTTGGGCTAGATTTCAGAAATATATGATTGAGATTTTAATGTTAATTTCTATTTATTCTAACTCAATTTTTAAATATAAAATCAATAATTTTCTACGCCTAATTTGACATCTACAATAAAAAAGTAAGAATTTTGAATCGTACAACAAAAATTCTTAATATTGCAGAATTTTGATACCCAAAATAAATTTTGAATAACATGAATCATATTTCTAAAAAATACTAGTCCGACCCTATGAAACAAGATGAAACACCATTTGAATTATAAGATCGGGACCACAACTCTAGTATTATATTTTTTGATAAATTCTCAAAATTAATTTCACAATTACAAGGGTGTCCAAAATTAATATTACTTAAATATAATTAAATAATACTAATTCAAATTTTTTTAATTTGAATCAATTTAAAAATAATTTTGGTTGAAAAACCTAATTTGACCAGAATTATGTTAAAAATGGAGGGTGTTCGAGGATGTATGCCACCTCGATTGTATTAAAGATAAAAAATTATAAAACTCAAAGAGAAATAAATCCTATATACTTAATTAAATTCGAAAAAACTTTAATTACTATAAAATCATTTATAATAAAATAAAAATTATAAATTTTAATTAATCTTAAAAATGAAAAAAAAAACTCAAAAATATTATAAAATAATAAAAAAATCTGAAAAATATAAAATTATTTATATAAATATAAACTTAACATTTTGTTTCTAAATAATTATTTAATAAATCTGAAAAATAAAAAACAAACAAAAAACTAAAAATAATATAATAATTATTAAATAGAGTCAATAAAACGATAATGAGTTGACTTTATTTCCTTGGGTTGATTCAGGACACACACACACACAAAAATTTTCTTTTCCCAGTGTGTTAATATGTTAATAATAATATACGAAATCTTGCCCATCCATCTAATCTAATTGTGTGGTGTTAGATGGGCTCTTGGTATTAGAATAATTATTTCTATTGCTACTTTTCAAAGTTGGCCAATCACTCAAATGGATGTGAAAAACACATTTCTTCATGGAGGCTTGAAAGAAAATAATTATATGTCTCCTCCTCCGGGTTTGTTATCCTCATCAGATGGTGTGTGCAAGCTCAAACATTCTATATATGGATTGCGGCAAGCTCCACGAGCTTGGTTTGACAAATCGGATGACTATTCTCAACTTTTCTTTTACTCATAGTCACTTTGACTCCTCCTTGTTCATTCATCGTACAATATCCGGTATCTTTTTCTACTTATTTATGTCGACGATATGATTATTACTTGTTCTAATCAACCTGCCATTCAAAACGTTAAAGAGTAGCTACAGTCTTCTTTCATATATGAAAAATCTCAGTTATCTGGCCTTCAAGTACATTTTGATGCTATTTATTGTCTGATCCCTTAATATATCGACAGTTAGTTGGTAGCCTTAATTACCTAATCATTACGCCTTGACATTGCATTTGCAGTCCAGAAAGTGAGTTAATTTATGTACTCTCCTCGCCAGCTTCATTTGGTAGCTGTTCATCCTATCGTTCGTTACTTAAAAGGCACCTCCACTAGAGGCATTTCTTTTCTGATGGGAAGTTTCTTAATTTGGTTGGCTATAGTCATGTAGATTGGTCTGGTTATCGAAGATTGATCACTAGTTGGTGCATGTTTCTTGGTCCTGCGTTAATCTTTTAGAAAAGTAAAAAGCAGTCTCGTGTCTCTAAGACATCGACCGAATTTGAGTATCGTGCTATGTATGCGGCTTGTTCTGAGATCATTTAGCTACGTGGCCATTTGGTTGCACTTGGGTTCCCTCAAACAACTGCCACACCTCTCTTTGAAGGTAATACTAGTGCCATTCAGATTGCCACCAATCCCGTTTTCCATGAACAGACGAAACATATTGAGGTGTATTGTCATTCTATTTCCGAAGCATTGCACGATCAAGTTATATCTCTTCCTCACGTCATATCACAACTTCAGCTTGTAGGTATTTTTACCAAGGTTATCCCACAACCTCGACACAGTTTCTGATCAGTAAATTGATACTCCTTAACTAGCCGCTGTCAATAAGGGATTATTTTGTTAACTTTATTTTCTTTTCTTTTTTAGAATAAATTATGTCCATTGACTATATATTGTTATTGACTAAATTATGGTATTATCATAGCAATTAAAATAATTATTCTGTTATTAGTATCAAATCTTCAAATTTAATGTATATATTTAGATTGCGTGGCCTGATTTTAAGGATTAGAATAGCAATTAGAATAATTCTTTTAATGACTATCATTAAACTCCTACTATTTTAGGATGTAATTATCAATAAAGAAACAAGAAATAAAAAATTTGGACATAAATAACAACAATTTCACACTTACTTACCCATCCATGGTATTTGCATAAAAACTTAATTACCTAATTATTGTAGGGAAAATTACTATTTAGTGACAAAATCAAACTTGTATCTACCATTTAATTCTTTTAATTAGTTTTGTCCCATATAGTCCATATTAATATTATTAATTAATAAATGGTAGATAGGAATGGACTGTATCGCCCCTAAATAAATTCGCGATACCTTTTTCTGCTTTTCACCATCATCTCACAAATAACCCATAATTAAAGATTAATGAAAGTCTTTTAAAACTTCATACTAATTTAATTTAACGGATTTGATTGTTCATTTTTATGTGAATTTCGTACTAATTTGGTAATTTTACACTAATTTGGTAATTTTACGGGATTTGAATGGTCTATGATTGAGTTTATTTAATAAAAATTTAATTACATATTGTCCTCTTATAGATTTTCATACTTATTTCTTACATTTTTTTTTAAGAATTTCATACTTGGTTTTATGAATTTTTAGAATTTCATAAAATTGTGCGGGAATGAGATTTTATGGAATTCTAAAAATATGAAATTCTTAAAAAACACCGTATGAAATTCAATTGTGCCCGTTAATTAAAAAGTGAGTATGAAAATTTATAAGGGGAGAGTATGAAATTCTATAAAACGTCTTTCCAGATTAGTATGAAATTAATAATGAGGAGAGTATGAAATTTGGCCTGCGGAAATTATAAATGGAATCAGACAAATCATCTGCTATTTGATAAGGACGAAGAGATTTGGGGATGGAATCACAGAAATTTTATTTTCTTTGCTTTTGCTTGAAATTAGGGACGTAGAAGTAGAAGAAAATTTGTGCTGAGTTTAATTATCGGAGTAAATTATGTATGTATCCATAGAAAATAAATATATAAAATCTATGAAATATTGTTTGGACTTAATGGGATATAGATATTTTTTTTGGCCTAAATGGTCAAACCCCCTAATTTTAAAGTTATCTAGTTTAATTACAAAAATAAAAAATAAAAAATAAAAAACTGTATGACTGATATATTGGTACAGATGGTTCACTATTGCAAAGTACCTGCCAGAAAGAACGGACAATGAGATAAAAAACTATTGGACAACACATTTCAAGAAGACAAAGACTTCTTATTCTCATGAGACTAAGCAACACAAGAAAAGAAACCTTATTAAACAACAGTGATACGGACCAAAATAACCACACGTGAAATTATGTGGTAAATGTGACTATTTGTGGAAAGCGACCTCATTTCCTAGGGAGGGTGTACCCCTGGGAGGTGGGCGAGCTATGATAATTCGAGTGGATTGTTTTGTGAAGAGTAGCGACCTGTAGTATGGGGATGACTTTTCATACAGGGTCGCGATCTCTTGTAATTTGGGCTGAGTACTTGAGCCCGTGTGTGGAATGGATATGCGTGAATTATTATGGGCCTGGTGGGCTGTATGCCCCGGCTTAATTGGGGTGTTTATGGAGAAGTTTTGTTGTTTATGGGAACTTGCCATGAATGAGGAGTCCTAATTGAGAGACGATTGTGGAATCCTGGCGTAAATGAAACTCTTATTATGAAAGGTAACCCTAGATAATTGAGAATCTTCTCCTATCCCTATAAAAGGAGCCCTTGGCTTCTTTCTTAAAGGTTAATGCTTGTTTACGCATTTATTATCTGAGTGCACTGATATTATTGAGGGAGAAGAAGTGTGTTTTTCGCTTATTAACTTAAGCGTCGGAGGGCCTTAATGGGCTCGAAATCCGGCCCGTTCTAGGCGCTGTTTTGCAGGAAAGCGAGGTCGCTGGGACGGTTGCGGATCCTTTGGAGGTCGCTGTGTCACGTTTGGAGGTTTTCTAGGTCACTGATCTCTATTTTTGAGGTTATTACCCCCTTTATTTGGTAGTTCAACCTTTTGGACTTATCAAATTGGCGTCGTCTGTGGGAAAGAGGGACATCGAGTCTTTGAGCGAAAGGCGTGAGAAACTGCACAAATCAAACATGAAGGAGAAGAACATAACACCGAGAGTTCTGGATTACGCGTCTGGATCCAACAATAAGAAGAAAAAGAATAGATTCCTACATCTTGGCGAGAAAGATGTCCCGGGGGATGAGCAGGAGTACCCTCGCATGGGTCCTCTGATTCGAAGCGCGGGCAATACACCTCCACCTTCTCCTAAAAAGCAAGTTGGGAGAGGGCTGGTGGAAGAAGTGGAGAAGCAGATGCCTGGGGTAGAACCACAAAAATCAATCCCCGAGGTAACAGGAGGAGGAAATCCGCCGAAGGAGACGCCCGATCAGGGCAAGAAGGGATTCTTGGAGGGGCTTATGGACTTCGTACCTGTCGAAAAAAGGAGGAGTTACGTAAGTATTTGGAGTGCGAGCTGAGCAGGGGAAAGGATAAGAGCGAGAAGTTAAACGTTGATAAAGAGGGCGAGCCAACGGTTGGAGAGGAGAAGAAGAAGAAGGAGCTCGGCAAGAGAAAGAAAGGAGATATCTCTAGTTCCTCCTCATCCGTGGATTCTCGTGTTCACACGCGGAGGGGAATAAAACTGAGGCGAGATCGTTACAAGGGTAGAGGTCGCAAGCATCACAAAGGCGATAGTGAGAGCGATACCCCTACCTCAGACTCGAGTAGTGACTCCGGAGGGAGGTCGCGAAAAGGTGATAGAAGGTCATAAGGGGAGAAGAGAAGAGAGCGAGGTGGGGCCACACACTAAGGCCTTCCGAGAGTTGCAAGAGGCCATGCTGAAGTTGCAGAAGCGGATGGATGGAGAAAGCCTGGAAGGGGAGGAAGAGCATCCCTTTTCAGAAGAGCTGATGCATGCAGCGATGCCTCGAAATTATAAGGAGTTAGACTTTCAGTACCGAGGAACGACTGATCCAGTCGCACACTTGCAGCTGTTTGAAAACGCGAGGATGACGCATAACTATACCGGGGCTGTGGCGTGTCGAGCCTTTGTATCCACCTTGAGAGGGATTGCACAGAATTGGTTTTACCAACTCCCGAATGGTAAAATTACGAGTTATCAGGTGTTGCGAGCTGCCTTCCTGAAGCAGTTCTCCAGCGTCAGGCAGAGCGCGAAGACAGCCCAGTCGCTCTTCACAATGGTGCAGCGACCTGATGAGACGCTGAAACAGTATGTTAATAGGTTTACCCAATGCTACCTTGGAGGTTCCTACCGCTACGGATGAGATGAAAGCTGGGGCTTTGCATCAAGGTTTGAGGAGGGAAGATTTGCGGAGGTCGTTGGTAAAGAAAGAAGCTCGCACGTACGATGAAGTTCTCGCGAGGTGCCATAAGTACGTGCAAGTAGAAGAGGAAGAGGAAGAGCACCGACTGCGTTTCGGTAGGGAGGTCGTGAGCACAAGGGAGAGAGCGCCTGAGAGAGAACCGAGGAGGGAGCATAGAAGAGGCATGCGCGGACTCTTGGCCTCAAATGCCGGGGTCAGTGCGAGCCAAGAGCCGAATATGAAAGTCTGGAGGGAGGAGGATTTCACACCACTAGCTATAGCACAAGCTAAGGTGTTTGGTGTCATGGAACGCTCGGTACCTGATCTAATACGGTGGCCGGAGGATCGCACGCCCGTCCCAACACATCCAAAAACTGTCTCCTTTTGTCGTTTCCATAATAATTACGGGCATTTCACGGAAAAATGCCGACATCTCAGGGAGGAGATAGAGAGACTTATAAGGGCAGGGCATCTAAAGGAGGTAATCTACAAGGAGAAGGAGCCGGGCGAGCAGAGGGAGGATGTTGCCTCCACCCCCACCGGGAGGCCCACCTCCTGCTCAGGTCGCGAGACAGGGGCGTCAGAGAAACCAGGAGTTCGGGGGGCCCGAGGAAATAAGGGGAGGATAAATATGATTTCAGGGGGCCCAACGGATGGTGATTCC
>BMAC01000673.1:525040-545395 GCA_014905375.1 Phtheirospermum japonicum
AGACCGAAGTATATCGACGAGTTTTGATAAGCCTTGATTAGCTCTTGGCGGTATGCATCGATAAACTTGCGACCGTTTTCACTGAGGAGGAATGTTCTTTGACCCTCGGAGATGCCCTCTTCGCGAGCTGTTTTGACTAGCTCAGATTGTTTTTGTTGTTGAAGAGTGAGCTCCTTAGTCTTCTGCGCGAGCTCCCCAGCCTGTTTGTTTAGCTCGCTACTCAAGCGTGTCGTTTCATCCCTCAGGCTGTTGTTTTGACTGACGGAAATTTCCAGCTGGTCTTCATAAGCTTTCACCCTTTGGAGCGCTTTATCCAGCTCCCCCTGTGTTAATGACAGTTGCTTGGTCTGCTGTTCAGCTCGGGTGTTTAGCTCGTCAACGGTTTGCTGCAGATCGGCCCCTGTTGAGCGAGCTATGAATTCTTCCGAGAACTTAGCGAACAAGGGCTTTAGCTGTTGAAGTGCTTGCTCGTGAAGAAGGGTTTCCACATCTGCAGCCGTATCCAATTTCGCCAGCACTTTACTCAAGTCCGCAGAGCTAGCAGAGGCTGTCGGCAATCCTTTTTGGAGACGACGCCTTTTTGTTTTTGGAGGGCTTGGACAGCGAGCTTTCGGAGCCTGCGCTTTGGGGCTGTTGGAGACGTTTGGCAAAGGTCGCTTGCCCTTATTCTTACCCCAGAGGACCAGTTGTGCCTCCTCTTCTTCATCTTCGACCGGTTCGGGTGTTGGTCGAGGGGCTTTTTCAATGTTGCTGGAGATGGGGGCAGCGCGAGCTGTGGAAGAAGTAGCCTGCTTCTTCTTTTCCTCGGGGAGAGCAGCTGCACAAGAGTTGATGAAGGAAACTGAAAATAGAAAGATCATGTTATAATTTCGTTTTAGCACATGTGAATGAATATAATTGCAAAACCTACAATACCCACCGAATTCACTCCTAGAAATGGCAAGATCCGGCTCCACCGGACGAGAATCGATGCCCGCGTAGCGGAACATGGCAGAGCGGTCGGTGATAAGATCCAGGTCGAAAGGATGTCGGCTCCACTCCACAAGCTGTTCAAAATATTTCTGATATAACAGGGGGTTTGCTTTGGAGGTTGTTGGTTTGATTTGGGGAGGAGTGTGATCTTTCAGCTCGGTTATAAAAGGCCAAGCTTCAGTATTATGAATGAAGAAAAAGTTTCTCTTCCATTCATGGACTTTGTTGGGGGGACTAGTAAGGAATTTAGGTCGCCCTAAGCGGTAGGAGAGGTAAAAGGAGTTTTGATGGTATTTTACCTGAAAACAATAATGAAAGAAACCAGGGCATTGTAATATTTACAGAGCAAGAGGTACCCGGCCAGGTATTTTATAGAATTGGGAGTTAATTGCAGAAGTGATATATTATACATGTTAGAAATATCAACATAAAATTGGTGAGCGGGGAATCTAAATCCGTCTACCAATAGTGTATCAAATAATGTAATGTGATTAGGAGGAGGTCGCATGGGGTCTGCATGAGGGCTGTCGGGTAAAACCATTTTGGCAGTGAGAGGAAGGTTGAGGATACGCTTAAATTGTTCCAGCTTTTTTGGGTCAGGAAGTAGCCAATAATTGTGTTTGACTTCTTTGGTTGTTAAGGATGATGAGGGGAGGTCGTCAAAGGAAAGGGATTCATCCACGGTTACGGGATTCTCCCGGAAGTGTGCGGTGGATGAGGGATTCCTCGATTCCTGAAGGGGGATGCCTTCTGGGATGAGGGGAACCTCAGGAGTAAGAAGGGATAGGTCGCCGGAAGGGTTGTTGGCTGCGGTTTGGGCTCGAAGTTCTTCCCATGAGATATCACCCTCTYYCTCGTCGRGTAGGCCGGAGGAGYGTAATYCTAAAGGTTTCGGCCTCGGTTCAATAATGAAAGGGTTTTCGGCGAGATCGGAATCGGGAGAGAGTGATTGGGTTAAGGGATTATTGTTGGATGTGGCTGACGATTGTTCCATGATAAATATATTCAGAAGGAGATAACACAGCAAATAAGCACAACTCAGCGAATACAGTCGAAATTTAAATGTATAATTAAATTTGAAAGGGAATCTGGGGACTTACACATATCGCCGAGCTCGTCCATTGTTGGTAAGCTGCGAATTAGTGGTGGATCCTGGAGTAGTTGTGATTTGGCGAGCTTTTTTGCTGAGCGACAATGGTGAAAATTTTAGTTGAGATGGAGTAAAATGGTGAATTGGGGAGACAAGACGGTTTTGTATGGGGAGGCGAAAAAGCTGATGTGACAGATAAGAGCGGGACTAATTAGGGTTTGCAAAGGGAATGTTTTGGGCCTTTAATTCTTGGGCCCACTGAACTTATTATATGCCGAGATTTTAAGATTGTGCCGCGTGGCGGACCGCATTTAATGAAGCGTCAGTGGGATGAGACAGAAAGAAAGAAGGCATGTTTTGACTTTATGTTTTTGTCATGATTATGGGCTTATATTTTCGAGGTCGGCTGGTACAATGGTTTCCYGGTCGCTTTATGAAAAAGAGGGTTGAGCTCGTAAGGATGCATCTCGTGTGCCACTTAAGCTGTTGCTCTTGGGGACTTATGATTACTTTTGAGAGGAGAGCTCGATACCTTTCAGGTCGCATGAACATGTTGCGACCTGTCATAGCTCGGTTTGTTGAAACTGGGTGATTCTTATGCGAGCTTTGGTACGATACATTGTTGTTTCGCTTATATGCCTGTTTAATGCTTTTGGAATTTTGTTTACATGTCCTACCTGATTTCATACCTCAATCAGCTAGAACATGGGGGACTAGCTGATACGGACCAAAATAACCACACGTGAAATTATGTGGTAAATGTGACTATTTGTGGAAAGCGACCTCATTTCCTAGGGAGGGTGTACCCCTGGGAGGTGGGCGAGCTATGATAATTCGAGTGGATTGTTTTGTGAAGAGTAGCGACCTGTAGTATGGGGATGACTTTTCATACAGGGTCGCGATCTCTTGTAATTTGGGCTGAGTACTTGAGCCCGTTTGTGGAATGGATATGCGTGAATTATTATGGGCCTGGTGGGCTGTATGACCCGGCTTAATTGGGATGTCTATGGAGAAGTTTTGTTGTTTATGGGAACGTGCCATGAATGAGGAGTTCTAATTGAGAGACGATTGTGGAATCCTAGCGTAAATGAAACTCTTATTATGAAAGGTAACCCTAGATATTGAGAATCTTCTCTTATCCCTATAAAAGGAGCCCTTGACTTCTTTCTTAAAGGTTAATGCTTGTTTACGCATTTATTATCTGAGTGCACTGATATTATTGAGGGAGAAGAAGTGTGTTTTTCGCTTATTAACTTAAGCGTCGGAGGGCCTTAACGGGCTCYAAATCCGGCCCGTTCTAGGCGCTGTTTTGCAGGAAAGCGAGGTCGCTGGGACGGTTGCGGATCCTTTGGAGGTCGCTGTGTCACGTTTGGAGGTTTTATAGGTCACTGATCTCTATTTTTGAGGTTAGTACCCCCTTTATTTGGTAGTTCAACTTTTTGGACTTATGGAGGTTTTCTAGGTCACTGATCTCTATTTTTGAGGTTAGTACCCCCTTTATTTGGTAGTTCAACTTTTTGGACTTATCAAACAGGCAGAAACTATTGATAACAAGGGCATCATTAATTATAAATATCCTCTATCAAGTGAAGTGAAAGATCACACTGGAATCACGTTGTCGGGCATCGATCATAATAATCATCAAGTCGTGCCTATAATTTTCAATGATCAAGCCGGGCCCAACTTTAGCCAGCTGGATTGCTACTTGTAGGGGGGATTATGGGACCAGCTTGATGATGATACAAATGGATACACTAAACTGAAGTAGAAAACCAAGGTAATTATTATTATTGGGAAGGAGATGATGCTGTTGATTTTGATTATGATCATGTGCAGAATATTATGTTCTGCGGTGGGGATTTTTAACTGCTTCAATTCAATTAGTTAGTTTCTAGTAATTACAAGCCGGCCAATTGAGCCCGCCACATTGTCTTGCTTATTTGTAGCCCGACCTGGCCCAATGCTTTTTGGCAGCGCTGTTAACTTGGCCCATGCAGGTTCGAACCTGCGACCTTCGCGTTATTAGCACTAATGGGCCGATTGTTGATAAATAAACTAATTGATAATATTTTTATAATAAATACTAGGTAACAAGGGGCCGTTCAACGCACGGCCCGGAGCACACCGAAAAATTTGATATTTATTGAATGAGTAGTAATCTTAATTAAAAAAGGGAAAAAAAATTTAGAATTAACAATTTTGTTCCGAACAAATGATATTAATTGAACACAATATATGCACAACCAAAAAGATTGCTTGTTAGTAACATGTCTTCAATTGATGCTATTATAATAAAAACAATTCAAAGTAAAAAAACAAAAAACAATAATAACCACAAAGTCCTATACCCAGAGATCCCCATAAAGTGCATGGCATTCGAAAGCCCGTACCTCAATTTCAAGAAATTTCATTCTAATCTAATAAAGATTCATTGTAGGGGTTTTCTTCACATCCACCAACAGCTTCCCATATTCCCAAACCTAAACCCTAACCCTAATTTCTCACTCAACTATCTATTTGTCCTTAATTACACATTACTCACGCAGGAAAAACATCAAATTAGTACCAGAAATGGAAAATCCCAAAACACCTGTTAAACAAAAACATCAAAATTAAAACCTGAGCCTTGTCGGCTAGTTGAACAACGAGGCGGCCAACGGGGAGCGGAGACTCGTACGTGTATGAATAATTGATGCACTCATTGCGCATGTATCTTGAAAGCACCCAGCCGTCCGCCGTGAGCCCAGCGATGGCGACGCCGATGTGGTCGTCGACCTTGAAGGTCTTCTGGTGCAACGAAAGCTCCGAGCTCACCTTGTTGACAGACACGAGCACCACGTGAGTTCTCGATCTCAGGCCTATCGCCGCCGAGCCCTGCTTCACCGCCTCCATTGCGTACTCCACTTGGAACAGCCGCCCTGCCGGCGACCATGTCGTGACGTCGATGTTGTATTGGTTCCTGAACATTTTTAGATTGTGTAATGGTAAAGGGTTCGCCTTTGTATTTCAGTGTTTTTGTTAAAAAATGAAACAAAATGATCGCGTCCTCCTCATCAGGGATAATCACAAAAACTATTTCTAAGATTTAGCCTAATTACATAAAGAACAAAACAAAACTTCATTTAATTACAAATAGACCCTTAGGGTGTTACAAACACCCAACCGAACTTATATTTGCCTACACACACACTATTGAGTTGTAAGAGGAAAGAAAATGCCACGGATATTTGTAATTTTGAAAAATAATTGGGTATTTTTGTAAATATCATGAGTAGTTTTTGAAAATAACACAACTAAATTAATCAAAATGCTATTAGCTTCTAAGGAGCTCGAACACCAACCTCGAGAAACCAAAAGCTATCATCAGAGGTTGTGTTGGTCTTAATAACCAAAATCCGATCCTCGTCCAAAACAATAGCCGAGTGGCCCTTTGATGGCTTGGGTTTTGTGCCCAACATGATTGGGATCACCCCACATAGATTATAAATTCATTAGTTAGCTGACCTCGAATTTAAAGGCAAAATCACACCAAATACCATTCGCCCGCAGATTTATCGAAAATATCGAATTCCAATTGTAGACCCGGATTTGCAGTCAGATTCGTCAATCACATACGTGACAATATAGAAAAGGTTGAAATTCACATTTAACAAAAGATTCAACCAAAGGATATTATTTTACGATCAATCGGATTATCATACTCTCTTATTGCAACCAATGTTGACAGCAGTTTCGAATCCCTTGGACTTTAAGCGGAGCCACGTGTCAAGCAAGCACAAAACCATGTCATATACTTTAGAGATGTTCAATCAAAATTTATTAATTAATCGGAAATTCCAAAATTGCACATAATATGAGATTTTTTTTAATTATGATTAATGCATACATACTTGAAGTGGGTAATCATCATAATCTACTTTACATTACAAAACACCTATTCTTGAAAAGATTGAAAAAAATAAAATAAAAAATACCTTCACAATATCTGAGCAAGTGTAGCAATACATTTCCTTCACTTTCCGCACTGCTTCAAATGACTCTTCAGGTGGAATACGCTCTCCTCTTTCCTACGTGGAGAAAAATAGGAAATTTAATATTATGTTTAATCAAATAACCTATATAAGCGTCATTGTGTCCAATAATGCCATATTCATTGATATAAATCTCGTAATGAACAAACTCCCAACCCCCAAATGAAAACAAAACAGGGAATTTATAAGATTTTCATAAACTTCTTGTGAAAATACATTCAGAAAATGAAATCACAATACAGAGACAATTTTTCAAAAACTTAAAAGGGATAAACCAATTCTACAATAAAAAATAATATTATTGAAAACCCATACCCGCATCAGTTGCTGGATGAACCAAGTGACGTCTTTACCACAAATCGGAATCGACTTAATGCTGCTCCCGATAACATAACCATCTGCAACAGGCACAACATGAGTAGCCCCATCTCCCACGTCCACTACAACTCCTGTCATCTCACACTAAGAAAAAGTTTCGAAGCATAAGAAAAAAAAAAGAATAATAATAAATTCAAATTTCCAAGAAAGAATAAACCAATGTTTGAGTATATAATATAACCCATAGATTATTATTATTATTATTATTATTATTATTATTATTATTATTATTACTATTACTATTATTATTATTATTATTTTATAATTCTCACACAATAAATATTTGATTTATCAAGACACCCCATCACAAAATAATATTGTCGAACAACTCGTCTGAATTATCTAATATTTCAATGCAAATCCTAAAATTCATAGAAAGACGACTCGATTCCTAAACGAAAAGACTAAAATTTTATCTAACCAATCCCAAAATATCAAAAAAGAAACTAAAAATTAAACCTTGGCTGTTGTGTATCCAGCAGCCAAAGCAAGCACAGGCTGCACCGCAATATATAGACCTGGAACATTAAACGTCTCAAACATGATCTCTCCGGTATACTCCCTGCTCTCCGGCGCAGTCAACGGGCTCTCAGCCAACAAAAAGTAGTGATCCTCCGGATCACAACGCAGATAGTTAAATATACACTGCTGCCAAAACCTCTCCATCGAATCCCAATTATCGACCTGGCCTTGCTTAATCGGATAGCTCAAACTATAAGTGCTGCTAAATTTAGATCTAGACAATGCCTCTTCACCTATATAGAAATCCAGATCCGCCATCACACCCGCGCTGTGCTGCACGAGCCAATTGGTGCCCTTGGTCCAACCGGGCTGGGCCTGGTTGACAAACGAATCGTTTAACGCGACCACGGTTGGGATTGTGAAAAAGGGCTCCACATTTCCAGCAAAACCCATTTTCGTATACCTGCAGTTGTATAAAAAATTTAGACTGAATAACAAAGATGCACTCGTTGAGGCATTTCATCGAACAGTTTAACGGCTGTTGCAGAAAAATGAAAAAACAGTGGAATATGACCGGTACCCAGTGCCATTATCGATGACCACAGCTGGATGAGAGGCGGAGATATCCATTGGTTTGAAAGAAAACACCTTGGAGCTGAGATTCTTGGTGGGTTACAATAGAAACGATGATCATGAAGTTTGGTGTGACTGAGTTTGACTTATTAACAGCCGGGTTGTTGTTGCTATACTTACAAACAAAGTTAGATGAAAAAACAGTAGCTGACAGTAATGTATTCATTTCATCGTTAAGTCATGAAATTCATCACTGCCAAAAAAAGAAAGAAAAAGAGAGAAATAAAGAATAAAAAGTCAGTCTTGGGTAAGTGAGCTACAATGGCGACCAACTGTTTTTTTATTTTAGGGGTTTCTTTTAATTTCCTATTATTGGCAATCAAAAAGGATGAAGAATCTTGTGTGGGTTGGGATGGGTTTAATTTGTTCTTTTTTTGTTTCTTTGTAAAAGGGAATAAAAAAACACAGTGGTTCACAAAAAGTGGAGAAATCAGATCTTCTGGTCTTGCTTTCAATCCTGCACGGCGAAATAAATTCAAGATAGAACACAATCGAGCCTAATAAAATAAAAACAAAAGGGAAACATTTTTAAATTGATCAAAGCAAATTAAAGATTGAAAATCTCTTCCCGAAGCCGCATCCACCCATCACCACCGTTTTGGCCAAACCCTCGGCCCGAATCAAAAAGCCAGAACCCCCGTCTGTCGCCCACCACCGGAAATCGCAGCACCATCGTCACCCAATCCCATAACCGCTGCCATCGAATACAATTAGTCAAGCGCCGCGCCGTCGTTCTGTCGCTGCACAGGCGCCGCACGGAAACGCCGAACCAGACAAGCCGCCTCGACACAGTTCCCGTCGTCACCTCCCCGTTAATTTCCGGAAAATCAGGACGGAGCCTTTCGAGCCGGAGCCTGCCCTCGTTGCTGCTGTCCGTCGCAGTGAAGAGGAGGCTGCCTTTCCTGACGCCGCCAAGAGTTTCCACCATGCTTCCGCCACTGCCGAACGCCGCCGTCGATGAGCCGCGGAGGAGAGCTTGCCGGCCGATCGATATTGAAATTAGGAGAAGAAATGAAGAAAATGGGAAGCGGCGGATAAGAGAACAAATTCATTTTATTAGGGTTTGTACAAAACACGACCAAAAGAAAAAAAAGGAAGAAAAAAAAGAAAAATAAGGAAGAGCCACGTGTCAAGCAAGCACAAACCAGGAGGTTAGAATTGGTAGCTTTACGCAGATAAGATAAAATGTGAGGAGAGGAATGAGATCCTTAAACTGAAAAAAAAAATCAAAAAATGTTAGAACACATAACAGCAAGTGAAGTAGCAGGCTATGCAGTGGGGGCTCTATTGCTCTCCGCCACCATTTCTGCCCCTAGAATCGATTCTTTCATTTCTGCTTCTCAGCGCAGGTAAATAAATCTACTAAAAAAATCATTTCTCATATTTTTTTTCGCCCTAATTAGCCTTTTTCTTGAACATAACTTTGATTGTCTTGATTCATTGTACCAAAAGATTGCACAAGTACTTAACAAAATTAACGTGGGGCTGTGGTATAAGGAATCACACAAGAAGTTAATGTTTAATCACACACACACAAAAAAAAAAAAAAAAAAAAAAAAAAAAAAAACAAAAAAAAAACCTTGATGTTTAGCCTGATTACAAAAAAAACCATATAGTTATCTTTTAAAATAACAAACACCTTCTTGATATATTTGCTAATAAATACCTTAAGTTTGCATTTGAAGGATTTGAATTTGAGCCGAGGATTTATTACTAGGATTTCACATATAGGGCGAATTAATTTGAAATCCACCATGATAATTCAAGAAAATAGCTCAAATAAGAGGTAAGGATATGAAATTCATTGATACCAAACAAGTTCAATAGCTTTGTTGTTATGAATTTGAAACTCTTATGGTTCAATCAAATCATTCATTCTAAATGTTTAGAGTTTGTAATGTCAAAGATAATTAATTGATTTTATTGTTATTATTATTATTAGGTCAAAGTTTAGAGTAGTTTCGTAATTACTTACAAGAATTAATCCAATTTTCTGCCTGAATAAATAGTTCATTGGGGATGTGTAAGAGATGTGGTGATTTGAAGCTGATAGCTTGCTCCAAGTGCAAAGGCTCAGGATTAGTTAAAGAAGGTGGGCCCCTCAATTTTTTACCCATTGTTGGTGAGAGTATGAATTTTGGTGTAAAAAATAAGTTACCATCTTCGAATTCTTGCACCAATTGTAGAGCAAGAGGCCATTTTCCGTGCCCAGAATGCTCAAAGTTACCCAAGCTTGAGTCTTTTCAAGTTTTTATGCAAAACATCCAAAAAAAAAAAGAAAATTCTGTTTTGATTTATTTTTTTTTTGTTTAAATAATGCTTTTTAAAGGGTTGTCAGTTTTGAGATTGTTGAACTTGGGTTGGTCTAATTCTTGGATTGAGAAATAGCCCGTGGAAAAACCCTTGTTGGATAGGCGTTATCCAATTATCAATTTCTAGTGTTCAAATTGAACTTAATGGAGTTATTAATAACCCTGTGAAAAGTGAAAATATGTTTTTTTTTTTAATAAAGAAAATGTTTGGTTTATTCGTGAATTGATCCATGTTTGGCAATGAAAATGTTCTATAGTGTTTGAAGTTTTATTTTTTTTCTTAGTTTTGTTTTAATATCATTGATTTACGGGATTGTAATAAAAATTATTTGATTGTAATTATTTAAAGTGTGTTTTCACATTAATTTGTGTAAGTACAGCGAAATTTCTTGTTTGGCCATGTATCAAAATCCATTTTTCATTGAAACTTTGGAATCTGAAGATGACTCAATTTTAATGAAAAGTTCACTAATCAAATGTAGGACAAACTTATAGCATTAGTCTTTATGATGAGGGTCTTTTCTAATTTTTATTATATTTTCTTACCATTGATATGTCGTAAAATGTGTGAGATTCCATTGTTATACCATATAAGTTACAGTTATTAATGTTGAAATGTTGTTAAACTAGTAAGATAAAAAATTATGTAGCATAATATATTGCATTAGTACAGATTGCTTTTAAGACAATTAACTAAAGGCCCAGTTTATTTGGGCCTCTTTTTCAGTTACTGAGAAGGGAAGGTCTTTTGACTCTTTTGTAGGCAAAAAGGCTTCATACTAGCAGTTGCGGGCCTTTCGGTCTAGTCTTTAATGAAAAAGTGAGTTGGGCTTTAACGAACCAAACAAGTATCAAATCATTATAAAAGGTCAATTCTATCGCATCCGTACCTTTCGCTAGGGCAATTTATATACCTTAATAGATGCAACCTGTAAAGATTTATTATCATTCATTTATACATTATGATATATAATAGTTATACGTGATAATATATGATAGTTATATGCGATGATATGTGACAAAAAATTAGAGTTTAGAGTTTACTTTTCCATTTTATGGTTTAGGGAATGCTTGATTAGTGGGTTTGGGGAGTAGGGAATGGGAAAAACTATTAAAGTGGTGTTTGGTAACTACCACTCTATGGGTTTGATTGCCCAATTTTTGGTGTTGAGCCATACCCCCCACAAACATGGGTTATCAAACCCATTAACCTCCACAATCAAACTCATTCCCATTCCCAAGAAATTCACCAAGCATCCCCTTAGTTTTACATTTTAGGGTTTATTTTTCCATTTTTAGGGTTTAGTTTCTCATTTTAAGGTTTAGTTTTTTATTTTTTTTATTTAATTTTCTATTAGGGTACCGGCAAAAATCTATCATTCTCCCAATTATATGTGATGATATGTGTTAGTTATATATAATGATATGTGTCAGTTATATGTGATGATATATGATAGAAATTTAGGATTTAGAGTTTAATATTCAATTTCGAGGTTTAATTTTTCATTTTAGGGATTAATTTTCCATTTTTAGGGTTTAATTTCTTTTTTAGGTTTATTTTTTCTAATTTTAGGATTTTAGATTTTAAATTTAGAATTTCAATTATTTGTGATGATATGTATCAGTTATATGTGATGATATGTATCAGTTATATGTGATGATATGTACCATTTATATGTGATGATATATGTCAGTTATATGCGATGATAAATTAAATTAAAGGGTGCAACTTACAAGGTGCACCTGGGTCCATGGTATACTCTCTCCTTTGCTAGTTGGACCAGTTTAAATTATATTTACAAAGCTAATAGTAAATAAAATGTTATGTATACTCTTATATAAATCAAAACACTTCTATTCATTCACACTCGAGTTTGGCAAACTCAAATTATTTGTAATAAAATCATCATGTCCAGGGGTCGCCCTCGTCCAAGAGAATATCGATTGCTCGCCCGACATCGGCCTCTTCACCCGTCGGTATGGAACGACTCAACACGAGGTTGATGGACTTTTTCTTTAGCCTCTCGGCTTTCAAGTCAAAAAGTGCCATCTCTTGTTCAACCTCCCTGTAACAGATTCCCCCCTCCCCAGCTCCCTGTAACAGATTCCCCCCTCCTCAAAAAGTGCCATCTCTTGTTCAACCTCCCTGGAAGCGTTCATCCAACTCGAAATTTCTTAAGAGAATTAAAGTTCAGAGAAGGTTGGAAAGTAGTATACCTGGGCTCTAACTCTATGACCGAGTGGGCTGAAGCAGATGCCACAGAAGATGCTTTTTGCCCAATAGCTACATAAACACATATTACATTTTGGCCTTGTTGATTGAGAATCGTATCTGTGGCTACTTCTGTTTTACCGGTTTGTCTATCTCCAATAATTAATTCTCGTTGACACGTCCTATAGGGATCATCGAATCAATAACAATAAGCCCGGTTTGAAGAGGTTCATATACGGAACGCCGGGAAATAATACCCGGGGCGGGAGATTCAATTAATCGAGATTCAGAAGCTGAAATTTCACCTCTACCATCAATGGGTTTAGCAATGGCGTTTATAACACGGCTCAAATAAGTCTCACTCACTGGTATCTGATATTACCCGTTTTGGGAACGTCRAGTGCCAAAGTCACTGAATGGGTAAGTCGTCAATCCCTGGACTATGTAATGTACTTTATCCGCTGGGTGACGGGCGGGCAGGTTTCTAATCTACCCTTGTGTGATTACTGTTGAAACATATAAGTATTTTCTTTCTTACCTATAGGAAACCCACATTTCATCTAATCAAATTGGAATTTATTATTTCTGTATCGGCAAGATATTCGATAGACCAGGGCCGACTAGGTGTAGTCATTTCGGCCAATAGCGGCCGAAACACCTCCGAAATCTAAACAATTTTTTTTTTAATCGAATCCCAAAACATCAAATTCCATGTTATTTACAACATAAAATCAACCAAAAACTATATTTAGGTCATAAAAATAATATAATTCACACAAAACATCAAATTAATTACAAAACATAAGATTAAAAGAAAAACACAACAAAAATAGATGCCTTCCATGGTGTCGACAAGGAAGCTGACGACTTTCGGTGGATGGCGTTGGGGATGACTCCTCAATTTTGTTGTGTTCCTGTCGATTCTCCCAACCCCCGGCTGCGTTGTTTCGTTCCATTTCTTCTTTTTGGCAAATGGGTTATGGGTGTGGTTAGAAATTCTATTGTGGGTTAGAAATAGGATTTATTTGGATAGAAGGGTATTATGGGTAATTCACCCGAGTGTTGATAGTGAAGATGTATATATACCGGGTGCTACTAGCAAAAGTGCAGGTGCGGAAATTGACCTTTACAAAATGGGAAAATCTCTCAAAATAGTCCTTCAAATATAGGTCAATTTGTCAATTAGTTGTATATCCAATTTTAAGTCAAATAATTCAAAATTATGATTTTAAAATACCACAACACCCTTACTATGAAAATAATAATATAATAATAAGTACAATAATAATTATTAATATTGGGCAGCAAGGTGGCTGTCGCTAGATTTCCGGCCACCGGAAGAAAAAAGTTCTGATCACCGGAAGATATTTTCCGAAGAGTTTTATTTTTTTCTTTTTTACAAAAAAAAAAAAAAAAAAAAAAAAAAAAAAAAAAAAAAAAAAAAATAAAACTTGGCCAAAAAAATTCTTACTGAATATCCAAAATTTCCTACTTGATGACAAATTATTTACTTGATTACAAAAATTCTTACTTAATGTGCAAATATTGTTATGTATTTCGTACTTATTAAACATATTCTTTTTGTCAAAAAAAAAACCTTAGTTGATAGCAAGTTATTTTTATATATTTCTTATTTAATACAAAAATAGATAATTTCTTATAGTGAGATTTCTTACTTTATGTTCTAAGTAAGAACAATTATTATTTTATGTCTGAAAAAAAGTTTTAACAATTCTTACTTTACAGTGTACTTTATGTTCGGAATAAGAAAATTTCTTACGTTATGTACTAAAAACTAAGAAAAACTCTTACTTTATAGTGAAAATTTATTACTTAATGGAAATATCCGTGTTGTATTATTCTCTTTTCAATATTATTGGGAAAATACTGCGAAATATGTAAATAAAAAAATCATCATGAAAGCTCTAAGTTCACTCACAACCCGAGGCTTTACTTGTGTTTCATAAATATCACCTATATACTAATGAAAAGATTCATATCTTACGTGTCCGCTTAGAAAGTTTCGAGCAGACGTGTAATTTCTGGTGGTTCGTATACTTATTTGGCGAATTTTGAAAGTTCGGAGTCTTATAAATAAAAGAATTCTAATATCTACCTGATTTATTATATTTCTTTTTATTATATTTTGCCTAACTTAACCTTTTCTTCTTTTAATATTTGCATAATTTAATATTTTTCTTTGATTATATTTTGTCTAATTAAGTATTTTCTT
Organism: Phtheirospermum japonicum; assembly: GCA_014905375.1. NCBI lineage: Eukaryota > Viridiplantae > Streptophyta > Magnoliopsida > Lamiales > Orobanchaceae > Phtheirospermum > Phtheirospermum japonicum. The sequence goes on from BMAC01000673.1 coordinate 539,364, forward strand.
TTATTCTTCTAATATGAATATATAAGAAGTCATATATAATTAGAAAATAAATCAAAATTACTTATCTTAATTAAAAGACAATTATTTATAAGATACAGTTAATTAAAAAAACTTAATTATTTATTAATAATATATACGTTGTATTTAGAATAAAATTAAAATATTTTTATTCTTAGGAATTAAAATATATAATATAATCAAATTACGAGTTACTTGCAATAATCTAAGTATGTAACTAAATATTATTAACAATTCAATTTAAGAATAAAAATATAAATTTGTATAATAATAATTAATAAATATTCATTAGACACCAGTATAATATGATGCGGGTTGAGAATATGACATCTTTTGAAATTCTCTAAGTATGTAACTAAGAATTATTATGGAATTTAACTTAAATATTAAAATATAAAATATTTAATAATAATTAATTAATAGAATTAGACTCGGGTTGAGCGTGTAACAAGTTTTGAATTTATTTAAATATGTGATGTGAAATTATTGATTAATTTAATCTAAACAATAAAATAAAAAACTATTTAACTATAAAAAATAGTATTTAATAAATAGTAACTAACCATATGTATAAGACACGAGCTGCGATATCTTTTGAATTTCTCTTATTTTTAGATTTAAAAACTCAATAATCATCAAAAATATTTTTTATATTTATTTTTTGATAAATCCGTGTAACACATGAGTATTGAACTAGTCCAAAATAATTATGAGTAAATCATAGCATGCATCATAAATTCATAATATAGGAAATCAAATTCTTGCAGGATGTATGAAATTACGCTAATTAGCATTCTATACATATTAATTAGTACATAATGGAACCGCGTCAATCCAAGTCTCATCGTTGACCGGCCGATGAGTCATCCATTTGACCCTATCAACACGATTTTGTTTGCCACGTGGACTCGGAAGCGAAGGTACACAGATGCCCGAAAAAGTAAAAAATTTCTTACTTTATAGTTAAATTTCTTATTTTTTGTTCTGGGCATAAAAAAAACTATCCGGAAAAATCACCAGCTGCAGGCGGGGGTTGGGTGGGGTGTTGGTAGTAGTGGTTATTTATATTATTATTATTATTATATTATTTATATTAATATTATTATTTGAATAACGAGAAACCTTATAATTGTATATTGAGGATTGAGTTATTTGATAATTTTTATAATTACTTGCAGTATTTGGATTTTTTTTATAATGTATTTGGCAATTGCTCCTATAAAATATCTCTATATGATATTTGTGACATGTGAGATTGAAATGGATACTCGACTCAGAATTAATTGATAAACACTTTTTTAGTTTAAAAAGAAGAACAATACTCTTGTTAGGCCGGATCCCTCATGGCCAAAACTTTGTAATCAGTACATTATATTAAAAAGATCAATACATCATAAGACAAATATCAATACATCATAATAAGAAATCAATAATCATAGTACCGCTAATGAATCATAGTAGAAAAACCAATAAATTATAGTAGTGGGTCAGAGATTTACGAAAAAAATAATATTTACAAGTACAAAAACCAATAATATATACTAATATTAAATCAGATTAGTTGACGGATTATAACCCATCATTTTAACCCGGCACAAGTTTTTGCTTAAAAAAAGCTTGTATTAGATAGATAGATAGATAGATAGATAGATAGATAGATAGATATTATTTGCTGACCGCATTTAGAAGAAGAGAGGAAAACAGAAGGCTGCATAGACAAAATTACACACATTTAACTACTTATACAATTATACAAGTCTTGTAAGATTTGAACCTAACCAAACCCCATCCATGACACAATATCTATGTTTTCTAGGTTATATACATATTTAAAAGTATTTGATTTATAAATGTAGTAAGTCGAGCTCTAAGTTGTATCGATAGAGGAATGGATTCGAGAAACGATATGACATAGATATGAGGGTACACTTATTTTAAAAAATATAAGATACATACGACTCAAACAAGTTTATAATATAAATATTTTAAGGAAAATTCTCTTATAATACAAATACATAATCCCCATTTACCATTTAATCCATTGACACTTTTTATTCCCATATAATCCAAATACTTCTTATTCAATCAAAACTTACATTTAAATTATCAACACTACCCTTACATCATAAATACCTTAATTAACTTTATATAATTATGCACACACTCTCTTTCCATTTCCTTTTCATCCATCCCCAACTTTATCTCTCTCTAATTCATATGAGAATTTTCCCTTCATTATATATATTGTCATTTATTGATTTCAATTTTAGTTATTTTCATATGGGTGCGAATCATGTAATTTTTTCCTATTATAAATAGCTTTACGTATACTCTATTAAGGATATCATGGGATAAATGATAACTTTTCTCCGTGATTATATTTTTGTTTTTATTTGTTCTTGTAGAAAATGGAGAGTACAAAAACTACTATGAAATTAAAGGAAAATAAACGTCAGTAATACGACACCTAACGACAATATCTACATTATTATTAATCCTATCTAAGTGGAAAGGAATTTTATATGTTACAATAATAGCTTTCATTATTTTTACTAGTGTTAGGAATTGTATCATAGTTATCAATATTTGAGAATTACTAAAATAATTATACTATACTAGTGTGTAATTATGCGAAGTAGTATGTAATTTTCGAAAAACCATACGAAGTAGTGTGTAATTTTTCAAATTTTACACGAGTAGTTCTGAATTTACACGAGTAGTCCTGAATTTACATGAGTAGTTCTGAAATTTACACGAGTAGTTCTAAATTTTTGAAGAATAGTTTGAAATTTACACGAGTAGTTCTGAATTTACACGAGTAGTCTGAATTTACATGAGTAGTTCCGAAATTTACACGAGTAGTTCTGAATTTACGTAAGTAGTTCTGAATTTACACGAGTAGCTCTGAATTTTTGAAGAACAAAATAAAATAGTTAAAAAGGGGGAAAATTTCATTTTTGGTACATTATATTGGCCACTTTCCAGAAAAGGTACGTGATGTTGGCTAGCATCAAAGTACATCCAGTAAGTTGGCAAATTCATCAAATATGGTACATTTTTATCACAAATGCTGACGTGGCAGGATTATTTAATTTCTTATCATTTTCCATTTAATTTTAAATATTAAATGGTAGGAAAAAGTCAATTTTTACCCTTCTCATTTAATTTGTTCTTTCCTTTATTTCTTTCTTCAATTTTCATTTATTTTTAAATTTTCCTCTCTTTTCATTTTTCTTTTTCCCTTCCTATTTCTTATTTATTTTTTCATAATATATGCAGTTAACTGATTTAATAAACTCATATTGCAACTTATACATCTTTTTTATTACATATGAAAAAGTAACAAATAGAATACGATTAATTTATTTTTCTCTATTGCAGCAGATCATAGAACGTTTATTAAAGAAATTTAATTGAAGAAAAACATGTGGACTCAGAATTAATTTCGTCTTATCTGAAAAAGAAAAACTAATTGGGAACCAATTTTGCTACAAATAAAAGAATTAAAAAATAATAATCAGAAAATGCATTCAGAAACAATCTCCAATCCTGAACTAATCCTCCTCGATTCAATACAAAGTTATCTCCTAAATGATTCCGATTTTCCAGATGACCAATTTTCTAAATCTAACCCTAATTCAAGCTTAATCGGCTCCTCAATTTGGGCACTAGAGTTGGATCGGCGCAAGCCGCCGCCAGGAGGGGCGGCGCCTGCCGACGTCGCGCCGCCGCAGGAGTGGAGGAGGTACCGCGGCGTGCGGCGGCGGCCGTGGGGGAGGTTCGCGGCGGAGATCTGGGATCCCGTCCGGAAAGGCACGAGGCGGTGGCTGGGGACCTATGAGGCGCCGGAGGATGCGGCGCTAGCTTACGATGAGGCGGCTTATAAGCTGCGGGGCTCGCGAGCCAGGCTTAATTTTCCTCACCTCGTTGTCTCATCAGGTGGGTGGAAGCCGGTGAGGGTGACTAAGCGGCGGCGGCAACCACCGGAGATACATTCATTGGCTGGGTTTATAGTGGAAAGTTCACGGGCGGCAAAAATTCATGGTGCCGACGAGCTTGACATTGAGAAAAGGATTAACGATCTGAATCTACTGAAAAATAAATAAGAAATAAGAAGGGAAAAAGAAAATTGAAAAGAGAGGAAAATTTAAAAATAAATGAAAATTGAAGAAAGAAATAAAGGAAAAAAATTAAATGAGAAGGGTAAAATTGACTTTTTCCTACCATTTAATATTTAAAATTAAATCGAAAATGATAAGAAATTAAATAATTCTGCCACGTCAGCATTTGTGATAAAAATGTACCATATTTGATGAATTTGCCAACTTAGTGGATGTACTTTGATGCTGGCCAACATCACGTACCTTTTCTGGAAAGTGGCCAACATAATGTACCAAAAATGAAATTTTTCCGTTAATTAGTACTCTTATATGAACAAAGTAGTTTGTAATTTTAACAAAGTAGTACGTAGTTCGCAATCTGAACAAAGTAGTTTGTAATTTTAACAGAGTAGTTCGTAATTACTCATGTAATAGCATTTCATATAATTTAGATTATGGAAAGATGATGTGTGGAACCCATAAATACCTATTTGTCTTTTTCCCTACGTTTTTTTGCAAAGTTGCAATTACCTTATTTATCATCTTTTATTTTATTGGTTAGACTTCAAGTTTGAAAAGATTGAAATTGCATTAAATGAGTTTTATTAATAGTCATTATTTAACTGTTTCAAATGCTCCTATTGAGAAAAATATATCAAGGGTAGCTTAGTATATTGTTATAGTAATTGGATTATTAGGGAATTTTTATATTTAATGGGGTTTTAGGGAAATTGGTTTTATGTTTTGGATTATATGGGAATTTTCACATAATTTTAATATATTTATTTTTTTATAAATATTAAATTGTCCTAACTTTTATTTTCAATTAATCATATAAATAAGTACAATTCATTCAAAACAATTGATGAATTCCAAGTAAAAGAAAAAAATAGTAATTAAAAAATAAAAGAAAATAAAGATTCTGAAAATAAAATAAAAACAAATTGAAAAAATCGTGTTCCCACTTTCCCATGTCCTGTCATGTTCTAAACGTGTACGAGTTTTGCCCCCTGACAACAATAAATAGAACACGCGTTCAACACGTGTTAAAGTGTTCTAAACGTGTACGAGTTTTGTCCCCTGACAACAATAAATAGAACACGTGTTAAACGCGTGTTCGCATTCTTGAAGTGTGAAACAATTAAAGGGTTGGAAATGAAGTGTACGTAAATCATAACTTTTGATTTACTTTCATTAGTTTAGTTTGACAGGTAAGGGTTACGCCTCTGGTCTCTACCCTGTATTCTGTTTAGGGATGGCAATGGGTCGGGTCGGGCTAGGTACTAGAGGATCCAAACCGCCCCGTCCTCTCCACGGGTCTGTTAGAATTCGGAATTAGGGTTTGTTGTGGGATTTACTTGCTACTGTGGTCTGGGAGGCGATTGTTACTGGTTCCTCTTTTATCCCTTTTGAATAAATATTTCATGAACAATTTCATTTTTTTTATTCCCATGTGTTTTGTTGGTTTGATCGATCGCTTTTGTTCACAAATTTTGTTCAAATCCAAAAATCATATGTTCAGATCTAAATTGTTTCGAAACATATTTCTTCGAATTACAATAGATTGTTCAGAATTGGTGGGAAATGATATTTTGATTTCTTACTCGGGTGTGCAAGTTTTGGTAATTGTGATTGTGATTGTTATTTTATGTGGGTTTTGTGTGATTCTAACGGGATTTTCCATATTTTTGTTTGGACTGTTCACCACAATCTCAAGTGGCTGTTACTGTCTGTCGAGTGGTTGCCGGACCGGGAGGAGCTGTCGGGCAAGGGTTTCTCGGTCCAGAAGATGATTTTGGAGACCCGCACTTCAGAGAACGAGCCTAATTATATGATGCTGACCCAGGCTTAGCTGCCCCTCGAAGATTCCTAATAGTTTTTGGAAAAACAGTATCGAGCTTCTGAGCACTGTTT
>BMAC01000674.1:6090-44150 GCA_014905375.1 Phtheirospermum japonicum
TTTGTGCATTTAAGACGTGTCAGGGCACGGTACCCGAAAGGACACGTTGTGGGTTGTAATTGCTGAGGTGGAATATGAAGCGTCGCAGCCCTTCCCCAAAAAGTGTGACTTATACGAGAAGAGGATTTTGCGGGATCTGTGCAATTAATGCATGTCAGAGCGGGATATCTGAAGAGACGTGTGGATCTCAACCGCCACGATTAGAATACAAAGTGGTTCAGCTCATACCCAACCATTCGGGGGGGGGGGGGACTGATTGGTGCGACCTGTAATCTGATGATAGGCTGTTAAAATAGCTTGGACAAGCTTGGACAAACCTGGTTGGGACGAGCTGATTTGGTGAGCTTAGATAAGGGAAAGATAAGGTAGAAGACGAGCCTATAGCTTGATAAAGATTGTCCTCACCTTATTCGGAGCCTTGGATAAGGTTTCAAGAGGTCAGGTCAGGAATTGATAGAACTTAGCAACAAAACTGATTTGTTCTCTGGAAGGAAGCTTCCAGGCCAGGTCGTCTTGAGTAACAGCCTGAGATTCGGGGGTTTTCTGTTTCTGAGATCCCGGAAAGGCCCCACTTGGCGAAAACTATAAATATCTCAGCCCCAAGGCTGAGAGAGGTATGCCATTCTAAGCATTCTTCTCCGAATTTTGTTTATTCCGATCTAAAACACTTAACTGACTTAAGTATCGGAGAGGTTTCCACCGGAAAACCCCCGGTGGTCCTTTCTAACGTATTTTTATTGGAGCAGGTCAAAATATTTTTAAGTAAAGGAGCAGGTGTTCCTGGCGTAATTTTCAGGGCGAAACATTACTTATTGTTAGTTTTTATTAATTTGGTTCGGGTTTGTTTGGTTCTATTTAGTTAATTTAGTTTTGGGTTCTCGATGTGAAATGCTTTGTTTTTTATTTGATATAGCACACAAAAGTAGTTGATTCTTTGAGAAATAATTGGTTTGGCCATTTAAATTATATTTTTTTTAATATTGATTTTATTATTATTTCTAATATTGAGTTTATCTGGTATTTGTTTTGTTTGTTTGATTTTTTAAGGTGTTTGTTTGATTATTATTTAATATTAGAATTAACTTGCATACGTATCCTTGTAAAGGAATAAAAGTCCGCGTAGTTCGTTTTTTTTTAAATAAGTTAAAAAAAAGGACTTGATTTTAATTATAATATTAGAAATTAAAATTAAATTTTAACTTTTAATATTATAATTAAATTACCTTCATATCCTCGAAAAGGAATCAAAGTCCACGTAGTTCTTATACTTACCTCACTTACCTACTTACCTATTCGTCGTTGTCGTTGCTTCCCGAAGTGATATCGTAATAGTCGCTCTCTTCACCTTCATCCAATTGCATTTCTTGTTCTCTTTTTTCGGCTTTCACCCAATCGTTCATCAACATTTGATTTTCCACATTTTTGGGTGTTAAGGTAGACCGACGCTCATCTAACATATAGTCTCCCGTGCTGAAGGCCTGTTCAACAGAAACTGTTGAAACAGGAACGATAAGAACCTCCTTTGCAATCCTATAGAGTGTAAGAAAAATACTTGCCACTTTCGACCAAAACTGCATAAGATCGTTAGTAATACCATCAGGCTTTTTTGGAACCAAAGTCGGTTCAAAAGCCCCTAAATAACTGTCTAATTCCATTGGTCGACTAGCACTAGCCATTTGTCGTTCGCTTAGTATCCTCATATATGGGGCTAGAGCTTGTCGAGGGTCCTTGAGTCTTACATTAGAAGTGGTGGGGGAAGGGGAAGGGGACACATTAACATCACTAGAAGATTCATTGTAATCTTTAAAAAGTTGAATTAAAGATTGGTGTGCTTGGTGAGCAACACTAAGAGGGCTAGGAATTTCAATATTTGAAACTTCCAAAAAAGGTCCTAATGCATCGTAATAAACTTTAAGTAAATTTTGTAAACCCTCCATCTGATAATCCGAGTCTAAAATATTTGCAATCAAAAAAACATCGGGAATGTACAGAAAATATTTGACCCATTTACTCAACATACTAGAAATACATTCAACTAATTCAGAGTTATCGAGTAAATCAGTACTAACAAGTACAATTTGAATACATTGATCAACAAGTAGTGAAGATGTAAAATAATAAACACCGGATAAAGTCACGGTGGCGTCGTTAAAAGTTTTCAAAAGAGACATCATATTATAACAATCATCCCACATATTCGAAACAAAATAAAATCGACATCTTGATTATTAAAGAATTCACACAATGCATCTCTATATTGATAAGAATTATTAAGCAATTTATAAGTAGAGTTCCAATGATTTAGCACATCGTTTGAATTTTTTTTTGGATGCAAATCATTGGTTCAGCAAAATTTTTGCCATTTTTTTAAGCGAATCGTGGGAACGTAGATAATATATAGCACTCCTAATCGGTTGAGTTTTAAATTTAAAAAGAGTTAAACCATCTTGAACACATAAATTCAAAATATGACAAATGCATCTAACATGAAAAAGCTTGTTGGCAATAGCGGGTTGACAAAAAGCTTTTAACATATCTAAACTAGCCGTATTAGCGGCGGTATTATCAAATGAAATTGAGAAAATCTTGTTACCTAAATGATACTCGGACAAAACAGTGGCTATTTTGCGCGAAATATTCACAGTCGTATGCTGACTATCAAACTTTTCATATGCAATTAAATGTTTTTGCAAAGTCCAAGAATTATCAATCCAATGGCAAGTAATTCCCATATAATTATGATTATAAAAGGAATTCGTCCAAATATCTGAACATATAGAGACACTATGAGGCAAACTATCAAAATCAAATTCAATTTATACTCACCGGCCATTTCTTCAATATCGCGAGTCAATTTATTTCGTGAAATCCTAGTGCTAGATGGATTAAATGCACCCCTAGTATAATCTTCATAATGACTACTGTGCGCATGATTAAAATGAAGACTCAAAACGGAAATAATTCTTGCAAGAAACTTTCTATGACCACTTTTGGTATATTGAAATAAACTGGAAGAACTCGTACCTTGGCCGCCGGTCCCGACGCCGGAGGTAGATGAAGATAAGAAGTTAGTTGTGTTTGAGAGCTACCAACGCCATCTTTGTCATGATGCTTCTTCTCCATGTGGTATTTGAGCGACCCGTAACCTCTATTATTTTTAGAACCGAAGGCGTAATGAGTCGAGCAATAATTGCATTGCGCTCAAGATTCGTCGTTGATCGTCTTTCTTGTGAAATGCAATCGGAAGTTGGGGGAAACAAATTCCCTCGGTTTCGATTGACGCAGTGGCATATCATCCGCTCCTTCTTCGTCTTCATCCAAATTGACGACGGCCGGCTGTTCGGATTCGTCGGAGCTAGGTAAATCCTCTTCAAAATTGGTTTGATTTTGCGAGTCGAAGTTGATTTGATTATATAGGTTCTCAACTTCCTCCGCCGTCATCTCGTGGGAAGCATAATTTCCAGCAACGACCGAAGATTGTCTTCGAGATCCTCGACCTCGACCTCGACGAGAAGAGGTTTGGAGTGTTGGTATTGACATTACGAGAAGAGCTTGTCATAGTAATATTATAAAAGAGAATTAAGAATATTAAGAATATTATTGATATTATTTTTTGTACAAATTAGCAACTTGACTTGAAACTTGAAAATATAAGAGAATAAGTAGAGATGAATTGGTGTGAGATTTGGTGTTGGGGAGTGGGTTATTTAAAGGTGTCAAAACGTGTTAAAAAAAAACAAAACAAATTCTTTTTTGAAAAACTAGCCGTTAACCGGTTCGGTTAGACCGGTTAACCGGCAACGGCTAGTTTCCAATTCAAATTCCGGTCGTTGATCATCAACGGCTAGTTGATCTCAGCCGTTGATTTTCAACGGCTATTAGCCATGTGGTTTAACCACCGGTTAACCGATTTAAAAAAATTAAATCAGTGACCAGTCGATCGACTGGACACTGGATTTTTTTTTAAAAAAAATGGTTAACCGGCGGTTACGGTTAGTCGGTCAGGTTAACCGTAACCTAACCGCCGACCACCGGTTGATGGTTATGGTTTTAACCATGACCGCCGGCCAATGTTTAGTCGTAACCAGTCAAACGACTAGAAACCGACGTTTAGGCGGTTAACCGTAACCAGTTCAACAACTCTGTATGCCGATGAATGCACTTAAAAAAATAACATTAAATATTGTGTTTTTACTAGTAAATGGAACGAAGCCTAACCAAATTCGGGCATCAATTCAAAAGTTGACACTCAGCTGGTCATGAAATTCTCAGCACGCCATTTCACACGCTCATAAAAAAAGTATATCTAACACTCATCAGTCATACTCAAATTGAAAATCTAATTCCAAAAGGAAATACACCGGAGCATGGAGGTCAGAGCCAGAGCCCCAGGAAAAATCATACTCGCCGGCGAACATGCCGTGGTTCATGGATCTACCGCCGTCGCCGCCGCAATCGATCTCTATACCTACGTCTCTCTTCGCTTCCCTAATCCCGCTGGTACTTCACCGATATCTTATTTTCTTTTTTGATATTAATCAACTCATTGGTTTATGGATTATTAGAATATTGATTTGTTGGAAATTCGGGTTTAGTACAAGTTTGATTAGGTTTCTGACCTCACTTATAATAAATTGTATGATTGGGGTAATTAATGTATGTTGGTTTGTTAAACTCTGGTGTTTTGGGGCGGTCCCACGCATGAAGCACACAAAGTTTAATGTATGTTCTATTTGATGCTAGTCTCAGCTGCGAGCAATTAGTTTTATTTCATCTAAGAAATGAGAAGGAACTAACACAAGTTCTTTCTCATATTTAACAAATTGACAAGATCTTGAAAAGCTGTGTGTTTTTCGAACTGTGTGCTTCTATGTGAAGTTTGTGAACCTGCACGTAAAAGGTATTTAATCTTGATATTGGTTAATGATTAGGCTTGATTTGTCTTTGGGAGATCAGAGATGTTATGATTCATGGGTTAAAATGATTAGTGAAGAAGGTATTTGGACTTCTGGATAACTCATAGCTGAATGGCTGCTGAGGAAGAACATTAAAAAGTGTCATGAGCGTATTTTTGATACGGCTATTAATGTTTTTGTTACATGCTATGTGATGGACGAAAGGAGTGTGTTTGCATAGTCATTTTTTTTTCCCTTCAGTTTTTTGTATCTTTTTACTATTAGCAAGTGCTGATTTTTGTGGCTATGCTTGGCAGTACATGAAGTGTCGCTTGGAATCATAATTGTTAATAATATATGACTGCTAGTGTTTCCGATAAAGACATAGGATTTACCGTTTCAATTTTAAATTGAATCTGGTATTTATTTAATATCAACTCAACACTTTTTCCTTGAATTAAGTGTCATCTGAATTTTCTTATGGAAAATTATTGACAAAATGAACGAGTTTAGCCGCAGTTGTGCTGATGCACCTTTTAAAACTCTATTATTATAAATTAAATTATTAATTTTATTTCAATAGTTTTATGTCAATTGGTATCCCAATAAGAGGCAATGGTCCTTGAGTCTATTTTTTATGAATTGTATGAAAAACACAATGGAACTATTTATGATTCGAATTCCAACACCTGATTATGCGAAGATGAAGTTGATCAAGGAGCACCTGAGGGGTGGTTTGTCCTTGTGAATCTTAACTCGGGTGTAAAGAGGCAGGTTGAGATATACCATAGTTTCTTATGATATTACTTTCGATGGCAATGCATGGTTTCTGTATATCATAATTAACAGTCCATCCCTTCATCTTACTTGATGATGTCATTTATAACTTGACCCTATACTTTTATGTTGGGCTGGTATTTTTGGCTAATTGTATGTCTATATTTTCTCTCTTATTTTGAATCCTCGTCGTAGATAATGAGGATACACTAAAACTCCACCTCAAGGATGTGGCCTTAGAACTTTCTTGGTCAGTTGGAAAAATTAAGGATGTTTTGCCTGAAATGGGCAGCCATTATGCTTCCTCTTCTTCATCATGTTCATTAGAGACATTAAAAGCAATTGCTTCTCTAGTCGAAGAGCAAAACATTCCCGAGGCTAATATTGAACTTGCGTCGGGTGTTTCAGCCTTTCTGTGGCTGTATAATTCCATTCACGGGTATGTCGTGAATCTTTATTCAAATTTCGTGGTTTCTGATTTAAGCACAAATTTTGCTTCATTTAGTTGAGTCACATTTTATACTTTTTTATCAGCAATAAACCAGCTAAAGTTGTTGTGACCTCTGAGCTGCCACTAGGCTCTGGCTTGGGTTCATCTGCTGCCTTCTGTGTTGCGCTTTCTGCTGCCCTCCTTGCTCTATCTGAGTCCGCAAAATTGGATTTTAGCCATCAAGGTTGGCAAGTGTTTGGTGACAGTGAGCTGGAACTCATAAATAAATGGGCTTTCGAAGGTGAAAAGATAATCCATGGAAAGCCATCTGGGATAGACAATACAGTAAGCACATATGGTACGTAAAAACATTCTCCTTTATTCATATCCTTCAACATCCCACTCTGATTGGTACGATAGAAATACGGAGGGTTTGGAAATCAAAAATTCTGGACACCCACAAGTATTTAAGCATTAAATTGCTTGTAATGATATTCCAGAAAGTTACTATTAAGTTTATAGTTTATAGTGGATAGTTAAACAACCATGTGATGCTTTTGTTAAGGATGGGTATATTATGACTTATATTATGAATAGTTAACTTCAAAGGAACCAAAATTCGTATGTTAGATTCCCAAATAACTGAATAAGTCAATCTATCTGCCACATGTTAGTGGGGTAGGCAAAATAAGAGAATAATCTCAGGACATTCATGGATTTGTGGTGTTGATGTCACAACATCTCGAGTGTGTTTGAGAAGTCCATCCATGTGTTACCACCAGTTTATTAATATGGTTATTCAGCTAATGAACCTTTTATTTTTTTTTGTCAGGAAACATGATAAAATTTAAGTCGGGTGAACTCACACGCATCAATACAAATATGCCTCTGAAAATGCTGATAACTAATACAAATGTCGGAAGAAATACGAAAGTGTTGGTAGCTGGTGTGTCAGAAAGGACAACGAGACATTCTACTGCTATGTCTTCTGTATTTAATGCTGTTGATTCCATCAGCAATGAGTTGGCTGCCATAATCCAATCACCGGTTTCTGATGATCTTGCTATCACTGAGAAAGAGGAAAAAATAGGAGAACTCATGGAGATGAATCAAGGGTTACTACAATGCATGGGGGTCAGCCACGTTTCTATTGAAACCGTGATTCGAACTACGTTAAAATATAAGCTATCTACTAAACTAACAGGAGCTGGTGGAGGAGGCTGTGTTTTGACGCTACTGCCAACCCGTATCCATATTGCTTCTGTTATTTGCTCCTTTTTTTTATTTATTTGTGTGGATAGATGATAAAAATTATCATTGAGATAAGTCTATTACAAAAATAAATAAATAATCTAAAATTACAAATATCAACAATCGTTTCTATTTTACATACAAATTGCACCTATAGCGAGTGGTATTTGTAAATTAAAAGAAAAAAAAGACCCTATAATGAGTGGTATTTGTAAATTAAAAAAAAAAAAAGACACCCCAAGGAAGTGCTTGCTGCACAATAAGGGTATTTAGGTTTGAATGACAACTGGATGTTTTGTGGTTTTTGTTGCTCGGTAATCTGGTTTGCTCAAGATCGTAACCTGTTATGTGATCAACATCTATACCCTCTTTCAGTTTATATTTTCAGAAGAATATTTCTTAACTGCGTGATTCAGTATTATCAGGAACAGTTGTTGATAAAGTTATTGCAGAGCTGGATTCATGCGGGTTCCATTGTTTGATTGCCGGAATTGGTGGAAGAGGCATGGAAATTAGTTTTAGTGGTTTCTCCTAACATATAGACCGGAAGTTACATTCTGAGTGTAAGATTTGGACCTTAATCTTCAAAACTGATTTTGTAGATGTAAGCCCACAATCCTCACTGTTTGATGTGTGTATGATCATTTCTGTTGTGTTATTTCATTTCAGTTGAAAGCAACATCGTTCTTAAGACGTTGGTGTATCACATTTTACGCCACATCACTGAAATTTGAAAAATAATTTCTTAGTTGTCGAGCAGTTTGTGCTCTGTGGAGTTGAAACCAGTCATGTTTACTTGATTTCTAAACAATGATATCCATGATCCATTGGGATAGGTTCTCAATAAACTTTATTTGTCAGGTTTCTGGTATAGCATATTTTATATTTATTGATATGGCTTCTAGTTGAACTTCGAGGTATGATTGAAGGACACTGAGAAGGGAATGGAGAAAAGAAAAGGATATGAGATCAAAAGAGTGTTTCTTTTTTTATATATGGTATGTGCATCAATAAACATATTGCAAAAAGATTCTTTTTGATTAAGTTGTTCTAATTCTTCCCCTAAAAAAAAGAAAATAATAAATAAATAAGAAGCAGAGAAAAAATCACGTGTCCTTAAGATTTGGTTTCTAAATGGAAAGCTGGATTCTTTTGGAGATAGATTTTTTTTTTTTTTTTTTTTTTTTGATTGAGCAAGTATCCTAAAGAAAAAAAATATTAATTTTCTATCACACACAAGCACACGCACAATAAGTGTGCTCCTCCCACTTCCGAACTCCGGCTGCCACCTCCCACTGTTTACTGACGATATTTTTTTACAAATCTTATATCGTTGTAATCGTCTCGTCTTCCTCGTTCCAAATTTGCAAATGGATTTATAATATAATGATCCAATCATCGTAGATCTGAGGTCAAAGTCACAAATTCATCAATTTTGACCTCCAATTTACATCGATTCAACGGGCGAGATTTCAATAAAGAAAAACGTATCAAAATATCGAGTAATTGTCTCGCTCCACTCTACAAAATTGCAAATTCAACGAAAAAAAATAGAATCTGCCCAGTTCTAAATATTACAAAATTAGTTAAAAGTATCACAGATTCAAGTAAAAGTATCACAAAATCGAGTAAAAGTAACACATGTTATATTTTATATTTTTACATCTTTTTTTTTTTTTACAAAAATCAAAGTATCATAAAAATGTTGTTAAATTATTACGAAATATAATTAAAATATTACATATTCTATAATTTAACTTCTTTTACTTACATATGTGTCTATTACATTTACATAATTAAAAATATTAAAAAAATTTGGTCGCATATCACAAAATATATTAAAAGTATCGCATATTTTCTTATACTTGTACACTGTACTACATTTTGTAATAAGTGTGTTCTGTGATACTTTTAATATTTTTTCTGATACTTAATATATTTCGTGATACTTGACCAGATATTGTAAAAAATCATACTACTATTGTGATACACAAATAAGTGTGTTTCGTGATACTTTTAATAGCTTTTCTGATACTTTTAATATATTTTGTGATACTTGATCAGATATTGTAAAAACTCATACTATTTATGTGATACAAAAATAAGTGTGTTCTGTGATACTTTTAATATTTTTTCTGATACTTTTAATATATTTTGTGATACTTGATCAGATATTGTAAAAATTAATACTACTTTTGTGATACAAAAATAAGTGTGTTCTGTGATACTTTTAATATTTTTTCTGATACTTTTAATAGATTTTGTGATACTATACTAGATATTGTAAAAAATCATACTACTTTTGTGATACACAAATAAGTGTGTTCTATGATACTTTTAATATCTTTTTTGATACTTTTAATATATCTTGTGATACATGATCAGAAATTGTAAAAATTCATACTACTTTTCTGATACAAAAATAAGTGTGTTCTGTGATACTTTTAGTATCTTTTCCGATACTTTTAATATATATTGTGATACTTGATCAGATATTGTAAAAATTCATATTACTTTTGGGATACACAAATAAGTGTGTTCTGTGATACTTTTAATATCTTTTCTGATACTTTTAATATATTTTGTGATACTTGATCAAATATTGTAAAAATTCGTACTACTTTTTTGATACAAAAATAAGTGTGTTATGTGATACTTTTAATATTTTTTCTATTACTTTTAATATATTTTGTGATACTTGATCAGATATTGTAAAAATTACACAAATGAAAACACACATAAACAGACAATCTAACATCACTACCACCGCACGGACGCCACCAGGAGTGGACTGAAAAATGGCAACCACAACCATGGTAGAAAATGGAAAGAGAGGGAGAGAGAGTGAAGTGGGAAAAAAAAGCCTACCGTCGTCGGTATCGATTACGACACTGATTTGAATACATAAATTGGGGATCTCGTAGATTACAACGCAGGGAGTTAAGCGGTGATTGCAGATCTAAAATTGGCCCGGTGAATAGTTGAGATCTGAGGTCAAAATTAACAATTCATAAATCTTGACCTTTGATCTACGATTATCGAAACATTCAATTGTAAATCTAATTTTAGATTTAGAATGAGGGAGTCGAAACGGTTTAGATGATATAATTTTTCTTAAGTTTCGTCACCAAAGGACGGTGTCCGTCGCCGAAGAACGGCGGCCGACGGAGAGAGAGAGAAGCATAGGGGAGGGGAGGCTTACGGATTCTTTTTTTTTCTTTTATAGTTAGGGTTGGGTCGGGCAGTGGGTGGATTGGGCCGATGGGCATGGTAAAAACTGGTCTCATAGGATGCGACCGGTCTCATCCAAGTATTTGCCTTAATGTAAATATCAAATCGTGTTTGATATAAATGGAATGTTGTATTTTATATTTTTCAAAAAACTAGTGTGAAGCCCGCGATTTTCGCGGGCAAATATAAAAAATGTTGGGCAACACTCTTATTCAAAATTTCATATCAATACATTATAGTGTAAAAATAAATACATTATAATAAAAAATCAATACATCATATTACAAAAATATTACAGTACAAAAATCAATACATCATAGCACGGGTCACAGATTTATGAAAAACCAATACTTTACAGTACAAAAACCAATATATCACAA
The DNA here is from genome assembly GCA_014905375.1 of Phtheirospermum japonicum. Lineage (NCBI taxonomy): Eukaryota > Viridiplantae > Streptophyta > Magnoliopsida > Lamiales > Orobanchaceae > Phtheirospermum > Phtheirospermum japonicum. The sequence continues at coordinate 17,055 of BMAC01000674.1, forward strand.
TACAAAAACTAATACATTATAATATCGGGTAAGATGGCCTAACGGGTCATGATCCGTTGATCTGGCCTAACACAAGTGTTTGCCAAAAATGTTTAAAAAAATGAAATTATTATCAAAAGAATAACTAAGAATGTGAATTATTATATCAAAAAGAAAAAAAAATATTGTTCCCTTTAAATTTTGAATTTTTTTATGCTACATTAGTTGTTTTGTTTATAATGATATCATTTTTCGTCGCAATAAAGAATTTCCAACCCTTTATTCTCTTAACTATCAATATTGTAAAATAAAGATGACTTGTGCTTTATAAGCGAGTTTCATAATGACACTTTTCAAAGATTTGTGATAGCTATAAAAATAAAATAAAAAATCTTAAAGTATGATTGTATTTTAAACTTATGTGGCGTCTCGTTCCAATATAAAAATCGTTCCAGTTCTGGTATATTTCTATTTACATTACATCATTTTCACAATAAATATTGTTCGAGTGCATGTATAAATGCAATCAATGAGATTAGTTGTTAAGTATAGAAAATTACCTTTAACGTGACGTTCAAACCCGAAGAAAATCGAAATTGTGAAAATATTAAGGTTATCAAATATATATTTTATAAGGTTATCTTACTCATTCGAGAGATGAAAAATATAATTAAGACCAAAATTCTTGTAAATTCCGAAATTCTTGTTTCCATATGTAAATTTAGAATTTTTGTTAAACTTGTTTTTCATTTAATTTCCTTTCCATTAAACATGTTCCCAAACACTTTTTTAATAAAAAATAAAAATAAAAATAAATATACAAACAATCACAATATTGAGAAACAAACACAAAAAAGGCCTAATCATATATTTGCTATCCGCACTATGATTTTTATTGGTTTCTCTGTATATGTTCATAATGAAATATAGATCCAAACAATTAAATAAATCCAAATACATATACAAATAATTATATAATTGAGAAACAAAAAAGGATAGAGCTGCCTAATAATATATCTACTATCCACCATATGATTTATTGATTCTTAAGAATAAAAAATAATAATACTTGTAATAGTAATAGGAACAAAGTCGTTCTAAAAATATATATGCAGTTTAACCCTATGAGTATTATAACTTTTTAATTTTATGAATTAATATATATTTGATATGAATATTTTCATTTATGTATATAAATTATTAATACGAGGAATAATTACGAAATAAATATGTGAGAATTTTATTCTTAAATATTATATATTTGGTACAATAATTAATTATGTTAAATATATTTTTCCATTTGGACTTCAATTACCAAATGTGTAGTAATTATGAGGGTATCGTGATTTGATATGTAATTAGTTGTATAATATATCATTGAATAACTTAATCATGATAACGTGATTAATGGAGATATTTAGTTAAAATCAGTTTCATATTTATATATATACACACACATATATGTATATTGATAATATAAATCTTACTAATTTATACTTAATCTCATGCAATTAAAATACACATATAACCTCATTAAATATGAACCATTCCGTTACAAAAAATCAAACAAACACAAAAGCACAGAATAAATTAAAAGTTAAATTTTTAATATTAGAATTAAAATCAAGTCCTTTTTTTTAAAACTTATTTTTTTCAAATAAAAAAACCAACGATCGACTACTATGCAGTCGGTCGGCTGCTTTTCTATCGATCGGCAGTCTGTCGATCGACTGCCTTCGCAAAACCAAAAGTCACTGTCATTCAGTCGATCCAGCAGTATCGGCTGCTTTCTTTTTAAAAAACAAAGAAAAGGCAGTTAACCACTGGTTCGGTTAACTGATATAATCGTAACCTTAACCGGTTTTCAGCCGATTTGGTTACGGTTAGTGTTGAACCGGTTAATTTAACCGCCGGTTAATAAACCGGCCGGTTATTAACCGGTTCAACACGTCTACCAGCATATAACCGTTAGGCCATTTTATTTTCATCCTCTTAATTACTAATCTCTCTGTTCCATATCGAAAATCTTCAAGTTAGTTTTATAAATATTAAAAAAGTAATAATTTATATTGTTTTCAAGAAATTAATAATTTACATTAGTGTTAGTTAATATTTAAGAAATTAGTATTGGATTTAGTATATTTATCATTATAATATTAAAATTCTGTATTTTAATCATTAATTTTCTTTACCATGAAAAAAACTAACATTTCAAAAATAATAATTAAAAATATATGTGAAAATAAAAAATTAATGATATATTAATTATAATAATTAAATTATTTTTATAGGACGGACGAAAATAAAATGGTAGATTATATTTATGAAACTTGTGAGAGTAGTATAAGTAATATATTAATGTGACTTATTTGTCCCCTACTAATTAACCTCACTCTCCTATCAAAATTTATGCTGAACTGTTTTAATTTTAGACTACTCCATCGTTGCTATCAGTCTCTTTCAATTTTAGACTACAGTCAGTGCTGCCATCATTGCTATCGGTCGGTCATTGTCAGTAGAATTCCAAAGTAATTCATCAAATTTCTTGCTAGTATGGTGAGTATCATCATATTTTTTTGAATCACATACTAATTACAACAAAAATTAATACAATATATATTTTAAATTTCATATTACTTATTTGTCGAATTTCATTCTGGCGTAAAATTTCTACACAATTGTTTTCACTCAATATGATTTATTCAAATCATTAATATGGCCATACTAATAAACTATATTTTATATTTGTCAATAGATTTTATGATATTCTTGTTATTTAATCACTAAGCAAATAAATTTTATACTAAACAAATACTCACTCTCTTTCAAATTGACAACACACTTCTCTTTTCACAAACTTAAGAAAAATTAGTTAATATTATTGGAAAATAATGAAAAAAATTATTATTTTCTTATTATTTTTATCCAAATGGTATTTTGGATAATTAAAGGCTTGTAACTCCGAGTTTAATGGAGAGTTAACGGTGGTGTGTAACACCCAATTCAATGAGTATTGAATTGTGTGACCACCTTAAGTTACAAGATTAAAGGTTATGTTAGCCTATATAAAGAGGGTAACATTACAACAATCGGCAGAAGAACAAGAAACAGAATAACCCACAATTCCACATTCTACATAAGAGATAAACCATTGCATTTTGGTGATAAAGTTCAAGCATGATTGTCAGTTCGCCGGAGACGAAAGGTAATCCGAAAACAGACGTCCGAAATAGGGGACGAATCTGTTTTAAGGAAAATATATTCTACACGCGATTCGGATTTTATATATATGCATTTTCAATTTCGATTTTTACTTTGTAAAAATGATTTACGATTTATATTAGAAGATATTCCTATTCGATTTATAATAATATTATTTTGTGAGAAGTTTCCCTACAATCTTAAAACAAGTTCAATTATCTTCTAATACAAAACTCTTTACATCGCATAAGTCGATTAAAGAAACAAATTGTTTCTGAGAATTGGATAGTGATTCAAATTACAGAAAGTGTGCAGATCACAGATAAACATGTGAGAATTGCAAGGAAAAAAAAATAAAAATATGAAATCGAAAAGAAATCCAGGGGGATCGGATTTTCTAAAACTCAAATTATCTATGGAGTTTCGACATGAATGAATTCAATAAATTTTGGTTCATAAATTATGGACTAGGGTCTTTGGTGAGGTCACATGTAGATATTAAAATTGACGAGTGGAAACACGTGGAGAGTTGGCTTAAGGATGTGATCTGGGAGGATATGTAGGTATACAATAATCTTCTTTTTATAGTTAATTATCTATTAATGAAAACATGTGCCAATATGTGTGTTTCTTATTTATTCAGAAAGAGTTCAATATTGATGGTGATGATGAAAAGAAGAAGCACTTTCTAAGGTTGCGGGAGTGAGGTAGACTGCTTTCAAGACGAGGTTAGTGCATGACTTCATCAAGAAGAAACGCCCAAAATATGATCATCCATCCTAGTTATATCCTTACATTACAAAAGAGCAGTGGAAGAAATTCGTATCTGATCATCAATTTGAAGAACTTAAGGCATGTAGTGTATTAACTTTTAAAAAAAATACACCAAAATATAAATCTAATCTTTTCCTAAGATATTTATACTAGGAAAAAAGTAGGAAAGCTCGGGAGAGCCAGTCTGACAATGAGCATCCGCACATTCTTGGACACAGTGGATATGCTCGAGAGAATGTCCAAGTCCTTGATTCGTTCAAAAATTGTGGTTGAAGCTAGCGAGTAAACCTCATTGTACTTAGCTAGGAGATCGACATGTTTGTCTTGCAGAAGTTTCTTTTATTATCTAAATCAAGAACAATTGACCCAATCTGGGGTGCGGTTTATTTCTGTATGGAATCAATCTGGGGTGTGTTGTGTTATGTATATGTTGTTTATTTTTTGCTTTTCTAGGGTATGTTCTAAATAAATTGATGGAGGTAATTTTGGAGGTCGTTTTCTTTCGTATTTCTACTGTCGTAGCTGCCTGTTGGCTTATGTGAAATTGACACTTTCTCTATCATGCACATTTTCTTATAAGAATATTGAGGATTTGCTTGAAAGAATATTGAGAGGATTCGGTAAATAAATAAAAATTAGATGATTTTCTTGCAAATATATTAAGAAATATTGGACAAGGACTAAACAATTGAAAATTATTATGTTCTTAGACTGATCTCACATTTTAAGTGAACAATGATGAATTTTGGACATTTAGGGCCAAAGTCGTAAAATTTAGGAATTTTGGGGGCCAATTTGCAAATTCCTAAAACTCTTTGAAACAAACTGAAAGTTTCAGTTTAGGTACTGTTTTAAACTCCTATGAATCTAGTGGACTCACGTTTAAGATTTCATAAATACTCGAGTTCAAAATCGAGAGTTATCGCCTAAACGGTAAAAATACAATTTTGAGAGAGTTGAGGGTCAAAATAACAGTTTTAAAAAACCTGCTAATATTCCCTTTAAATATAAGGATTTCCAATTTATCTTGGTCTAGTATAGACTTATATTGAGCCCCAATAATTTTTTTTTACTTGTGAAAATATCAATTTTAAATTATTCGCTAAAACTAATTTGTAGAAACTTTGGGATCAAACTATAAGTTTGAAAACAAATAAATAATAAAGCTTGTGATCGTACATTCTTTATTTTATTTGAAAATTTTAGTTAGTTTTCGACCTTTGATTCACGAGTTATAATTTTTCCAATATAAAGGGAGCTAAATGCAAATTATTAAAATTACCCCGCATCCTCAAAATAATCATTATCTACGCTATTGAACGAGTTATGTTTATTATTATCAAATGGTAGCACCTTGGCACATCGACATGATTTCGACTTCATAAAACTAAATAATTTTAGATCCTGTCGACATGATTTCGACATCATAATTTCTCTTACGAGGTCACAAATAAGAAAAGATGTATATGCATGATATATAATAATAAAAACATTCATAAAAACTGCAGGTTATATATATACATAAAGATAATAGTTCAAAATATGCAGCACCAGAAGATCATCTTCATGCTATAAGTATGTTCTTAAACAACAAATAACTAACATCCTTGGATGACTTGCTATATCCACAAACCAAAAACCAAAGATGGGACATTCTGAAGCTTATGAAGGATGGTTGAGTTGAGTGGCAATAATAATTTTTCAATCATCTCCTTGCAGCCAGTAAAGAAATGACAACCATCTGCATGCTCTAAAACCCAATGTTGATCTCTCGGCCCTACAAATATAGCCTTCTTCTCATGACCATTTTCTCTTGAAACTACATGATCAGTCCAAAATGCCTTTGAAATAGCCTATAAAAATTTAACATGACTAGAAGTTGTTAACGGCATATCAATAATGGTTGATGGAAAGTGTATTAGTTGCATATAATTTAGAATATCTTCAACTTACAATTCGTCCACGATCAAGAGCAGTCTTCGATATTTTTACTTCGATAAAAGGTTCATTTTAACAAACTCGTCAATCTCTTTTGCACCATAATAGTCATGGCTTGCAATACCTTTACCATCGAAGACGATTACATCAAAAATATAACGTTCATTATTAATTGACAAGACAAAAAAATCATCTTCAATGTTGTTGTCATTAACAAACTCTAACCACTCGCCAATAAACCTGACCTACAATAAACAATAAAATAACAGAGTATAATGCAAACAACACAAATAGAATAAAGATTTACAAAAATATGAACAACACATCAAGAATGACATTATTATTCATACAAAGAATTATACAATTCATAATTATTAATACCACGACCAATTTCAATTTTTTTTTATAATAATAGTAACACCAATTTTAACACAAGAGAACACAAATAACACAAATCGAATAAGGGTTCTTATCATGCAAAATTGTTCACACCATGATATATAATTCATAATAATACATTGACGTTATTTTCAGTCTATTTATAATAGTAGTAATACCAATTTGAAGACAGAAGAACGCAAACAACACAAACCGAATAAGGGTTCAATTCTGGAATAATTAATTTGCAGTGTTTTTGTTAAATGATTTCGACAACTTGAATTAGATATGGAGAGAACAAACCTCATCATCATCTTTACAACAAACTCGACAGTCACATCCCAAGTATGCCCACGAGGATTACGTAAAGTAAAGTCTTTACTTTCAAGATGTGCGGAAAATTTCATGATTTTCTTTGGGATATACTACAATTATTCAGAATTACAATTAGAATAAAAAATAATCACCACTGAATTGAATAAGAACAACAAATCAAAAAATAACAGTACCAGGAAACGTGAACTGGACATGAGAAGAGTCTTGGTGAATGTTGGAATTAAAGTCATTGCAAATCTTGGAGAGAAGATGCAAACACCGAGATATCAACAATGGCTAGAAGAGGATTTTCATGATGTTGCTGTCACCCAAGTCTAGGAAAGAACTTTATTTGTGTTCATCCGCGTACACTGGGATTCACGCCTATAATACAAATTAGGTTTAAGCATCGTTTGTTGACCAAGAGCTGATCCGTATTCGTCTATTGGTGTAAGAAAACGCGCGTAATTATTAACCCAAGCGCTTGACCAAAAAGGTCCCGGGTTCGAACCCCACTATGCTAATATTATACGCATCAGTTATTTTTATAGGGGAAAAAACTCTTTGCCACCTGTACTTGTCGCATTTTTTTGGTTTGCCACCTAATGTTTTTTTGTTGTTGTTACTAACAACCCAAAGTATGCGAGTTTTGTTCTTTGGAACCTTCATGACTATTTTCCATTCAAAAAGTGTTCGAATCCAAGCACGTGAACCTCACGCCCCATTCTAGAGGGCAATATTTTTATTTTTTAGAATGGGACATGATGTTCACGTGCTTGGATCCGACCACTTTTTGAATGAAAAATAGCCTAAAGGTTGCAAAGAACAAAACCCGCATACTTTAGGTTGTTAGTAACAAAAAACAATTAGGTGGCAAACCATAAAAATGTTACAAGTACAGGTGGCAAAGAATTTTTTTCCCTTTTTTATACAAACCGATGCTATTGACCTACTATAAGCATCGTTCTGAAGTTAACAACCGATGCCTATTACCCTTAATTTCATATTCTGGCAGGAAAAGACTATGTAATATAACAAAAAGCTTCTCGTTGTTTAGATTTACACACATGAGATGATTACAGAAACACATTTGGGTATTTTGGCTTTCAATAAAACCACAATTAACTTACTAAATAGCAATTACACCCTTCAAGTATTCCAAAGACCATCCACCATTAAACTTAATTTTATATATTTATGGCAAGTAAAAATATATGCCTTAGCACACTACACATTAGGCCATTGTAGTGCTTTCATAACAAGCATTTTTCTGAATACTTCCAAATTCACCAAAACAAAGAGCTCCTAATTAATTGCTATATCAAAAAAGAACATGGGGCCTCAAGATCTAAGGAAAACTAAAAATCTTCTATAAACTAATAATATGAACAATTTACACAATGCTTTCATAACAAGCATTTTGTTAAAAGAACCAATTTCACCAAAACAAAGGGAGCTCAAACAATAACAAAACCAGCCTGAAACAATAATAAAAGGTGTTTTTTTTCACAAAAAGAAAAGAACAAAAAAAACACATCCTGAGAAAATGAACAACCACCATGGAGATGAAGCACAATGTGAAGAGTCAATTCCTAACCTCCTCCCATCTTCAAGCTGCTTCCAAGCAAAGGATGTCTATTTACAATTAAAAGAAAAATGAGTCATGTGTAGCTGCTATAATTTACTATGACTGAGAAAAAAATAATCTATTTTATAGCACGATTCCCCGCATTTCGGACACTCCCGCAAATCCTTGAATTCATTTCGATACAATATGCAATCATTTGGACATGCATGTATCGTCTCAATCTCCAAACAGGCACAACATTTTCCTAAACTCGTAGGTTAAAGTGGGAATCTCGTTATCATTAGGAAATACATCTTTTAGAAGCTCTAGTAAATCCATGAAACTCATGTCAATCCATCCACTCTTTGCCTTTTGGTTATATAGATTAAGCATGAAAGATAACTTTGAAGACTTGGTACATTTAGGGTACAACGGTTTTCTAGCATCAACAGATAATCTTTCAAACACAGCAACATTATTGATATCACCTACTTTATCATGCAACATTTCATCTAATCGATCATTGTCTATATCCTCATCATTTTTTGTATTACTATCACTAGTATCAAACGTAGACGGAGCTGTCGAGTGAGCTGTATTATCAGTTGGATGTAAAGTTTCACCATGCCATATTCATCGTGAATAACTTTCTTTAAAACCACAATGTATCAGATGGCTCTTCACTTGGTATGAAATCCAAAATTTTCTCAATTTTTTACAATCAACACAAGGACACACAATCATTTCCCAATCATACTTAGTTTTATTCTCTATAACAAATTTCAAAAAACTTTCAACCCCTTATATATATTCAAGTGTATTACGTCTACCATACATCAAACTTCGATCCATATATATCTACCACTACGCAATTGAATTAAAAACTCAATAAATAAACTAACAAGAAGCAAAAATTAATTTACCAGAAAACATGAAAATTAGATATTCTATAATGATGCATGTAACATTGTTTTAATTTTTTTCTTATTAATCACTATTTTTTATTACTCTGTTTTCTTAACCTAATATATAGTGTTAGGTTCGTTTTATATTATAATTAAATTTGGGATAACAAGTTCAACTTATTATTATTATTATTATTATTATTATTATTATTATTATTATTATTATTATTATTATTATTATTATTATTATTATTATTATTATTATTATTTTTATTTTTTTTTTATTGTTGTTGTTGTTGTTGTTGTTGTTGACGGGTGGTATCATCTCGAAGACCACAAGGAAAAAACCGAGCCCAAACGTTAGAGGTAGCCCAGGAAATCCGCCCACCCGAGCTGGGCTAGCGTCGACCGACCTGGAGCATCGACGCTGAGCAGAAGTAGCCAAGTGTGCCAATCAAGGAAGGCCGAGCAGCCGAATGGGACCACGCGGGCTGCCAAGTCCAACCAACCGACTTCACCGAATAGGAATGGCCAAGCTGCCAAGATCAGTCGCGCCGTCGACCACTTCGTCAATCGACGCCTGTCAACAAGGCCTTATGTCATCGACGTCGAGCAGGGAAGGCCGAGCAGACAAATGGGAGCGTGCGGGCTGCTGAGTCCAACTAACCAACTCCATCGAGCAGAATGGCCGAGCTGGCGAGCTCGGCTGCGCTGTTGACCTCTCTGTCGATCAACACCTGTCAACAAGGCCTTGCATTGTCGATATGCCCGCCCGTCGACCCCTCTATCGATTGATGCCAACTTCCACACCGCTGACAACCTCGACTGTGCCACTGACGGCCTCGGCTGCCGTGTTGCTAATGACCTCGGCTGCCGCACAACTGACCACCTTGACTGCCCCGATGGGGGACCACCTTTGACCAGCCAAGCTTTCGAGCAGGCCCATGCCATCGATCGATGCCAGGCATTAATGCCCAGTCACCGACAGCCCCCGCATAGGCTGCCGAGTTGCCAAGCTGGAAAGCATCGTCGGCCAGCCTATGTCGATCAGTGGTGAGTACCGACACCAAGCGAGAAGCGTCGAGCAGGATGCGTTCCCACTGATCTGGGCAGTGCCGTCGTCCAGGTCCCGTCACTCGATGCTAAGCACTGACGCCGAGCAGGATCAGCAGAGCTGCCGAGCTGCCCGGCGCCATCGGCCAGGCCCTGTCGGCCGATACTGAGTGCCGACACCGAGCAGATAGTGCCAAGTAGGATGCATTCTCCCGACGCGTGTGCGGCATTCTCAATTGACTTTCGGTCTTTTGTCGCGCTGAAATACTAGACCGGCATCCCCAGGATTCGGTTGGTGAGTAAAATAGGTGAGGTCAGCATTAAGTCGGCAGAAATAGGTGAGGTCAGCATTAAGTCGGCGGAAAATGGCTGAGGTCGGCATTGAGGCGGTGGAAACATGAGCTGAAGATTTGGTGGACCAATGAGCAAGGGACATGTATCCAATTAGGGTTTCAATGAGAAAATATAAATAGCCTCTCCAAGGGAGAGAGAAAGGATCCAAGATTTTTAGAGAGAGAAACATATATAGAGTTTTAGAGAGAGAAAGCTTGTATCCATAAGTCAATCACTTGTTAAAGGATCCGGCCAAGGCCAATCCGATCTGATTTTTAGGAATAAAAGTTAAGCACTTTTTCCTACTCGTTTTCTGCTAGTTTATTGCTGATTTCCTTGTTATTTTTTGTGTTAAAATTGCTTAGGTTACTCTTATCTTAAACATAATAGCACTAGAAGGAGGTTTTTTGTGATCTGCAGTCCCACTTGCTTAGTCAGCCCTTCCAATTTTTTATTTTTCATTTTCTGTCCAGTTTTCATTTTTTTGCGAGGAGCTAACTTTTAGCTCATCGTCGCGGTTGAGGTTTGAGTATTTGTTAGATTTGCTCGTCAGCATGAGCCCCTTCAAAGAGTTTAAGGAGAAATCCTGGAAAAGAGCATCAGGAAAAGACTGTTCAGTCAGGTCCAAATGAGCTCGACCTAGAGCATATGCGATCGTTCATGAAGCACCCCGACTTCACTAGAGAATTTAAAGAAATGATGAATAAAACTGTGAAATCAACCCTGACCCCAAAAGTTCTTGTCGGCAACCCCAAGAGTGCTGACCTTCGGGAGGGGCATTCGGAGTCGAACCCAGCTCAAGATGCAGCAAGGAGAAATGGAAAAAGAAGGCTGGATGAGGAGACTGAGCTGAATGCTAAAAGTAGGCTCGACAGACCTCCCATCGCACGACGCCTTACATACTCTTTCCTTTAGAACATTTTTGCTCGGCTCAGAAAGCCAGCCATCAAAGCACAGTAGGATCTCCCCACGAATTCGGCCAACGGAAAAAGTATCGCCATGAGAGTCCCCCCGCGAAAGCCAAACGACGAATCTGCCGAGCTGAAATACTGGAAGCAGTGGATTGACGAGTTGGAAACTAAGCGAACTGCCCCCCTGGTCCAACACACCTATTCGATTCCACAACCTGCAATGATCATCTCGGCATTTGACGATGAGTCACTCATGTCTGTCCAACTCATCTTAGAACCGCTAGAAGGCAAGCTAAAGATCCCTCCAATCGCTCTGTACAAAAGAAGTAGTGTCCCTGCTCACACTTGAGCAATTACCAGAACTACATGGACATGCTTGGAGCATCCAACACATACCGGTGCCGCATGTTCTCCATGACGCTTGATGAGGCCCCGCTGAGATGGTACCGGTCGTTGCCACGCCACTCAATCTGCTCATGGCCACAGCTGAGATCCTCATTCCGAGGACACTCTAAGGTCTCCAAGTCCATCCATCGCCACCATTGGGCAGCAACCAAACGAGTCGCTGAAGAGCTGCATAGCTAGGTTCACGAAACAGGTCTCAAAATCTCAGTCGTGTGGTGATTAAGCTTTGCTCATCTTAGCTCAGAACGGATTGTCCGACAATTCCTTTTTCAAGTGGATAAACAACCAGCAAGATCCTCAAACCTTCCAAGAATTCCTGGCTGTGGCCGCATCTCAGATTGCAGCCGAGTAGAACATGTCTGCCCCGGTCATATCCTTCCCGCAACACCACAAGCCAGCTCGACAGGTCGACAAAGTTCGAGCTCTCAAGCAACTACGACCAGTTCTTTTAGGGTGGGTTCTGGAATATTCTTAGGTTATATGGTAAGCCTGAGAGGCATCGAAGCCAATCCAGATAAAATCCGAGTTATAACAGAACTGCATCCTCCTCAAAGTTTAAAACAAGTGCAAAGCCTGATCGGCAATATGGCCGCCCTAAATCGCTTCATATCAAGTTCAACTGATAAATGCAAACCCTTCTTTGAAGCAATCAAGAACAAAACCTTCAAATGGACTCAAGAATGCCAGACAGCTTTTGAAGAGCTGAATAAATGCATGGCAAGCATGCCCACCTTACAAAAACCGATGAAGGAAGAGCCGTTATATCTCTACCTGGCAATCTCAGCGGTGGTAGTCAGCTCTGCACTCGTCTGATCTGATGTGCTCGGACAACACCCAGTATATTACACGAGCCATGACATGCACGATGCTGAGCTGAGGTACTTAGACATGAAAAAGTTGGCCTAAGCTCTAGTTATATCTTCCCAAAAGCTGTGCCATACTTATTAGAACATCGAATAATAGTGCTAACAGGCTTCCCCCTAAAGCAAGTCATGCGCCGACCTGACACGTCTGGGAGAATGATCAAGTGAGTTGTCAAGCTCGGACAGTTTGACATAACTTATGAGCCAAGAACAGCTATCAAAGTACAAGCCCTGGTCGACTTCATAGATGAGTTCACGCTGGCGATCGAGTCAGTCCCAGCAGAGGCCGAGCAATGGCACATGTATGTGGATGGGTCGTCAACAACTAGCCGAGCGGGTGCTGGGATAGTATTGGTCAGCCCGAAAAGAAACCTTTTTGCTCGGCCGTACATTTTCAATTCCCCGTAAATAACAACGAAGCTAAATATGAAGCTCTCTTAGCTAATCTTGAAACAGCCGCCTCAATGGGGATCGAGAATTTAAGAATTCAGAGCGACTCTCAGCTAGTGGTGAATCAGATCAACGGGGAGTACGAGACTAAAGAACCCAGAATGGAATTATACTTAGAACTCACTAAAGCACGCCCAGATGAGTTCAAGGCCGAGATCATCCAAGTCTCACGAAACGACAATGTTCCAGCAGACTCCTTAGCCAAATTAACATCAAGTCTAGGCATTGAGGAGCTGGATACAGTAACGGTCAGTCACCACTCAACAATAGCGCTCGACACTACCACTGCCTACTTGGCTAGCCAAGCCAATCAGAATGAGGAAGATCAAATCAAAAAGGGGAACTGGATGAAACATTTCCTACTTTACTTGAATGAAGGAGTGCTCCCAGAAGACCGAGCTGAAGCACAGTAAATACGAACAAAGTCACGGTTCACCATAGAGGACGGGCTATTGTACAAGAGGGGGTATTCCGTTCCCCTACTCCCATGCTTGAATGAATATGATGCCGAATATGCATTAAGGGAAGTACACGAGGGCATCTGCGGAAACCATGCTGGAGGGCAGTCGTTAGCTCACAAACTCATCTGGTAAGGGTATTACTGGCTGAAATTGAAGAAGGATGCGATAGAGAAGGTCAGAAAGTGCGAAAAATGTCAAGTGTTCGCACCCCATATCAACTCTCCAGCAGAGACCCTCCATTCCATATATTCACCATGCCCGTTTGCCAAATGGGGAATTGATCAGATCGTCCCGCTACAGAAGGGCAAAGGAGGAATCAAGTATGCAGTTGTGGCGGTGGACTACTTTACTAAATGGGCAGAGGCCGAGCTGTTGGCATCCATAACAGACCAGAAGATCATCAATCATTTGAACACATGTTAACCCTATAACATAACAAATATGGGTCTAGCATTATGATGGAGAACTCAAATTCGGAACTCGCGGTTTGGGTTATCAAYCAAGCATTCCATGAGCCTGGAACTTCCCCCTCATCCACAGGGAGAGGACCCACCAGGGGATGCATCGCTTAATTTTGTCTGGAAATCGATCATATGTAGATTTAGTGTGCCACTCTCAATAGTGTCTGATAATGGCAAGCAGTTCACCAGTAAAAGGTTCAAGACATTTTGTGGGGAGCTGAATATCAAAAGTAATTTCTCTATACCATACCACCCTCAATCGAACGGACAATTTGAATCGGTCAACAAATCCTCAAATTCACATTGAAAAAGAAGTTGGAAGACCTGAAAGGCAATTGGCCAGCAGAGCTGCCTGATGTTCTATGGTCATACAGAACAACGCACCACTCATCTACCGACGAAACCCCATTCTCACTCGCCTTTGGATCGGAAGCGGTTATACAAGTTGAGATCAGCACGCCATCCTACTAAATACCACACTTTGAGGAAGAGAAAAATGATTTGGCGTGCTGAGCTGCACTCGACCTCCATGAGGAGAAAAGAATGGATGCCGAACTAAAAAAATGCGATCTACAAGCAAAAGAGTGAACGTTACTACAACTTGAAAATGAAATCCATAACATTCAAAGTCGGTGACATGGTCCTCAAGCGCATATTCGGATCAAAACAAAGTCCTCTCAAACCAAAATAGGAATCACCATTTGGAGTATCAGAAGTTCTTCAGAATGGGGCTTACCACCTATAATATTTAGATGGACAGAAATTTGCGCATCCCAGGAATGTTGTTTACCTAAAGAAATACTATCAATAAAGTACTCATTTTCCTTTTCCTCATTTTGAATACAGACCAAAAAGGTCGATAATAAGAGTTGGGTTATTAGACTCATGCAACCGACCTCACTCATATTCTAGTCCGACCAAATCAGGTCAAGCAATAAAGTGATGGACCAAGAGATGGCCATCATTTTTCCCTTTTTGAGCTCCTTTTTTGGCACAACTTAGGCAAGCCCTTGGTAAGGAGATGGCTTTATTTCTGGCCTCCATACCTTAGTTTAAGTTCAAATCATTAAACCACCAATTAAATGAGAATTTTCAACATAAAAACCCAAGAATTTCACCAACCTTAAATCAATTAAAATCATTTAACCCAATTAAACATAAAATCAAAAGAAGAACATAAAAACCCTTAAATAAGAAAAATAACCTAGAAAACAAAGCTAACCGACTCAAGAACCACTAAAAATAATATAAAGCCCTAATTAAGAGCACAAGAAAAACACAACAATTACATGCAAAACACTGAACTCACTCATATTCTAGTCCGACCAAATCAAGTCAAGCAATAGAGTGATGAACCGACCTCATCAGGTCGACCTCACCCAAGAAAATACCAGCATAACATAGTGATAGGGCAATATACACGCCAGACCTGATTTGGGGTAGCTCTGACTCAGAGCAGTTAGGTAAGTTGAGAGATGGCTAGAACAGCTCTGTCTCAGAAAAAGATCTAATTAACCCTCCTGAGAAAATAGAATATTAGGAAGAGGTGGTTATCGCTCGGGATTCCCCTTGGCTTAGCCACCTTGAAGAAATCGCTAACAACCCGCAGGTTAGGCCGAGCTGGAGAAAGTGCTCTGCTAGGGGAATTATGGGGCTGAAGTTAAGCCTGATACTGATGGAGTGATACAGAATGAGGAAGACCTGGAACAAGGAAGACCTGACTAGAGTCAAGTCTGATATCAATACCGAGGTGATATAGGAGAAGGAAACAGGGAAGACCTGGAATAGGGGAGACTTGTTTCCCAAATTCCCAGCAAAGAGACAAGTGGGACCACTTGTCAGAATTTGTTGCGTAACGGCCTGAGATTTGCGGCATGTGCTCCTGAGATCCCGACTGGGGTCCCCATCAGGAGAAACTATAAATATCTCAGCCCCAAGGCTGAGAGAGGTATGTCATTCTTTGATCATTCTTTCTTATTTTCTGGAAAACACCTCAAACGCTTACTGACTTAAGCATCGGAGAGGTTTCCACCGGAAAACCACCGGTGGTCTTTTCTAACTTGTGTTTGTGGTGCAGATCGGAAGAGCTCTTGTGTTTCCAGTGTTATTCTCGATGCTGGTCATTTTTTGGGCTGAAACAATTAGCGCCGTTTGTGGGAAATCTGGGCTAAGACGTGAGCTCCTTTTTCATGGCTTCTGACGGGTTACGTAGAAACTTAGTGGGGGAACTTGGTGAAACCCCCATCTCCACCGTGCCGTGGGGTATGCCGCGATCGACATAGATATCCCAGGCAAGGCCTGATGGAGCTGAGCCATCAGCGGGGGCTACAACAGGCGCCGCTCCGTCCTCCTCTGGCGGACCAACGCCTGTTGCGGGTGGCTTGCTGAATGACGCCTTGCTCAGGCAGTTGTCGGAGCTAATCGTCAAGGTCGTAGAGGCGACAGTTGACACCTGGCGCGCGACCAGATCGGACGATCCTTGTGGCGGAAACTGAGCCACTGCGCAACCAGCGCGTGGATTGGACTCCTCTTCAGGATAGAGAAGAGCTTCTATCCACTTCCGATGGTGAAACCTCAAGCCAGACCAATCCAGGTCTGGCTGAGAAAATGCAGAGTTTGCAAAAAGTGGTGTGGGAATTCAAGAGAAAACTGACGAGTACTGGTGCAGTGCCGGCACGGCGGGGTACTCCATTCATTGAGGAGGTCATGCGGGATAACGTGCCGGCTTCATATCGCTCTCTAGGCTTCGAGTATAATGGAACCACGCATCTGTGGGACCATCTCAGTTGTTTCCAGATCGTGGCAGCTCTGCATAAATTTTCGGACGCTGTTATGTGCCTGGTCTTTCCAATGACTTTTACTAAGCCAGCACAGCTCTGGTTTAGCCAGTTGCCGCCTCGTTCTATTAGTAATTTTGACGAGTTCAGTTTGGCCTTCCTGTACCAGTTTACAAGCTACAGGAAGTACCAGAAGATGCCTCTAGAACTGTTTAGCCTTAAGCAGAAGGAAGGGGAGAGTCTGCGCGCCTATATTAATCGTTTCACTAATGCGAAGCTGGAGGTACCTTCTGCGTCGGAGGAGCTGTTGGTGAATGCTCTGGCGCAAGGTCTTAGGAGAGGTGAATTCTTCCAATCACTAGTTGTCAAACCAGCCCTGAAGTTTGGAGAGCTCCTGGAACGAGCTGAGAAGTATATTCACCTAGAAGAGGCTTTGAAGATCAAGGATGAGGGAGAAAAGAAGAGAGAAAGACATGATCGTGAAGAAAGGGGAGCTGTAAAAAATCCAAGGCCAGACCAGTTTGGGGGGAGGCCTCGCTTTGATAGGTATACCCCCTTGGCAACACCGCAGGGTGAGATTCTGCAGGCAATCAAGAGGCACCCGGACCTGAAATGGCCCAAGACCTACTCGCAGAGGCCCAGGAAGGAAAGGCCTGATCGCTTTTGCCGCTTTCATAACGAGTATGGTCATGATACCGATCAGTGCACCCATCTGAAAGATGAGTTGGAAAGGATGGTCCAGGCAGGGCACCTGAAGGAGTATGTCCGTATGAGGAAGGAGGAGGCCAGACCTGGTCGTAGCAGCTACACTCATGTGCTGCCAAACAAGGGAGATCATGATAGGGTGCGAACTGGAGGAAGAAGATCTGACCAAGCTTAGGTCATCCACGGAGAAATACAAATGATCACAGGTGGAGAGCTGGATGAGCACTCTAAGAGAACCCAGCATAATTATGTTTTAGCTGCCAAGGACCTGGTTAGGATGTCTCGGGAGGTTGGACAATTGGCGTCTGCACCAAATATCTGCTTTGGTTCAGAGGATTGCGATGGCATCCTGGCTCCGCACATGGACGCTTTAGTCATAACAGCCACTATCGCCAATTATAACGTGCGGAGAATTTTTGTGGATACTGGGAGTTCTGCAGACATTTTATTTTACGATTGCTTCCGACAACTGAAATTTGATGTAGAGTTGGAAGAGGTGATAACTTCCCTTGTGGGGTTTACAGGGGGTGCCCTGAAACCCTTGGGCGCGGTAAGGCTCTTGGTGACGTTGGGAGAAGAACCGTACAGGGTAACCAGAACGGTGCGTTTCTTGGTGGTGGATGCCCCATCTTCATATAATGTGATGCTTGGTCGACCGTCCCTAAGCCAGTTCCGGGCCGTCATATAGGTTTCTCACATGAAGATGAAGTTCCCGGCGGAGGATGGAACGGGAGAGGTCAGAGGTGACCAATATGCTTCACGACAGACGTACGTTTAGTGCATCAAGAGGAATTCTGAGGAAGAAAGACAGAGAAAAAGGGCTAGAGTGGAGCCACCAAAAATAGATCTGGCTAGTAGAGAGGAAGGGCTGATGATGATCGAAATAATCCCAGGGGATGAGAGCCGGGTCCTTCGCGTAGGAACGACTCTCAGTCCGGAAGTTTTGACAGACCTGGTCGCGCTGTTGAGAGACAGTTCTGATGTGTTTGCCTGGTCTCCTCAAGACCTGGTAGGGATAGATCCAGAGGTGGCAGAGCATCGCCTCAACATCAGCTCAGACGCGAAACCGGTCAAGCAGAAGAAGCGCAATTTTGGGCCTGAGAAGGAAGCCGTCATTGAGGCCAAAGTGGAAAAGCTGTTAAGGGCCAAGCATATCCAGGAGATACAATTCCCCGAGTGGCTTTCCAACGCTGTCCTGGTTCCTAAGACCCAGGATGACTGGCGTATGTGTATCGACTTCTGGGACCTCAATCGTGCCTGCCCGAAAGACCACTACCCCTTGCCGAGAATTGACCAGCTCGTCGATTCCACCTCTGGATGTGAGCTCCTGAGCATGATGGATGCCTCACAAGGCTATCACCAGATCAGATTGGCTGAGGAGGATTGGAAGCGAGTTAGCTTTATAAACCCAAAGGAAACATATTGCTATGTGGTGATGCCGTTTGGGCTTAAGAACGCGGGAGCTACATACCAGAGGCTAGTGGATAAAATGTTTAAGGAGCAATTAGGACAGAACATGGAGGTATATGTGGATGACATGTTAGTGAAGAGCATCAAAGCAACCTCGCATGTGGAAGACCTGAAAGAAACGTTTGCTACCTTGAGAAGGTATAAAATGAAGCTCAGCCCCAAGAAGTGCATGTTTGGGGTGAGAGCTGGAAAATTTCTGGGGTATATGGTGACCGAGAGTGGTATCGAAGCAAATCCTGAAAAGGTCAGAGCGATCATGGAAATGCAAGTGCCTAGAAACGTGAAGGAAATGCAATGCTTGGAAGGACAGATCAATGCCCTAAGTCGGTTCTTATCCAGATCTGCAGAGAAGAGCTTTCCATTCTTCCAGGCCTTGCAGAAGAAAGCGAAATTTCAATGGAGCGACGAGTGTGAAGAGGCATTTAGATTGTTGAAGGAGCACTTGGCTGGCATGACCTTGCTCACGAAACTCGTTCAAGGAGAGCCCCTAATCTTGTATTTATCCGTGGGATAGCAGGCGGTCAGCTCTGTCTTGATCAGGGAGGAAGGTAAAATACAGAGACCGGTCTACTTTTGGAGCAAGGTATTACATGCGGCAGAGGTCAGATATGTGGAGGTAGAGAGGGCGATGCTAGCTCTGGTCGGAACTGCTCGTAAGCTACGTCCGTACTTTCTTTCTCATAGCATAATTGTGCGAACTAACCTTCTATTGAAAGCCATAATGGACAAACCAGAAGCATTTGGGAGGCTAGTCAAATGGATAATAGAGCTCAGCAAATTCGATGTTACGTTCGAGGCTAGAACAGCAATCAAGGCTCAGGCCTTAGCTGATTTTATGCAAGAAATGATCGGTTCTCCTGGTGAGCTGAAGGAATGGACAATTTTCACGGATGGCTCTGTCTGTAACCAGGGCTGTGGGGCTGGAATCATCTTAATGGATCCAGCAGGCGTGTCCACTGAGTTCGCCGTCCGGTTGAATACAAAATTTTCCAATAATGCTGCCGAGTATGAGGCCTTTTTAAGAGGGATTCAGATGGCGAAAGACCTGGGCGCAGAGCAGGTGTGCGCTAGGGTGGACTCTCAGCTCGTTTGCAAGCAAATCAGTGGAGAGTTTGAGACGAGGGAGGAAAATATGCAGAAATATTTGGCTAAGTTTAGAGAACTCGCCAGAAGTATGAAAGGCTTAAAGGTCCTTCAGATTCCTAGAGAGTAAAACGGAAGAGCTGATTGCTTGGAGAAGATAGATAGCTCGGCTACAGATTGTCAGGAAAGGGTGATTACTCTACTAAAAGCGGACGGAGAGTTTGGGACTGAGCAGGTGTGCACGGTTATAAGAAGAGGATTGGCGCTCTTCTATAAAGGTATATCTAGAGCAAGAGGTCTTGCCGGAGGATAGGAGGGAAGCAGCAAAGATACAAACCAGGGCTGCCAGATTTTGCCTAATCAAAGGAGAGATGTTCAAGCGAGGATTTGGCCAGCCTCTTTTAAGATGCCTGGGCCATGCAGAAGGAGCTCTGGTCCTTAGAGAAATCCATGAGGGGTGTTGTGGCAACCATATGGGCACTAGAGCTCTGTCAAATAAGATCTTACGGGCGGGATATTTCTGGCCACGCCTACGAAAAGAAGCAGAGGATTTCGTATGAACATGCGAAAAATGTCAAAAGAACTCATCACTGATACACAGGCCTGCGGAAGAGCTCATGACAATGAGCTCTCCTTGTCCATTCGCCAAGTGGGGGATTGATTTAGTTGGCCCCTTCCCCATGGCTCCCGCCCAGAAGAAGTTTCTAATAGTCGCAATTGACTACTTTAGCAAGTGGGTAGAGGCTGAAGCATTGGCGAAAATTACAGAGGACGCTGTCATGAAGTTCTTATGGAAGAATATCATTTGCAGATTTGGTGTCCCTAGAATCCTGGTTTCAGATAATGGTACCTAGTTTATGGGTGCCAGAATCAGAGCTTGGTGTGCAAGAATGAAAATTGACCAGCACTTCACTTCTGTTTACCATCCTCAAGCTAATGGTCAAGTAGAGGTCACCAATCGTATACTAGTACAGGGTATCAAGACCCTGTTGGAAAGAGTTGGGGGTAGATGGGTGGATGAGCTAACTGCAATTCTGTGGGCTTACAGAACTAATCCTAAGGAAAGCACAGGGGAGACGCCCTTTAGTCCGGTCTATGGTATGGATGCTGTAGTGCCTGCCGAGATGAACATAGAAACCCATCGAATTCAGAACTTTGCTGAAGAGCAAAATGAGTTATTGATGCAAGATGCTCTGGACTTGATTGAGGAGAGAAGATACAGAGCTGCCGCCAGAATGGCACATATCAAGGGGAGAATAAAGGCGATATATGACAGATCCATTGTAAAAAGACAGTTTTGGGTGGGAGATCTTGTTTTGAAAAGATCTGATTTAGGAAAAGCCAAGGGAAAGTTGGATGCCGTATGGCAGGGACCCCTCCGAATTACCCAAGTTCTAGCTGGAGGAGCTTATAAGCTAGAAGAGCTGGATAGGACAGCAATCCCCCGTGCTTGGAATATTGCCAATTTACAAAATTTTTACACATGATTGTAATTTTTTTACTTTTATTTATTTGGTTGAATAAAATTGCAGGTTTTTCCTTGTGCATCAAAAGCTTGAGTACGTGTACGTGTTTAAGTCAGGATTGGCTAAGGGCGGCTGCCCATGATTTTCTTGACCTGATTGTCAGTTCAAGCCAGGATTGGCTAAGGGCGGCTGCCCATGATTTTCCTGACCTGATTGTCAGTTCCAGCCAGGATTGGCTATGGGCGGCTGCCCATGATTTTTCCTAACCTGATTGTCAGTTTAAGCCAGGATTGGCTAAGGGCGGTTGCCCATAATTTTTTCCTGACCTGATTGTCAGTTTAAGCCAGGATTGGCTAAGGACGGATATCCTCAATTTTTACCTGACATGATTGTCAGTTTAAGCCAGGATTGGCTAAGGACGGATGTCCTTGATTTTTCCTGACCTGATTGTCAGTATAACCAGGATTGGCTAAGGGCGGCTGCCCATGATTTTCCTGACCTGATTGTCAGTTCATACCAGGATTGGCTAAGGGCGGCTCCCATGATTTTCCTGACCTGATTGTCAGTTCAAGCCAAGATTGGCTAAGGGCGGATGCCCCATGATTTTCCTGACCTGATTGTCAGTTTAAGCCAGGATTGGCTAAGGCGGCTGCCCATAATTTTGCCTGACCTGATTGTCAGTTTAAGCCAGGATTGGCTAAGGACGGATGTCCTCAATTTTTGCTTGACCTGATTGTCAGTTTAAGCCAGGTTTGCCTAAGGATGGATGTCCTCGATTTTTACCTGACCTGATTGTCAGTTTAAGCCAGGATTGGCTAAGGACGGATGTCCTCAATTTTTGCTTGACCTGATTGTCAGTTTAAGCCAGGTTTGCCTAAGGGCAGACGTCTTTAATTGACCTTGGTTGGATGATTAGTCTAGCCTAAGGTTATCTAAGGATGGATATCCTTGAACCTACCCGATCTGGTCGGCAGTTAACGCCAAGATAAGCCAAGGATGGATACCTCTGATTTCTTTTGCTTGAATATTTATCAATATGCCTGAACAGGTACCAGGGGATGACCTGCATGAGGACCTTACTGGTCTATCAAAAGAGCCTGGGATGATCTGGTCCTAGTTCGGAACTAAATGTGGGGAGTTGGAAGAAAATCTCATGAAGATCGATCAAGCAGATGAAAATCCAAAGAAAATTCAAGCATATCATGATATCCTGGTAAAAATGAAAAATACGCATGAAAATGCAGATAAGGGAAAGTACAGAAATTCAGAGCATACTTTTATTCCCGCAAAAGTTCAAAAATCATAAAAACAGATCGCACGCATCCAAGAAGGATGGCAGTCTTGATTACAAAGACATCAGAATACAAATTAAAATATGCAGTTCATCTGGGGGAGGATCGCCGATCTGAGGCTAGAGCCCGATGGACTCGCCAGAGCTCGCGCTCTATTTCATGCAGACGGCGGCGGTACTTATTAGACCGCTCAGCAAGTGCTTGAGTTTCGCCGGCGACGACAGAGAGACGATTCACCGACTCGAGTAGATCAGCCCTCTCTTCCTGCAGTTGGAAATTTATCTGACGGAGCTCGGACCACTCTTTCTTGTAATGGCGTTTTTTCTGCCTCTTCCTCTCCAGCAAGCGATAGAGGCCGCCAATCTTCTCCTTGAGCAAAGTTAGCTGATCAGAGAGTTTAAATTTTTCAACCACCAGGGAAATGTTCTTACTTTTCACAAGGTCTAGTTCTTGGAGAAGAGGAGAGGATGCCATTGCAGATAGTTGAAGAAAATTAAAGCATACATACATGTATTTAATGAAATCGGAGGCACATGACAAGAATCAAAAAGTACTAGGGTTTCCGAATATTCAGGAAACCCTAGAAGTTCAAGAGTCATTACAAGACAAAAAGGAAAAACATCCATTATTAAAAACTTGTCTGATATTACATAAGCTTAAGCAGAATGGCAGTCAGACCAGCCACACAGGCAACCTACAGGTCTGCTGCAAAATAGAAGTTCATATGGCCTAAGTGTCAACCTCCATATCTACCCTCAGCTCTGCCGACAGCTGGTCCACCGTGCCTTCAGACAGACCTCCCGGAGAAGCTCCCCCAGGAAACTCACCCAGACCTGCAAAGGTTGGGGAGGGAGATGAAGTAGGGGGGGACCATGACGAGAGTCAGGTTTGACTGAGCTTGACTGGGCTCGAGAGAATAGAGAACAGAGTGAACGTGATCAGCAAACTCTTCAGACCCGATTTTGTGGAGGCGGTCCTTGGCAGGGTCGTAGGAAAAGGAGGTCGGCTCAGGTGGGGTTTTCAGTGGCACTGTCCGATCGAAAGGAACATTGGGATTAGCCAGAGCCCATTTAGCTTGCTCATCCAAACCATATTTGTAATATACCACAGCCTCTGGAAAGAGCAGGGAGGAAATTTCTTTGGATCCCAGAAAGGTCTTCCTGGCTTCATCCCTTGCCGCATGGATCAAGTTGAGCCCCTCCTCAGAATTCAAGAACTCTGTCTTCCACTCGACCTTGGCCTTGGCTAGAGCCTCGTCCGCTGGACTTCTCGCCTCTGCAATAGCCTCATCCCGAGCCTCAGACCGGGCTGTCTCCATCATTTTCTCTTGGGCTTTCTTCATCCCATCTACCTCCTCTTGCAGCTTCTTGACCTCTTTGACCTTCTCCTTGGCAAGGGCCCTGACCTGCGACATCTTCTCATTAAGGGCCTTGTTCTCCTTAATGAGGTCAGACTAGGCCATAGATCTGGTTGCCCTAATGGCCAAGAGAGCCCTCTTGGCTTCAGCCTGGACATAAAAGAGAAGGTTAGAAACTCACAAAGTGACAAATGAGGAAAAAGAGAAGTAACCAAAAGACTTACCCTAGCCTCATCCTGGCACCAGGACTCTAGAAGTTCGCGATCGCTCATTTGCTCTAAGACGCGCATGTCTTCAGGCGCGCACTGGGCGCTTACATGTCAAACTGCTACGTCTCCCGAGTAGTTCAGGATGGGATTCCGGCACGGAGGGCCCACGCTGCGAGTAACAAGGGCAGGCCCGGTGGCTGTGGGGACAGCTGGGGCCGTGGAGATACTCACTCCCCTGCCGCAGCTAGAACGAGGCCTTTTCTACAGAGGAGTGTCCTCCTCATCGGAATCGGATATGAGTCGCCTCACTGGGGGAAGACCTGGAGGGGGCATGGAAGAAGGAGGGCTCTGGGCTCGAGGCGCGGCAGACGCGCCCACTGCACGGACTGTAGGCTCCGCATCAACCTCTACGCTTTTCTTGCTGGCCAACTCGAACATCATGCGCATCATCCTTTCTGAAAATAAAGAACAAAGGAAGTAAGACTCACGGGCATCAAGATACGATGTAACAGACCAGGCTAGAGAAGGCCTTTTACCAATCTCTGGGGTTAAGGGACCTATCTTGCAGGTTTCGTTGAAAAAATACAGAACATGGGGGAGGAGGAGCTCATTAAAATTAATAGGATTCTCGTTCAGAGTGGATATGATTCTCTGAATACGAGAAGGGCTGCCCGCCGCGGTTGGGTGTGGGTAAGAAGGCAGTTTCTCTATGGGGCGGGGGTCAAAGCCCCAGTCCCCATCGCAGTGGACAAAGAAAAACTTTTTTCGCCAGGCTTTATGAGTAGAAGGGAGTTTGTGTATAAAATTAACCCAGGTCTGGCTGTGAGATAAAAGCAATTAGGGGACAAGATCTTCTCCTGGAATAGCTGGTAGAAAACATAGGCTGTTGGGTCCAGGCCAGCGTAACGCATGGCCAGATTGTAGCATACCATTATTCTGAAGGAATTGGGGGTAAATTGAAAAATTGGAATCCTATATATTTGGGCTATCTCAAGCATCTAAGGGTTCACCGGTAAACGTAAACCCGCCTGGAACTGGTCAACATAGAAAGTTAACCAGCCCTCTAGCGCCTGGCAGGCCAGAATGCACGCCGGAGGAGGATAAGGATCGAAGGGTTCTTTGATTTTATATTGGGAACGGATTTCCTCTATCGAGTGTTGGCTAAGGATAGAGGTGATCTTGGGATGATCGGGTACTGGTGGAGGATATACCAAAATCTCAGTAGAGGAGGAGCCGGCAGCCGCCGCTGCCGGAGGATTTAACGATGATAGGGGGGAGGTTGTCGCTGCCTTCGGCCTAGTAGGAGGCTGAGATGGCAAAACCCTTACTGCGTCTATAGAGGTAGATGACAAAGAGGCAGAAGCCCCGACCGCCTCTGGGACGGATGGCGAAGAAGAGGAGAGGACTGCCGCCGTCTCCAGGGGAACAGACGCCGAAGATGCGGAGGCCCTTATATCTAGGGGAGATGACATTATAAGAAAATAAAAGGCAAAAGGCTGAGAGAGGTACCTGGTTTTCAAGGATTGCCGGAAAAATAAGATGGAGAGAGAGTTCGCCGATCACTGGGAAGATAGAGAAAACCTGAGATTTTTTGAAAGGTGAAAAATGAAAAGTAAGAGAGAAGGATGAGTCCAGTGGGAACAATAAGATAAAAGATAAATTTGAAAAATGAAAATCGATAAAGGCGGGATTTGATGGGATCCTCGCATTTAATGCTGGCAGACGAACAGTGCCGTAGGAGGTGAGCTGGAGCATCAACCACCCTAGAATAGGGCTGACGTGGCATGTACTCGAGGGGCTGGTGTGGTTGTTACTTGGGGATATGAACCAACATCGCTAATGTCAATAATTAGGCCTGGGTGTCAGGCGGATTTCTCGGGATTCCCCCAATACGAGAAATCATAAAGGACAGAATGACCTCATTTATTTCGAAAGAGCTTTGGGATATTACAGATCTACCTCAACTGTTGGGGGGAGGAGTTGATAGGGCAATATACACGCCAGACTTGGTTTGGGGTAGCTCTGACTCAGAGCAGTTAGGTAAGTTGAGAGATGGCTAGAACAACTCTGTATCAGAAGAAGATCTAATTAACCCTCCTGAGAAAATAGAATATAAGGAAGAGGTGGTTATCGCTCGGGATTCTGTAATGCCCCGATTTCACTTTAGTCAAAATAGGATTTATATTTAAGAAAAATATGACGAAACCTTGGCGTCACAATAAATGTCAAGACTTTCAAACTTTAGCAATTCTATGTTTCCAAAAACTAATATAGCCGTAGACCAAAAGTGTCTGTGACCGGGAAAAGGGTCATCGGGTTTATCCCGGCGTGCTATAACCACGAATTAAAACCAGAGACCAAATGTGTCTGTGACCGGGGAAAAGGGTCATCGGGTATATCCCGGCGCGTTTTAGCTGCAGTCAACTTATTTTCTACGATAAAACTATGAATTCTATGGTCATTTTTGCTATTTTTGAGTTGTATGATTTTGCATTGGTTAAGTCGGTGTAACTATTGAGTACGTTGAGCTCATCCCAAATCAACGATATTTTTTTCAGGTATGAACGAGATGTCGATCGGATGGGAGACGAGTAGAGGAATAAAAATGTTGATGTTGGTTTTGTGTTTCCAAACTTGTTTCATTGTTTTAAATAAAAGTTGAACTAGACATAAAAACGTGTTTTAACTATAAATTTCATTTGATGGTGATTTGGTTATTTATATTATGATTATTTCCGCTGCG
>BMAC01000674.1:54456-71199 GCA_014905375.1 Phtheirospermum japonicum
GGCCCGTGGTTTGGCCGTAGTTGGGTTGGACGGTGCCGTGTGCCAGCGCGCTTCGGCAGTGAGGCGTGGCGATGGTGCTGCTGTTTGGTTTAGAACGGTGGCCGGGGTGCTTGGAAATCGGCAGCCGATCCGATTACGATGGCTGCCGAAAACTTTGATTTTCGGCTGTGTTCAAGAAAGGAAAAAAAAAAAAAAAAAAAATAGGATAACAGAAGAGGTGTTTACCTGATGCTTGGCGGCTGGTTTTGCAGAATTGTCAAAAATATGAAAAAAAAACTGCAGATGGTTTGTGTTGGTTTATAAACCAAACAAGAGTTTATTTTTGGAAAGCTAGGGCTAAGGTTTAGTGGACTCGGGCTAGCTATTGGGCTCGATTGGGCTTGTTTTCAAGTCCGAGAATAAAACMATCCACTAGACGGCTTAAMTTTAACACTAAATGATTTCGTGAACGACCRAATAGTACTTTAAATTATTAAAATAACTATAATATAAATAAYTAAATTATAATATTTTTAGAAATCCAAATTARTTTAAAACTAAAATKTAWTAATTTGATTATAATAAGATTTAAAAATAATTTTTAGATAATTTATATAYAATACAACTATAATATAATAGTCTTTAAAATTGAGGTATAATATATTAAACAATCGCACTAGATATTTTTATTATATAGAGTTTCTTAAATCAATTAGAACTAAAAGTATAAAATAATTTATAGTGACGAGTTTGGGACTAAGATTATTTTTTTAATGCATGATTGTAATAAAAAAAAATAAAAAAAAATATATGCATTGGATGTATGGATGTTACAGATTTCCCTTGGCTTAGCCACCTTGAAAAAATCGCTAACAATCCGGAGGTTAGGGCGAGATGGAGAAAGTGCTCTGCTAGGGGAATTATGGGGCTGAAGTTAAGCCTGATACTGATGGAGTGATACAGAATGAGGAAGACCTGGAACAAGGAAGACCTGACTAGAGTCAAGTCTGATATCAATACCGAGGTGATATAGGAGAAGGAAACAGGGAAGACCTGGAACAGGGGAGACATGTTTCCCAAGTTCCCAGCAAAGAGACAAGTGGGACCACTTGTCAGAATTTGTTGCGTAACGGCCCGAGATTTGCGGCATGTGCTCCTGAGATCCCGGTTGGGGTCCCCATCAGGAGAAACTATAAATATCTCAGCCCCAAGGCTGAGAGAGGTATGTCATTCTTTGAGCATTCTTTCTTATTTTCTGGAAAACACCTCAAACGCTTACTGACTTAAGCATCGGAGAGGTTTCCACCGAAAAACCACCGGTGGTCCTTTCTAACTTGTGTTTGTGGTGCAGATCGGAAGAGCTCTTGTGTTTCCTGTGTTATTCTCGATGCTGGTCATTTTTTGGGCTGAAACACATAGCTCACCAGAGCAATACTAAAAACGATGATCTCACGAAAATACAAGCCAACTCAAGATACTACAAAAATACTCTAAAGAAGATTCTCAAGGCAAAGAGCCATCCAAAAATAAAATCTTAGCTGACACAAAAACACGTCGAGCTGATAATAAATTAGATAAAAGAACCACACTGAATAAAACATACCCAAATAAAACTTGACAAGCTCTCGAACCATTGAGCTCCGACTGTCGAGCTCAAAAATGGTAAACCGAACCCACCAGCACCACCCCGACTAATCAAGTCAGCAAAGGCAATACGAGACCAAAAGTTCTGAGCTCAAAACATCAAGTTCAACTGAGCCGGCACACCAAAAAGAGCAAGTTTCAGAAAAAAATCCGAGCTCAAAACATCAAGTTCAATTGAGCCGACCAATAAGAGCAAGTTTCAAAAAAAAGTTCTGATCTTAAAGTGTCGAGCTCAAAACATCAAGTTAAATTAAGCCGGCACACCAAAAAAAGCAAGTTTCAAAAAAGTTTTGGGCTCGAAGTGCGAGCTCAAAACATCAAGTTCAACTGAGCTGGCACACCAAAAAGAGCAAGTTTCAGAAAAAATTCTGAGCTCAAAGTGTCGAGCTTAAAACATCAAGTTCAATTGAGCCGACATACCAAAAAGAGCAAGTATCAGAAAAATTTCAGAGCTCAATTTACCAAGCTCAAAACATCAAGTTCAATTGAGTCGGCACACCTAAAAGAGCAAGTTTCAAAATAAGTTCTGAGCTCAAAGTGCCGATCTCAAAATATCAAGTTCAGTTGAGCCGGAACACCATAAAGAGTGTTTCAGAAAAAATTCTGAGCTCAAAGTGTCGAGCTCAAAACATCAAGTTCAACTGAGCTGGCACACCCAAAAGAGCAAGTTTTAGAAATTATTATGATCTCAAAGTGCCAAGCACAAAACATCAAGTTCAATTGAGCCGGCACACCAAAAAGAGCAAGTTTCGAAAACAAATCCAAGCTCAGAATGCCGAGCTCGATTTCAAAATATGTGTATATATTTAAGTTGTCAAGCTGAAAACGCAAATAAGGGAAGCTACTCAAGAATAAATTTGCAAAAGGAAAAACATACTGAAGGAAGAGTCGGCGACCAGGACAAGCCGACTATAATTTATTTAAATTAAAAATTTGAGTACATCAAGATCAACCGCCCAAAAGTGATGCGCCGACGAAGGAATAAAGAAAAAATCCAAATCAGAAAAGAACATAAACTAATCGCCGCCATCCTCATCATCATCACCTTCCTTCCCATCACCGAGGTCAGCATCCATATCCTCGTCCTCACCACCCCCATGTCAAACTCCACCATCTTCTAAGCAATATGATTCTCAAAGTCAGCGATGGAGGCCCCATCCTTCAGCATTTGGAGGGCTTCCTCCATGGTGGACAGGTAGGAGGCACTCATCATTGGCTCGAGGGTCTCAGTTTTGTACTCCTCGGCACCGATGACTTTCCCCCTTGCAAAAGCCTCCTCCCCCTCTCAAGAACAAACTTCAACCAGATCGGCATGACTCTGGACTAGCTCAGCATGCTGAGTCTTCAGCTCATCTAGGTCGGACATGGTCTATGAGTCGCACTCAATGCCACTTCGACGGACTGCTCCGCCTTGTTAGTCCTGGCCATCTAAGTGTCATGATCAAGGATGAGATTGGTGAACTGATCATGAGTCTCTCAAAGAGCAGCGTGGTCCCGCTGAAGCCGAGTGTGATCCCACCGGAGGCAAAAAAAGTTCTGACGCGCCAACTTCATTGAAACGAAGGCCCGATAAAGGTTCACCTCTTATAACCTTAGCTGGCTCTCCCCATCGAAACTTGAGACTCAGTTGTCCAAACTTGGACCCCAGCTACGAGCAGTGTTGTCCGAGAATTCAGAAAAAGGGTACACCACAGATAACCCACCGGCAGTATTCAGAGCATAACACCCCAAATAATCATACACCTAAGGAACTAGTTGAGGACGAGGACAACCAAAGACGATTTCCTCCTCATTTTCCACGGTGATTGGCTCTTGGTGGGAGCTCCCCTCACCAATTTGGGGAGCCAAGTAGGACTCCGCAGGAGCGGACAATGCAGAAGAGCTAGCCTTTTTCTTCCTCCTGCCACAACCGTCTACTAGCCTCTTCGCAGGTTTCTTGTCCTTCTCAAAACAATTAGCAGGTCGGTCTAGTGCAGAAAGAGACATAGTTCTGTCGAAGTAAGGATAATACATTGCAAATGAAAAACACAAAGCTCAGTAGGAATACAAGTGAGACGGACTAAAATCTAAACCCAGACTAAACCGAGCAGATGATCCCAACAAAAGACCAAGCAGATGAACTCGACACTTGAAGTCATCCTTGTCGAAAGTTTGGAAAATGCCAAGCAGAAACTACCGAGCTGCCAAGCTCGGCCCCGCCATCGGCACTGTCGTCGATGTTGAGAAGCGACGAGCAGCCTTGCTGGGCAGAAATTGTCGAGCTGCCGAGCTCGATTCCACTGTCGGTGCAGCCATCGGTAGATGCCAAGAAGCAATGAGCAGCCATACCCGGGCAAAAATTATCGAGCTGTTGAGCTCGGCTCCGCCGTCAGTGAAGTCGCCAAGAAGCGACGAGCAGCCATGCAGAGCAGAAACTATCGAGCTACTGAGCTCGGCTCCACCATTGGAGCAGTTGTCGGTCGACGCCGAGAAGCAACAGGTAGCCCTACCGGGCAGAAACTGCCGAGCTGCCGAGCTCAGCCCTGTAGTCGACACAGTCGTCGACCAACGCCGAGGCGACGAGCCCCCCTGCCGGGCAAAAATTGCCAACCAGAAAGTCCGATGTTTTGAACAGAAAGTACCAACCAGAAAAAACTCAAATGTCGAGCCCACAAAGGAAAGAAAGACTCATACTCAATTGATGGCAGGAAAACAGACAAAATTCGATTCACCGGGAATAGTGGGTCCAAGTTGAGATCGGAGAGGAGAATCCCTGAGACCCGCTTTACGAAGTTTAGACTTTGTCAGCACGTTCTTATAACTCCTTGGCTCTAGGTCAGAATCCAAAATGTCGAACAAACGAGTTAAGAAGTCCTAGCTAGTAGTTGTCGTCCGGCGATAAACTGAAAATAAGAGCAAATAATGAGGGATTAGATCAAGATGTGGGAATAAACTTTAGTGTCATACTAACCATGTTTTTTAAGGGAATCCGGGGGGTGGGGGGGATAAAGCGAGCCATCGGAGTTCTTAGTTTTCCAATCCCCCCCGACGTAAAACAAGTAGGGCTTCCAAATGTGGAGGGTGTCGGGGAGCCCCGTCACGAGGTGCTTGAACTCGCCAGACTGAACTGAGGCCTAATAGAACCCGGACATGCCTGCATCAGACGCCTTGAAAAGGTAAAGCCATCGAAGCTCCTCGATGGTTAGTGCCGGCCAACCGTTCTCGTTGAAGAGCACAAACAAGCCCAAAATCTGGGCTACGGATAGGGGGAGAAGCTAGAAGATTGGCAATCCCAAATCATTGAGAATATCAGTAAGAAGCCGAGGGAGTGGGAACGAAACCCCAAAATGAAGGTTGTCCATGAACAAGGTGGTGCAAGAGATTAGCTGATAATGAATCTTCTCGGCGTCGTAAGGATGAACAAGTGGACAGACCCGGGTACACCACAGCTAGTCCGATACGAAACTAGGTTACTGTCAACCAGCGAGCTATACTCAACAACTATGTCGATCATAGTGGTGTCCCAATCACGAGGGGCTGATCTATTTAAATGGCCAACCGGGGTACATTCACCCAGCCGATCTGACCAGGATGCAAAGATCTCAGGAGGAGACAACTTCTTCTTATTTTTCATTTGGGATTTCTCGGCTTGTGGTTCCCGGCAAGCATCGGCATCCGCAAGGTTCTGGCCGGAGGGGTCGTCCATGGGCTTAAGGTGATCAGAGACGACCCCAAATTCATCGCTCGCTGCTCCGGTCCGGGCTAAAGCTCTGCACCCACGCCGACCCGTCAATCACTTCGTCTTTAGGATGATCAACTAAGCCATAGTGGTTTTCTTGGTAAAGTCTGCTCAGGGGACCAGATTTGTAGCCCTGCCTGAATTGCCCCCAGGCCCGAATGGTTGCCGCTGGCCAAACTGAGGATACTGGACGAACTTGTTGTCCTTGAATCGAACGAGTCTTCATCGACGGGTAACGACTTGAACGATGAACGGAAGCGAAATGATGAAACTACGAACTATTAAACTCTAATCTTGCATGAATTGAAAGGGGGCAAGAACTGAGGGATATCTGCAATGTTATGAACCTTCCCCCTAAGTTCCAGCACCCTGGAAATGAAGAAACCCACGAGTTTATATAGTTTTGATGAAAATAACCGCTCAAACCGCCTTAGCATCGATCGATGTGGGCTGGTACGTCGACCGATGCGTGCCAAAGTTCTCGTGTCAACAAGGTATGGCGTCGACCGATGCGTGCGTGGATCGATGCAACTGCAAGGATGCGTTGGCTTGTGCGTTGAATGGTGGAGCAAAGGTCGATGCAACAGAGAGTTTGCGTCGACCGATGCGGGCATCTCTCGGCGTCGACGTTGCACTGGCTGCAGGCATCTGTAGTGCTTCAGCACGTCGTGTGTCTCGTCTTCTTTGTTTTGAGCTGAAATGCAAAAATAAAGCAAAACTAGATTATTACTTATAAAATATAGTAGAAAAACACAAAAACACGAAACGAAATGAAAAACATCAAAAGGAAGAAAAACGGCAAAAAGATAAACCTAAACACCCTAAAAGCACACAATATACGATGCAAAAACATACGAAAATCACATATAAATATGTACAAATCAGTCCTCTCCTAAAAATTGCTCAAAGGCAAAGGGCCACCCTTGACCAAAGATCTTCCCCGCTCCGAAGCTCCTGTACTAGTTAAACCCGGATGTGCCATCCTGGGTAATTCGGTGTCCTGGCTGGTCGCCGCCCTTGCTAGCTCTCTCAAAGGCCTGAGATCCATTTGGGGAATAGCCCAAATTATCAGACATAGATGATACTTTAAAGAAAGAAGAAGAAATTACCTTTAGAAACATAGAAGACCGAGGCCTAAGAATCAATTGAGTGAGGGCTGGGAACAAGAGTCACCCGAATAGAAAGACTAGGATTGCAAAGTTTGTATATGCTATTGCTTTAAATTGAAAATGCAAGAGAATGAAGTTGGATGAGAAGAAAATGAAAGAATGATAAGTCTACTTAAAGGGAGAGGAAGGAATCACAAGCCATAAAAGTCCAAAAGACATTACAAGGCAAAAGCCTGCAAAAGCTTCCATTTTGAAAAGCGTGATGGTCAAGATTCTCATAAAGTGGGGCGGATGGGACCGAACACTCAATGCTGGATAAGCTCGGTTTTTTCGAACTACCAGGGGCTTGTTGATGGGTGGTATCGTCTCCAAGACCACAAGGAAAAACCCGAGCCGAGACGTTAGAGGTAGCCCGGGAAATCCACCCAGTCGAGCTAGGCTAGCATTGACCGACCCCGAGCATCGACGCCGAGCAGAAGTAGCCGAGCGCACCTAGAAAGGAAGGTCGAGAAGCCGAATGGGACCGCACGGGCTGTCGAGTCTAACCAACTAACTCCACCGAGCAGGAATGGCCGAGCTACCAAGATTGGCCGTGCCGTCGACTACTCCGTCGATTGACGCCTGTCAACAAGGTCTTATGCTGTCGACACCGAGCAGAAGTAGCCAAGTGCGCCGAGTAGGGAAGGCTTAGCAGCCAAATGGGACCGCGCGGGCTGCCGAGTCCAACCAACCAACTCTACCTAGAAGGAATGGCTGAGCTTCAGAGCTCGTACGCATTGTCGACCACTCCGTCGATCGATGCCTGTGAACAAGGCCTTGCATCGTCGATCTACCGAGCAGGAATTGCTGAGCTAAGAGCTCGGCTCGACCGTCAATACCTCCGTTGATCGATGCCAACCGCCACACCGCTGACGACCTCAATTGTTGTGCCATTAACGACATCAGTTTCCATGTCGCTGACGACTGCAACTGACCACCTTGACTTTCACGATGTGGGACCGCCCTTAACCAGCCAAGCTGTCAAGTGGGCCCATGCCGTCGATCGAACTCTGTCAATCGACGCCAGGCATCGATGCCTAGCCATCAAAAGCCCCCGTGCAGGCTGCCAAGCTGCCATGTTGGAAAGCATCGTCGGACAACCTCCGTCGATCCGCGGTGAGAATCGAAACCAAGCGGGGAGCACCGAGCAGGATGCGTTCCTGCCGATCTAGGCAGTGAAGTCATCCAGGTCCCATCGGTCAGTGCCAAGCGCCGATGCCAAGCAGGAAAAGCTGAGCAGGATCAGCTGAGCTTCTGAGATGCCTGGAGCCATTGGCCAGGCCCCGTCGGCCAACTCCGAGTGCCGACACCGAGCAGAAAGTGCCGAGAAGGATGCGTTCTCCCGACGCGTGCGCGGCATGCTCAGTTCACTTTCGGTCTTTTGTCGACCTAAAAATTCCGAGCTAAAATACTAGACCGGTGTCCCCAGGATTCGGTTGGTGAGTAAAATAGGTGAGGTCGTTATTAAGTCGGCAGAAAATAGGTGAGGTCGGCATTAAGTCGAAGGAAAATGGTTGAGGTTGGCATTGAGAAGGTGGAAACGTGAGCAAAAGATTTGGTGGACCAATGAGCAAGGGACAGGTGTTCAATTAAGGTTTCAATGGGAAATAATAAATAGCATCTCCAAGGGAGAGAGAAAGGATCCAAGATCTTTAGAGAGCGAAACATATATAGAGTTTTAGAGAGATAAAGCTTATATTCTGAAACCAAGCACTTGTAAAAGGATCCAGCCAAGGCCAATCCGATCTGATTTTTAGGAATAAAAGTTAAGCACTTTTTCTTGCTCATTTTCTGTTAGTTTATTGTTGATTTCCTTGTTATTTTTTGTGTTAAAATTTCTTAGGCTACTCTTAGCTTAAATAATAATTATTATTATTTTATTATTATTATTATCATTATTCTTCTATTTTTAAAACAGTTGAATAAATATTGCAACAGATTAAGTGTTGATTGAGAAAATCTGACTATATCAAATCACAAGTTATGTTTATGGGGCTGAGAATTGAAAATTAGCACACATTAGTTAATTAAAAAATTGCACAATCAGTTAATTTAAAAGAGTAATTTTTACTCCAAATAGCAAAAAAAAATGTACAAATGCAAAAAAAAAAAAAAAAAAAGTTCAAATAAAGAAAATAAAAAATAAGTGGTCGGCAGCCTTCCTCTTCGTCCCTACCTGAGCACGGTCCACATCGTCATCATTGAATTGTGCACCGAGCTTGGTGATGAGAACGGATTCAAGCTTGGAGATGGAGAGAACCACCTCAACCCAATGAGAATTTATATTGCTCAAAATGTGGGTGAGAGCTTCTAACTGGTCGGCTAGCTTTCGCATGTTTGCGAAACGTTCTTCATGCACTTGCTTCATCAACGCGATAATTTATTTTTCCTGAGATACCAATAGCTTGCGAAGCGGTCTCTCCATGGTGTTGCCAACCATTATTTGTGATGAAGATTAATTTATTTAGCACAAACAATGGGTATTGCCAGTTTAATTTTTGTGATGAGTATTAATTTAGCCAAGGAGGGAGTCTTTATACGAGTGCATAACGGATGGAATTCTTATGCCTTTTCGTATTTCATTGCACCTCTTGGAGTTCCATCTTCCTTTTCAATTTTCACTGTGTGTGAATCAATGTGCCTCTTGGAGTTCTCACGCCTTTTCATATATATATATATATAGGATTAGGTTCAAATAGATCCCACGTCAATATATGCGAACCTAGGGACCAATCCGGACCGTAGATCTTATAATATGTGTGGACCAGATTTTTTCTATTTTTTAAATTCATTAAATTACATATATGGAAAGAGGAGGGCTTTTATGTAACTTTACAAATCTGCTAATCAGAATAAAATCCCACCATCCCCGCATTAAACCCAATATTCCTATTCTGTTTAATTTTCCAATCATCCCAACCCTACAATACGCCCCTTTTCTTCCCCGTCTCCTCTCCAATCGGCCGAAATTCTCCAACTCCTCAATTCAGAATCGGCCAAGTGCAGCAACGGCGAAATTGGCGTAGCACCGGTGGAGGCGGCGATGGCGACCCGTAGCGGCGGTGTGACGGCGATGCTCTAATTGGCAGGCAATTTCTCCGCCTTCTCCGAAAACCGATGGCGGCGATGGACTCTCGGGCAGGTGGCTCGGCTGGGCAATCCGGCGGGTGAGGCATCTCGCCTAGTTCTTCGTGGGGCCGCTCGGTGATTACCGTGGCGCTTGACCACGGTTGGAATGGATCTGTGGCCGGGCACGGCTGAGAAGGGTGGCGGTCATGGTGGCGGCGTAGCGATACTCGACTATGGAGGCGGCAGCTCAAGAGACTGGGAAACATGGTGGTGGCCTCGGCGGATGGCGGCGTTCGATTCTCCGGCTGGTTTTGCGTCTGGCGGCGGGTGTTGTGGCTGAGAGCTATGGCTGTTCGGGCTTGAGAAAGGCGACGACTTGGCCTGACTAGGCCTATGCTCTGGGCCCATACGGCCATGAAAGGCGTCTGGTTTGCGACGGCGGCAGGGTTTGGCTGCAGCTGGGCGATGGTGTTGATGGTTGTTGGCGAACGGCGGCATTGTCGGCTGAATTCTGAATGGGTAGGGTTGAATGAATGGGTAGGGGTTGAATGTTGGGCCAAAAAGCAGTATTAGTGTAGTTCAAAAGCACTCTAACAATATTACAAAAGCACTCCAAGTATTGCACAGTGTAATTATATGCAATTTTAGAAAAAAGCAGTTTTAGTGTAGTAAAAAAGCGCTGCCATAATATGAAAAAAGCACCCCTGAAATTGTCAAATTTGTAGCACTGCCAACATATAAAAAAATCATTGCTACTTATATTATAAAAGCACTAATTATAAGTGAAAAAAACATTGCTACTTAATTATACATAAATTTTATTTAAAATTGTTTGTTGAAGATTTGAGTTTTTGAAATTTTTGAATTTTTCCGTAATTGTAGATGAATTTTGTGATGCTTTTTGTATAAAGCCGTAGTGCTTTTTTTTTTTTTTATCCGTAGTGCTTTCTAAAGAGCAATTCAGCGCTCTTTATAAATGTTGTTATATGTCAAAAATACCCTTTTTATTAATTTATGCAATATTTACCATAAATACACTGCTGACGTGTCATGTTCTCAACCATCTAGATTATTCAATCTAGTGGTCAAGATGAGTCCCTAGGTTCACATATAATGACATGGTTCCATTTGAACCCACCCCTATATATATATATATGTATATATATATATATATATATATATATATATACATATATATATATATTGCAGAGAATTATATGTAAAATAATAGAAATAAGAAATAATTTCATACCTCGATAAGACCAATTTACAAAGAGATGGTTGCACAAAAAGGCGAAAGATTCAATAGCAAGAAATAAATTACATGCCTTGGTTTTGTGGGAATTATTTTCGAAAATTCAATTGCAAAGATTCAATAGTAATGATAAATATTCAATTCAAAATTTTGGGTAGAATACAGAATAGGTTTTGAATATTTGTTCATCAATTAAGTGCTACATGAAGATTCAATTCAAAAATTTTGGGTAGAAAATAGGTTTTGAGTTTTCGTTCACCAATATTATAATGCCCGCATGTCATAGAAGACATCAATTAACATATGCATCACTTGTTGTGAAAGAGACTGATGCACATAGTATGAAGTCAAAAGTATAGGCATCGGTTCTGGGGAAAAAATGATGCTATAGTTTTCCAACAACAGAGTAAAAATTTAATTTATTATATGCACTGGTTGTAAGAAAACAACCGATGCATTGGGTTTGAAGTTTTGCTCAAAAGATTCGTAATCCCATGCTACAAAGACATGCCAAAGTTTAATTAACATATGCATCGGTTCTAAATCAACAACCGATGCTCATATACAAAGTATAGGCATCGGTTCGGGATGACAAACCGGTGCTATAGTATTTCAACAAAAAGTAAAAATTTTAATTTAACATGTGCATCGGCTCTAAATCAACAACAGATGCTCATATTTAATTATAGGCATCGGTTGTGTTGACTAACCGATACCTGTGTATTTTAATGAGAAATTGGGGTTTTAATTATTATAGGCATCGTTCTTATCTAAACAACCGATGCACATAAGTCTTCCTGGACTATTATAGGCATCGGTTGTTTAGTAAAACTGATGCATATAACTTCTATTTATTACAAAAAAATGCGCGACCATAGGCATCAGTTTTTGCTTAACAAACGATGCCTATAACTTTTTTTAATTATAAAAAAGACCCAGCATGACATTAGGCATCGATTGTTTACTATAATCGATGCTTATACCCTCGTTCCAATGGTGTTTTTTGTAGTAGTGCAATAAACAATAAGTTGATCTTATTTTATCCACTTAATATACTTTGGATTAATTGTACCTTCAGTTATGAATTTGTTTGGTGCTATCTCAGATCCATTAATGAACCCTTGTAGTCCATATCCTATGATTGTTGCCATCACTTATTGATCCCAAAGCATTATTGTCATTGAGCTTGATGCTCACTAGTTGGCTCTAAAGCTGTAGTGTCTACAGTCTAAAAAGCTGCAGGTAGGCCTTCTGTGTTCATCCCAGCTTGGATAGTCATAAAGTTGAACAAGAAAAGGAGATATGAAAACGATGGATAAAAGATCAGAGGTAGGATTGACCCTCTTTAATACCATGTAAAGAAACTAACCGTAACAACATATTAAACATAAACATGAAGAAGATGATTTTTATTGCTTGATTTCTTGATTACAACCAATGCATGACCTCTATATATACTACAAGGTAGAATGATCTAGAAACTAGGGTTACATAGGCTTTTTGTTGTAGCTAGACCATAATGCAACATTGCACACCAGATACATTCCCACAGCAGGTGGGTATTTTGTCTCTATACATTGTTGTACACTTTTGTCTTCTTTTGCATTTGTCTTTTATATTTTGACAGCACAGTAGCAAATGGAATGATGTATAATGGTTTTACCAACATGGGAGGGAATGGTGCAAACCATATTGCCAATGGTTGAATCGGCATTGATTAACCCAACATGGGAGAGCATGGTGCAAACCATGTTGGGTATAGTGTCTTCACGGGTATGAATGGTCCGTATGGAGGATATGGTGCTCCCAATCACTTTCTGAATATGCACACTCTAAATCCCGGTCCGTATGGGTGTTATGGTGCTCCTAATCAATGTCCAAACATGCAAAATCCAAATCTCGGCCCATATGAAGGTCCTCATACTTATAATCTCAATCATGCCCCGATTAATGCCAACAATAGTGTCCAAAAACCCGATCCGTATGAGTTGTTTGGAGGTGTGAGCTCCAATGCCCAAAATGCCCCACCCCCACCACCCCGTCCTCAATATTCCGGGGAATGCTCCTATTCCGCCCTCTGATCGTAATCTCTTGGCCATTTTGCAACAATTGCAAACACTTTCTGTCACGTTGGCTTCGTTCTATACTAAGTTCGATGCTTTCAAGGCTACAACCAACAGGTTAAGCACTACAATGGGGAAATTGGAAAGTGATGTGAGTAAGCTGAAGTAAGCGAATGAGGAAGACAAATTGCCAAGCCAACCTTCACATCCTCTTGTGGTCACGGTCCTTGGAAGTGGTGGGGTGGTTGATAATACGCCTGTCTCGTCGTTCAATAAGGAAGTGGTTTCTGTTCCGAGTGTTCTTACTCCTCTTGATTCCACTCCCGTGGGCTCCACGTTGGCAAAGGAACTTCCTGATGGCCTACACAAATCCTCGAACCCATACAAGGCACCAACCTCTAAAGCCCATATGCCCTATCCTTCAACAATATCTTTTGAAGAGTGGTTACATATGGACGTGATCCAAGAGGTTGTCGTTGTAGTATAGAGGTGAATATTCCTGCTTGTCACGAGTGTGACCCGAGTTCAATCCCTGGAAATGGTGCCATTTTGAAGAGAAAAGTTTTGATGGCGTAATATAGGTAAGGTTCGTGTGGCTTAGTATTATCGGAATTCGATTGAGATTATAGAGATCTATGTGTTTTTATCTTGTAAAAATCAAGAGAAAACAGAAATAAAAAAATTAAAGCAATTAAAGCAAGTAAAATGACTAACTATGAAAGTAAATACAAGTCTTTCGTATGCCTCGTGCGTATGCCCAATGGAAATTGTAAGCAATAAAGAAATATGTGAGCATAATTCTCTTTCTGGATACCGTGTTAAGAAATATCTGTAATAATGAAATATACTTTTGACAAATCGCCTGAGAAGGTTATTTAGGCTTTTACTGATGCCTACATTAAGGGGACTTTATTTTCGTGGATAAGAAAAAAGCTCTTGTATACCTAAAAGCAAGGAAACAACAAAGTACAAATAAAATAACCTAAGGTACAACTATGCTTTCATGATCATAAAACTTGAAATAATGCAAATAAACAAAACTCGAAAGCACCAATAGAAAGAGCAATAAAAGTTGACGTGAAAGTTTAAATCTTTACAATAAATAACAAGAACCGAAGAGTAGATCTAGGATTCAACATAAAACCATATATGAAAATAAAAATCAAAATAAAGCATATGAAATACTCAAAATAAAAATGATCTGAGACCCGATCTATGATCTTGGTGTGTCACTCACCTAGATTTCATAGCCAAATCACAAGATCTAATAATAAATCTAAGAGCTAAGGCAAAATGCATAAATTGAAGAACAAGCATGAAACTGAAGAACAAGGAAGAAAATAAAGTAAAACTTACTTGAATTGAAAAGAGAATTCAAAAGCTTGAATGAAATTACAAAGCAAATAAAATCCAAGTGATGACTTGAATTCTTCTTAGGCTTACAAAAATAAATCTAAGATCTAGAGAAAATTGAATCTAAAAACCTATAGAGAGAAAGTAAATCCCAAACTCATGCAAGGGTGGGGAGGAGAGTGTATTCTCTTGTTGGTGAAAGAAGTGGGGTTTATATAAATGTTTACAGGGGCAAAATCATCACAAATGCCTAAAATCCGAAAAGTCTCTGCGATGCAGTCGATCGACTACCCTGCTGCTCCAGCATCCGTCTCTGTTGTTCAGTCAATTTCTGAGCTTTCAGTCGATCCATGGTTCTCAGTCGATCGACTGGCAGTCGATTCGGGCTGCTTTCGGCTCAGTTTTCTCGTTTTGGCACAGATTTTTGGCCTCTATGCCTTGGCTCGAGCCTAGGCGTATGCCGAAATGTCTTGACCCGAATCTAATTTATTTAGCCACCTACGAAACAAGAATTTTTAAAAACCCAAGAATCGCACAAACATCACCAACATCGGATTAATAAAGCTCAAAACATTAAAACAAGAAAACAACCTAAAAAACTAATGAAACACGACTCAAAACTACTATAAACAACATTAAACCCTAAGTAAATACATGAGAAAAACACCATAATTACATGCAAAACACTCGGCTTCATTCCTTTTCTGTCTTGCCATCTCAGTAGCTCTTGCCATCTCAGCAGCACCAACTGCAGCTTCACTCTCAATAAATAGATCCATAAAATAGATTCAAGATTCCGAAATAATAATATATCGCACAGTCAAATTCAAAAGTGTTAAATGAAAAATAGATCAAATAATCTAATTCAAAATCACATCAAATAAAATATACAAGAAATTAGATCAACTTTACCATGGCATAATCAACCTCTAGAATTTTAACTTGAATAACATAAGAAAATCCATCTCAATTATTGAAAAAGACTGAATTAAGGGATCGAGCAAAGGATTGTGCAAATTTTTGTTGGGAAAATCTTCTATAAATTGAGAGGGGGTCGGCGGGAGGGAGAAGGGTTTGCTAGTGGATTTCTGAAAATGAGAAAGTAAGAATGAGGTAATAATTAATTGAGAATTGTTATTTATATCAATGTCAAAAGGCTACATAAGGAAGGCTATAATATGAAGCATGAGTCCATGATAAATAAGCATTGAGGCAATAATAGGTTGACATGTGTCATCCGAAGAAACTACATCTCAACACATAGGGTTGGGATAATCTGTATTAACAAATAGAAGGGATGTGCAAAACTTATATACTTTTGTTCCTATTATATTTACCAATTCAATTCCTTATTTCTATCGGTAATTTCAATTCAATATAATTTTCTATAGACTACAAAGATTATGAGGATTAGGAGCATTTTATAGCCGCATTCAAGTCAAGTTATTTTTTTGCATAAACGAGGTAGGGATAACTGAAATCTTTTTAATTCAGTTCATATTAAAGTGCGTAGTATTTTATGTTCATGATTGTATAAATCAGGTGATAATTTCATCACAAATTATGTGCACTTAGTCACGTGAGATAATTTTAAAATTATCATGTGACCTAGAGATAAAAGCGTATCTATGAACACAAGAGGTGGGATTTATTACACTATAGACTTATTATTACTCAAAACTATAATATTATGTATTTATTATGAACTGTACCCCCTACTAGGCGAATTGAAACCTCAACGTTTTTAAATTAATATTTTTCAAGTTAAGCGAAATCGGAGTGGGGGCATGGTGGTGGCGACGATAATAAAACCACAATTTAAAGTATAAAGATTTTATTTATAATTCGAATTTGATAAAATAGAGGTGTTTCATTTCAGTATTTTGTTTTCGCAAATATTGATTATTATAAATCTTGTATTTATTTGAGAACTATTTATGAATTATGATTATTGTTATCATTATAATATTTATTATTATTATAAAGAAAGAAAATATCCTCTATATTTCCTTCATTCATTATTCACTAGTTCCCAAAAATATTTTAAATTCTTCCATAAACATGAAAAATGGGGTGTTACAGTACACACACACACACACAATATATATATATATATATATATATATATATATATATATATATATATATATATATATATATATATATATATATATGGGGTTGGGTTCAAATGAGAACCCGTCAATATATGTGAACCTAGGGACTCATCTTGACCATTAGATTAGATAATCTTGATGGTTGAGATCATGACATGTCAGCATGGTAATAATGTATAAAAATGCATTAATTAATTAAAAATGGTATTTTGGACATATATCAACGTTTACAAAGAGCACTACATTTTTCTTTAGAAAGCACAATAGATTAAGAAAAAAAAAACACTACGACTGTATACAAAAAACATCGCAAATTTCGTCTATAAACTGCAAATTCAAGAATTTGAAATGAAACTCAAATCTTCAACAAACCATAACTTTTTCAAATTTTATTCGTTGT
>BMAC01000674.1:71291-119055 GCA_014905375.1 Phtheirospermum japonicum
TAGCACTACAGTACTGTGTAAAAAGCACAATAAACATGTACATA
Organism: Phtheirospermum japonicum; assembly: GCA_014905375.1. Taxonomy (NCBI): domain Eukaryota; kingdom Viridiplantae; phylum Streptophyta; class Magnoliopsida; order Lamiales; family Orobanchaceae; genus Phtheirospermum; species Phtheirospermum japonicum. The sequence continues at coordinate 71,336 of BMAC01000674.1, forward strand.
TAATTGCACTGTGCAATATTAGATCTAAGGTCAGGATTAGTTCCTAGGTTCACATATAATGACGGGGTTCTCATTTGAACCCAATCATATATATATATATATATATATATATATAAAGATTTAATCAAAAGCATTCATCAACCTCATTAATTTCAAAAAAAAAATATATTCCTTAATTACGATTTATAATTTTTATTTATTTAGTATTTAAGGAAATACATCTATTATTTTAATTATTTTAGTTTAATTTTTAAATTTAAATAAAGACCTTTAATCAATCTCCTCAGTTTTTGCAATTTTACAATTTGGTAAGGAGAAATCAATGCAAGTGATATGGTACCTGGTGCCACGCATTACTGTAACACCATCCGATTCGAGATTGCCATTAAAATTCTAACAACGATAATCTCAAGTCATCGTGTCATGCAATGACAATCAACAAAAGTCAAGAAAAGTCTCTCTCTCACATTGGCCTTTTCTTAAAAAATACAATTTTCAGTCATGGCTAAATGTATGTTGAAATATCTAGAATGACCATCGTAAGGATTTAAAAATCTTGAATTGTGATTACAAGAATAAGCGTAGTACAAAACTATGAATATTGTGTACAATGAAGTGTTTCATAATTTTTAAATTACATATCGACGAATAATCTTTTTGAACCGTGTTCAATATTTTTCAGTAACATTGGATATTTGTAGATTTATTATTTTAACTTCCGACCTAAGTATAATCTGGTTTAATATATATTACTTTACTCCACATATATAATAACTTATTTAATTGTTCAAATCAACAATATTTAAATTTCCTCTCCCGATTTTATATTAAAATAATATCTCGTGCAATGCATGGGTGAAATACTAGTTTAATTTGAATATGACAAGTGACATTTACTTAAAGAGTACCTAAAGACAAGTATGTACAACTTTGTACCTATCCATAGAAAAGCCCATGTCGTATACATGAGATAGTTCCCAAAGAGGTGGGTTAGCTATAAACCTACGAGCATACACTAAGGCGTAAGTCTTGGGATCAAATTTCCCAAGCCTATTCAATTTTTTCTTAAAATGACTAATGTAATAAAAAGATGGAAACTTATCATTTAGTGTATTTGGAAACTCTTATCCACCATTTAAGCCAAATATATGATATTAGTACGAGGCATGTGTGTTATGCGGATTTTTGAAAAAAGAATTGACCATCTAGATAAATTAAATTAATCGTACCATAAAATTGCAAAATTATTCACTTTAAATTCAGGAAAACCTCTTTGTAAATTACATTATGTATTTTATTTACAATGATATCACCACCGTCACATCAAAGAATTTTCAACACTTTCTGCCTCTCAACTCCTGATATTGGGACATAAAGATAAAATATCATTTTTCTTAATTACCCAAGTCTCTATATTTTTATTTGGGCAGTACTCTTGTCGGTTCGGACTAACGGATCATCCGTTCGGCCAAGATTTCATACCAATACATCATAGTATAAAAGTCAGTATATTTTAGTGAAAAACCAATACATCATAGTACCAATACATCATAGTATAAAAAAAAATACATCATAGCAGGGTCAGATATTTACGAAAAATCAATACTTTCGAATACAAAAACCAATACATCATAGTATAAAAATCAATACATATTAATATCGGGTCAGATGGCCTAACGGGTCTTGACCCGTCAATCTGGCCTAACACAAGTGTTTGCCTTTTTATTTTTATATCTATCACGTAGTTTTATTAAAACATATAAGCATATAGTATCAGTATTTCGTATCAATATCATTATTATTTTTTTAAATTATTTTAGTTGCCTACTATTCAACATGCCATATGTTATATCGTGTCCAACGTGTGGTGGCATGTGCCAAATGAAATTCGTTCACATATTTAGATTACCTATGTTAATAGTTTAAAAGTACATACTAAGATTATCATGTAAAATATTTAAATTTATATATTTTCATAACTATTTATTTATATTATTTAAAACTCTAAATATGAGTTTTATTGAAGTTTTCTAAAAAATATATTTTTCCGCCCTGAAAATTACACCGGGAACACCTGCTCCTTCCCTAAGAATATCCCGACCTGCTTCAACAAAAAACACATTAGAAAGGACCACCAGGGGTTTTCCTGTGGAAACCACTCCGATGCTTAAGTCAGTTAAGCATTTTTGATCGGAATAAGCAAAATATGAGAAGAATGCTTGAAAATGTCATACCTCTCTCAGCCTTAGGCCGGAGATATTTATAAATTTTTCCAAGCGGGACCCTTCCGAGATCCCAAAAATAGAAACCCGCAAATCTTGGGCCGTTATTCAAGACGACCTGACCTAGAAGCTTCCTTCTAGGGAACATATTAGTTTTGTCGCTAAGCTCTCAAATTCCTGACCTGATCTCTCAAAATCTTATTCAAGGCTTTGAATCAGGTCAGGACGATACCTGTCAAGCTGTAGGTTTGCCCTACGCCTCATCTTTCTTTTCTTGAGGCTTTTGGTTAGCTCATCCCCACCAGGTCTACCAGGGCAAACCGCCGTGTAGGATGGTTGACCAGATTATCCTGTTTAGGGAAAGCGGAGGCGTGGCCTCGCCATTTAGCCTTTCCTTCTTTCCCAACCTGAGAAGGATAGATCCCTCTTCTGGGTCATGATCCCAGATCAAGATCAATCTTCGTCCCATATTCCTTTCAGAATCAGAGTGGCAACTCAGGTCATCCCAACCAGATCTTATTCTCTTATGCCTCTCGATTTCACCAGGTTATGCTTATTTAGGTCGTACCATATATCCTATTTATATTAACTTTGTAATTAAACTATTTTCATATTTAAGAAAAACTTAATTAAAGTAATTAAGAGTTCCTTTAGAAAAAGGGGATAGTTAAGAGGTAATAATACAAGATAAAAAATTAAATAAGTATAAAATATAATTTAAATCGCTTAATATATATATTACAATGGAATTTAATAAATAAATAACTTTTAGTCCACTAAACATTAACAATAATTTTTATAGAATATGTGACGATTTCAAGGCCATGCATAAGTTGGTTTGTGTTTCATTATAACGGCTAACTATCAACATACCATATGCAACAACTACTAACAAACAAAATACTATGTTAATTTTTCTATATAATTAATCTAGTTTAGGACTCGTGTGTTACACATATTTGTTAGGGAAAAACAATATTATGGGCATGTGAACATCTCATCTTCCTGATTCCCCAATTGATTAAAGTCAAGTTGAATCCATCTCAAAATATTGTAATCACATTTTAGTATTTTATACCATGCACAAATCAAGTAGTGTCAACCATTCAATCATAGTTCATTCTAAATCCATAATTATATAATTAAGAGTTCCATAAAAAAAAAAGATAATTTAGAGTTAAGAATAAAAAATACAAAATGAATAAAAATATAATTTAGTTTATAGTATATATATATTACAACAAGGGTATTACACAAGAGTAAAATATTAATATTAGTAAAGAATAGAAAAAATCATAAATAAAAGGAATACACGCAAATTGTAACATTATTATTCTATTTATATTTACATATTGTTGATAATAAATAAGCTTCGAGGGCTTTTATTCATGTGAAACGCAAAATTGGTTATGGACTTTTATATAGTGTTTCTAAATTTTCATTTTGAGCAATAAAAAAAAAGGTTAATTTAGATCAGAAAGTTGAAAAAATCACTTTTTATGACTTATAAGCATTATTCTTACAACATATATCTAAGATTCTAGAAATCATACAAAAATAAAATTTATATTATGTTGAATTTTTTTTCAAATTTATGAAATAGTTATTTAGAAGTTTATCACACTTTAATATATTCTTATATAATTTAAAAGTATTTTGAGATTCACTTTATAATATTTTATAACATTTTTATGATGCATTTTATTTTTAAATATATTAATTATTCGTGACTAAATATTTATTTTTAATATTTATTTAACTGGATTCATAATTTTTCGATAAATAAATTATTATTTTATATTTATATTTTTTTTGTTTTTTAAATTTATTAAATAATTATATAAATGTAAACAATAGTTTATTATACATTTTTTTTGATTTCATGTTTTGAGATTTATTTAGTACTATATTATAATATTTTTGTTTTTAGTTTTTATTTTCTTTTGATTTTTATAGTTTATTAAATAGTTATTTGGACATTTTCTTAATTCATTAAACTGACTCCATATTTTTTTCTTATTTGTTTTATCTTTTATAATATTCTTTCTTTATATTTAACATCTCTATCTTTCATAGCGAAAATATAAATGAAAGTATTCATATTTTAATGAAATTAATTTGAGGGGCGTTACTTTTTGAAACATTTTAAGGTAATTTAAAAGATAAATAAACTATGACAAATAAATTTATTGAAATAAATCCAACTCATACTTTTTTATGAAAACAAATATATATAATGTCATTTGACCTTAACAACAAACAACAACAACAACAACAACAACAATATTAAAAAAAATAATAATAATAATTAATAATGTTTCATAAATAGTATATTGCAATAAGGGGGCGAAGGATTATAATCATAGCTCGGATCAAAAGAATTTGATGTACGGGGAGAATATGAGGCATTATATCCCGAATCATGGTCTCAGGAAGTGGATCATGAGGCTCGTAACTCGGATTATAGGGATCTTGATGGGTGTAGTATAGGAAACATTATAGTCGAGAAGAGGTGGAGCAAATTACTCAACCTCCACCTTAATTTTAACCTTGACCTCTTATTTAGCCAATGACTCCTTCATAAATGCTCGATATTCTTCTATGAAGTCCTGAACTGAATCTTTAAACTCGTCCAAATAAGAACCTGTAACTGGTAGAGTATAAATATCAAAGCTCGGAATGGAGGGAGTTGAGGCTGGTGGAGAATAAGGGGTCGTAGCTCATAGAATAAGAACTAGGAATGGGTGAAGCATAGGAATAATAACTAGGGGAAGTGGGTGGTGTTTCACCCATAAATATGACAATGCCAGAGATTAACACTTCGCCTTACGTGAACCTGACCTGCACCCTAAAATATGTCAGAAAAGGAGCACCGGAGGTTTTCCGTGGAAACCACTCTGATTCTTTAGTCAGATAAGCGTATGGAATATTTCACAGCGCAAGGAAAAGAATGCACAAGAATGACTTACCTCTCTTAACCTTGAGGCTGAGGTATTTATAATTTTTCAAGTGGGGACCCCATCCGGGATCTCGGAAACAAAGGACGCGAATCAAGGGACGTTATGCAACCAATTTGAGACAAGTTGTCCTACTTGTCCCCTTCTGGGAGACCAGAACACCTGATCTGTCCTGAGCCTGCCCTCTTATGATTACCTAGATCAGGATAATTCCCGTGCTGCGGTGATTCCACTCTCGCTACATCCCTGGCCTTTTCTGGGAGGACCAGGTCAGGTCTTCTCCTGGACAGGGCTGGTCTAGCCTCCTGGTCTTCTCCTTAGCGATCTCGACTCAGGTCTACCCCAATCCAGGTCTGGCTATTCAGGCCACATCAACTCCTCCCCCCGAAATAGTTAGGGTAGATCTATCAGGACTCTTCCTGGGCACAACCAGGGTCCCACACGTCCTTCCTCTTTTCCGTATGTGTTCAGATCCTGAAAAATCCGCCTTTTGATCAGGGTTAATCATTGGCATTATTGGTGTCGGTCCATATCCCTGGACGGTTACCATACTTACACGTCTTTCTAAGTACTGTACCATTGATGAGTCAGCGGCGTGTGGCCTACTCCACAACGGTTGGCGTTCAAGCTCATCACCTAGGGTACTGTTCATCTGCCTAAACATTAAATGCGGGGATCCCATCAAATCCCACTTTTTCTCGATTTCCATTTTTTTTTTGAAATTATCCCCTTATCTTTTATTCCCGCTATACTCTCTTTCTCCTCCACTTTTCATATTTTCACTTTTACAAAATACTCTCGATCTCCATTTCTCTCTCTAGCAATCCAGCGAATTTAGGCTTTCAATTTTTTCCGACCACCTTCATATACCAGGTACTTTCTCAACCTCTTATATTACTTTTCCGATAATGTCAGCCTCCTCTTCTCCCTCCGACGCTCCTCCTGTTACTTCCTCTTCTACGATGGCGTTAGCCTCCTCATCCTCACTGTCTCCCCCTTTGGCGGTGGCGGCGGCTGCCCCTCTTCATCGTCCTCACTTGAATATCCTCCACCGGTCCCAGATCACCCTAAAATTTCCTCCATTCTTAGTGATAAATCCATTGAGGAAATTCTACATAAATACAAGTTCCCTGAACAATTTGACCCTTATAGCCCTCTGTTGGGCATTCTGGCGTGTCAAGCGCCGACGAGCCGTCTGACTCTTTACGCCGATCCATTCCAGGCGGGTTTGCGTCTTCCCGTAAACCCTTTGATGCTGGAGATCGCCAAAATGTACAAAATCCCTATTTTTCAGTTTACTCCCAACTCTTTTAGAATTATTGTAGGGTATAACTTGGCCATGCGGTATGGTGGTCTGGACCCTACTACCCATACCTTCTACCAGCTCTATCAAGCTAAAAGTTCCCACCCTGGCTGCTTCAACCTCAGCGTCAGACCTGGAGTTCATTTCTTGTATGGGCTCCCTTCCTTTAACAAAGCCTGGAGGAAGAAATTCTTTTTCTTATACTGTGATGGAGATTAGGGTTTTGGCCTCAAGCCCATCGAGAAGCTACCTTCTTACCCTCACCTGTCCGTGGTGGACAAGTCTCCTCGTCTGCAAAAAACCATTTCTACCCTTAACGAGAACCCTCTCCACGTAACTCAACTCCTCTTTCCCTTTGTCCTAGAGTTTTTTAATAAGCGAGTGGAGACAGGCCCCCTGACTCGCGAGATTGGTAAAATCCCTTTTATCCTGATCTGTTCTTTCATACTTATTTTTAGTGAGTTTTTAATCCTCCTTTTTCTTTTACTTCTTCAGCAAACATGATGAGCAAGATGATAGTTGCTCGTCAACAAGGAGCGGAGGCTGCTCCAGAGCTGAGGCCTCAGAAATGGGTTCCTCCTCCTCTCCTCGGGTCCAGGGCTCCAGTCCTTCCCGGGTGCCCCCTCGCCTCACAGCCGTAGTGACCCACACCTCTGACTCGGAGGAAGACCAGAATCCCTTGGTCAAAAGGCATAGAACAACCCAGGCGGTGCCCACTAGCCCTAATGCAAACCTCTTCATCCATACTTCAGTCTTGAAGTGTCCAAGAGAGGTGGCGCTCCAATTTATGCGAGGGCAATGTCCTTCTTCAGACCGGCGTGTCCTGGAGAAAATGAATGACCGCGAGCTCTTAGAGTCGTGGTGCCAAGATGAGGCCCGGGTAAACTCCCTTTTTCACTGCTCATTCGTCTTCTTTTACTTCGTTCATGCTTTAACCTTTTTTCTAATGATTAGGCAACCGCCAAGAAAACTATCCTGGATACTCGGGCCACAAGCTCAATGATGCAGTCCGACCATCTTAAGGAGAACAAGGCCCTGCAGGAGAAGGGGCAGCATTTTTTCGCTCTGACCAAGGTGCGGGGGATCAAGCTGAAAAAGCTCAGGGATGAGATGGCAGAGGTGAAGAAGGCCGAAGCGAAGGTGATGGAGATGACGCATACTGAGGCACGAGATGAGGCCCTGGCGGAGGCTAGGAGCTTGACTGATGGCATTATGGCCAAGGCTCGGGAAGGGTGGGAGACCGAATTTCTAAACTTTGAAAAGGGTTTGAAATTGATCCAACACACTCGAGAGACGACCTAGAAGGCCTTCCTGGGCTCGGAGGAGCTCTACAAGTTGCTGGTCCCAGAGGCCATGGGTTACTACCATTTCGGTCTTGATGCTCAGACCAAATGGTCATCGGATAATCCTGGTCTTCCTTTCGACAAAGACCTGCCTCTGAAGGCACCTCCAAAACCGACCTCCTTTGCCTATGCTCCCGATCAAGACCGCTTGCACAAGCTTGGAGCGGCCAAATTTGCGGAGTACGTCCTTACTACGCTCAGCCCTCCTGAGCCAGAGCAGCTCCAGCCAGACCAGTCTTTAGCCTTGGCCCTTCCTGCGTCCACTCCTTCCCCCACCTTTGCAGGTCTGGGTGAGCTACTGGATGGGGTTTTGTCGGGCGCCTTTGCAGATGAAACTGCGGAGAAACTTGCAGAAAAGCTGGATGCCGAGGTCTAGGTCTAGGGTTGTACTTTCCTTTTCCAGTCAGACCTATTTGTTTGCCTGTGTGGCCGGTCTGCTGCTCTGCTTTTTTCTTATGAATTTGTAATTCTGAACAATCTTTAATTATAATAGCTTTTTGTCTTGTAATGACTCTTGATTTTTAGGGTTTCCTGGTTTTCCGGAAACCCTAGTGCTTTTTATTCCCCGGCACGGGCCTCACCTTCTTTATATATGCGCATTTATGTTTCATTATCCTTCAATTCCTGCAATGGCTTCTCCTTCCTTACTTGAAGAACTTGATACTGTGAAGCGAAAAAACTTTTCTCTGTTCTCCGAAAATTTCAAACTCTCAGACAACTTGTCCATCCTCCGGGAAAAGATTTCATACATGTGCTGGTTCCTAGAGAGGAAGAGGCAAAAGAAACACCACTACAAGCGAGAGTGGGCGGAGCTCCGTAAGCTGAATCGTCAACTGCAAGAGGAGAAGGCTGATTTGACGGAATCAGTAAATTGTTTAACTGTTGCCGCCAGCGTGGCTCATGCCATCTCCGAGCGGGCTGACAAGTATCGCCAGCGCTACCATGAGACCGAGTGTGAGCTGTGGCATGTCCGCCGAGTTCTAGCCTCTGATCGGAGAGCTTCTACATCTCCTGGATAATTGTTTCAAGGCTTTTCTGCATTTTAATTCTTTTTTTTTTTTTTTTGCACTTGTAATCAAACTAACCAGTTTTCCATTTGTAGAAGGCGTATGCATTTTTCCATTGTTGTATCCGCCCTTAGCCAATACTGGCTTCATCTGACAATCATGTCAGGAATTCTCTTGCGCATCCGCCCTTAGCAAATCTTGGCTTAAACTGACAATCAGGTCAGGAAAATGGGGCATCCTCCCTTAGCCAATCCTGGCTTAAACTGACAATCAGGTCAGGAATTTTCGTGGGCATCCGCCTTAGCCAGTCCTGGCTTAAACTGATAACCAGGTCAAGAATTTTCGTGGGCATCCGCCTTAGCCAGTCCTGTTTTAAACTGATAACCAGGTCAAGAAAATGGGGCATCCGCCCTTAGCCAATCCTGGCTTAAACTGACAATCAGYTCAGGDAAATGGGGCATCCGCCCTTAGCCAATCCTGGCTTAAACTGACAATCAGGTCAGGAATTTTCGTGGGCATCCACCCTTAGCCAATCCTGGCTTAAACTGACAATCGGGTCAGGAATATGGGGTATCCACCCTTAGCCAATCCTGGATTTAGAGATATCAATTAGTTGTCAATTAAGAATGAACCTGCATCATTATATAAATAAGCTCTACAAAATAACATTACACATAAAATTTACGTAAATTCGAAATATTCCATGCCCGGGGTATCTCGGTCCCATCCATTTCCTCCAGCTTGTACGCACAACCAACCAAAACCTCTGTGACTCAAAATGGCCCTTGCCAAGTGGCCTCCAGCTTTCCCTTGGTTTTTCCCAGATCAGCCTTTCGCAATACCAGGTCTCCCACCTTAAAATATCTCCTCCGGACTGTCTTGTTATAAGCCGCCCGAATTCATCCTCTTACATGCTCCATTATGACCACTGCGCGATCTCTTTTTTCTTCAATTAAGTCTAGCGCGTCCTGCACTAGTACTTCATTTTGATTTTCATCGAAGTTCTGTACTCGGTGGGTTTCAAGTCTGATCTCTGTGGGTATAATGGCGTCCATGCCGTAAACCAAGCTGAAGGGGGTTTCACCCGTGCCTTTTTTGGGATTAGTATAGTAGGCTCAGAGTATCGAACCTAGCTCCTCCACCCATTCACCCCCTTATCTTTCTAAGCGTGATTTGATTCCCTGGACAAGGATGCGGTTGGTCACTTCAACTTGTCCATTCGCTTGCGGGTGGTAAACGGATGTGAAGTGTTGCTGAATTTTCATTTTAGCGCGCCACCAAGCCCTAATCTTGGCTCCCATAAACTGGGTACCATTGGCCGAGACCATGACCCTTGGAATGCTAAACCTACATACAATATTTTTTCAGATGAAACCCATCACTGCCTCTTCCGTAATTTTTTCCAGAGCCTCGGCCTCAACCCACTTGCTAAAGTAGTCAATGGACACAATCAAAAATTTCTTCTGTGCTGGGGCCATTGGAAACGGTCCAACCAGGTCTATCCCCCATTTCGCAAAGGGACAAGGAGAGCTCATTATCATGAGCTCCTCTGCTGGCTGGTGAGTCAAGGGAGACATCATTTGGCACTTTTCACATCGCTTGACAAAGTCCTCCGCCTCTTTTCGCAGTGATGGCCAGAAATAGCCAGCTCGCATTATATTACTGGCCAGGGACCTCGCTCCCATATGATTGCCACAACATCCCTCGTGGATTTCTTTGAGGACATGGGTGCCCTCCTCTAAGCTTAGACACTGCAACAGGGGCATCCCAAATCCCCGTCAAAACAACGTCTCCTTAATCAAACAAAATTGAGCAGACCTGGTCCTCACCTTCACTCCTTCCCTCTTGTATTTCGGAAGCTCTCCCCTTTCCATATATGCCTTGATAGGGGAACTCCAATCCTCTATTTCATCTACTGAACATACTTGCTCTGCCCCAAATTCATTGTCCACCATTAATAGAGTGATTACTCTCTCCCGATAACCCACAACCGAACTTGCCACCTTAGCCAAATAGTCTGCTCTCGTGTTTTCTTCTCTAGGGATTTGAAGGACAGTCGGAGCCCCCATGTCCTTAGCTAATTCCCTGAACTTAGATAGGCATCTTAGCATATGCTCGTCCCTTGTCTCAAATTCTCCATTGATCTTCCTGCACACGAGCTCCGAATCAACTTTCGCGCATATCTGCTCAGCCCCCAGATCCTTTGCCATTTGGACTCCCATCAAAAGAGTTTCATATTCATTTGCGTTACTAGACATGGCATAGTTCATCCGCACTACATACTTAGTAGCCACACCTGTCGGGTCGATCAATATTATGCCCGCACCACAGCCCAGGCTTCCTACCGAACCATCCATAAAAATTATCCATTCATTTTTTTCTTCGGGAGAGCTGGTCATTTGCTGCATAAAATCAGCCAATGCCTGGGCTATAATGGATTTTCTGGCTTCGAAAGTTATATCGAACTCACTGAGCTCAATTATCCACTTGACCAGTCGTCTTGATGCCTCCGGCTTGTCCATGATGGCCTTCAACGGTAGGTTAGTTCGCAATATTATGTTATGTGAGAGAAAGTAAGGCCGCAGCTTGCGCGCCGTGCCGACCAGAGCAAGCATTGCTCGCTCCACCTCCACATATCGAATTTATGCATCATGCAATACTTTGCTCCAGTAATACACCGGCTTCTAGATCTTGCCTTCCTCTCTAAGCAAGACCGAGCTGACAGCCTGCTACCCAACAGACAAGTACAAGATTAGAGGTTCACCCTGAATTGGCTTGGTGAGTAGTGACATGCTAGCCAGGTGCTCCTTCAACATCCGGAATGCCTCCTCACTCCACTGAAATCGAGCCTTTTTCCGCAAGGCCTGGAAGAATGGTAAGCTTTTCTCAGCTCAACGGGAGATAAACCTGCTCAAGGCATTAATTCGACCTGTCAGGCATTGCATCTCCTTGACATTTCTTGGTTCCTGCATCTCCGTGATGGCTCTTATCTTCTCTGGGTTGGCCTCGATCCCCTTTTTCGTGACCATATACCCTAGGAATTTGCCAGCTCTGACCTCGAAGGCTCACTTTTTGGGATTGAGCTTCATCCTGTATTTTCTCAAGGTATCGAAGGTCTCTCTCAAATCATCTACATGCGAGGCTGCCTTCTCGCTTTTGACTAACATGTCATCAACGTATGCCTCCATGTTCCTCCCTAGCTGAGCTTTGAACATCTTATCCACCAATCGCTGATACGTGGCACCCGCATTTTTGAGCCCAATGGCATGACCACGTAACAATACGTTCCTTTCGGGGTTATAAAACTAATGGCATGACCACGTAACAATACGTTCCTTTCGGGGTTATAAAACTAACCCGCTTCCAGTCCTCTTCTGCCAGCCTGATCTGATGATAGCCTTGTGAGGCGTCCATCATGCTTAAAAGCTCACATCCAGATGTGGAGTGGACTAACTGGTCTATCCTGGGCAGAGGGTAGTGATCTTTAGGGCAAGCACGGTTAAGATCATGAAAATCTATACAAATGCGCCAATCGTCTTGAGTCTTGGGGACCAACACCGCATTAGAAAGCCACTCAGGAAATTGTATTTCCTGAATTTGCTTAGCTTTTAGCAGTTTTTCAACCTCGACTTCAATGATTGCCTCCTTCTCTGGACCAAAGTTACGCTTTTGTTGCTTCACTACTTTTCTCCAGGACTGATGTTGAGGTGGTGCTCGACGACTGCTGGGTCAATTCCCACCAAGTCCTGTGGAGACCAGGCAAAGAAGTAAGCATTTCTCCTTAAATATTAGACCAGGTCTACCAGGACTTCCGGGCTCAAGGTCGTTCCCACTTGCACAACCCTGCTATCATCCCCTGGGACCATTTCTACCATCATCAGACCTTCTTCTCTCTGAGCCAGCTCTGGCGTCGCTTTCTCTACCCTGTCTCTCTTGTTTTTTCTTTCCTCTTCATTGTGTCGAATACATTCGACGTACGTTTGCCTGGACGCGTACTGGTCTCCCCTAACCTCACCTGTTCCATCATGGGCAGGAAACTTCAACTTCATATGGTATACCGAGACCACCGCTTGAAACTGGCTCGGGGATGGTCGTCCTAGCATAACGTTGTATGAAGATGGCACATCTACCACCAAGAATCGCACTGTCTTGGTCATCCTGTATGGATCTTCCCCCAGTGTAACCAAAATCCTTACTGCTCCCAAAGGTTTCAAAGATCCCCCTGCGAATCCTACTGAGCCCGTGCCCAAGAGCCCCGATTCCCGCATCCGACTTGGCCCGTGCCCCGATTTTGAAATCCTAATCCTCAAGAATTTCCGTGGAGGCCACCGTCAATGAGAATCTGTACGCCTTACAAGATCTGGGTGGCCATCCTTTTGCCACTCCCGATGGAGGACAGACGAATAGCATCAAAGAGGTGTCGAGATGGTACATTGGCGACTTTGCATCGTGCATTCGACTAAGTGCCGAGGCCCTCGAGTACGACTTGCGGCCAATTGATCTCAACTGGCTCTCCAATTTCTACATATCTTCTCCTACACCATGTCGAGTTTTCCACGCCAAGGAATCCACATTGACCAAATCAAGATGAGATGCTTCCCGTATACGATTAAGGATAAAGCGGTTGATTGGCTTATGACATTACCGGCCGATTCCCTCACCAATTAGGACATGGTGACCGAGAGGTTCATGGAGGAGTATTATTCCCAAGACAAGACGGCTGATTTCTGAGCAAAGATTGCCTCGTTCCGTCAAGCAAGCGATGAGACCTTCTACGAGGCATGGGAGCATTTCAAGGGCTATCTTACGAAGTGCCCTCATCATCGGTTCACCAATAATTTCTTGAACCAATTATTTCAAAATGGCTTGGCGTTTGTGCCTAAACGCATGGTGAACAATGTTGCTGGAGGGAACCTTGTCGGCCGTTCGACGAGGGAGTTATACGACATTTTTGTGAATATGGCCGCGGACGATCATCAAATGAGCAAGCTGGAGCGAAAGGAGAAAGTGAAAGAAGTGTCGACGATGGATGAGCCCGAGTGGTCCCATAAGATTGCCCTTCTCGAGAGTCGAGTGGCCTCTCTCACCAAGCCTTACTCGGGATCGATGGAGACGTGCTCCACGTGCGGCATCTCGGGTCATGGAGCTAGTACGTGCCTAATGACTTATGGGCAATCTAGTGAGTTCGACGAGCAAGTGTTCGCGGTCCAAGGTTACAAATCCCAACGAAGTGGGACCCAATGGCAAAACAACCCATATTCTCAAGCGTACAATCCCAGGTGGAGGAACCACCCTTACTTTGGGTGGAAGGACACGAACAATGCTCAAAACCCACCCGGTCCTCCGATGCAACAACCACGGCCTCAAGCCCCGTTCAATGCGTGACAACCACCATTTCCGCTTTCTCAAGCATCATTTCCAGCTCCACAAGATAATTCGACATAACGCCAACCGAGTATGGAGGCCATCTTGGCCGAACTTTCGGGTTCTATCCAATAATTGAACAAACGGCTCGCGAGTTTGGAGACACAAGTGGGTCAAGTGGCGATGGATGTTAATGAACTTAAAAGAGCACGTGATAAAGGGAAGCTACCACGTCAACCGGCTCAAACTCATGCCGTGGAAATTCTTAGAAGCGGCAAGGTGGTAGATAGCAAAGTTGACCATCCCGTAGATGACCCTTTGCCCTTGTTCTAAAGCCAAGAAGATTTGACCATGCAAGATTCGGATGAGCCCACAGCCGCTCCTAGCCCACCCACATCTTCTTCAAGTGGTGCAGCAAAGGAAACCGAGGCTACCAATAAATTACACAAAGCTACGATGCCGTACCGACCTCCGATTCCATACCCAAGTCATATCCGACCGACGAAGCAAGATGCCCAATTCCTCGAGTTGTACAAGATGTTGTCAAAGGTTAACATAAACCTCCTTTTGCTCGAAATTATCCAGAACGTGCCCACATACACAAAACTCTTCAAGGAGTTGACCTCTAAAAAGCGACGGTTCGAGGATAATGAGAAAGTGTGTATATCAAACGTGGCAAGTATCGTCTATAGCAACCCTCTTCAACCTAAGGAGGGCGATCCGGGTAGATTTTGCATCAAAATCACTCTAGGAACTGGAAAGGAGACACGTGGAATGCTAGATCTCAGCGTAGGGATAAATTTAGTGTCCTACTCCATCTTTAAACAGTTGGAGTTGGGCGACCTCAAGGAAATGAGAATGTGTATACAATTGGCCCACCGATAGATCCGATACCCGAAGGGATAGTCGAGGATGTATTGGTTCAAGTGGGGAGCCTAATAGTTCTTGTGGATTTTGTATTCTTGGACGTTGGAGAAGTAAGCAATGAAAGCCGTGAGCACACAATCTTTCCTGGACGACCATTTATGGCTACCACAAATACTTTGATAGATGTGAAGAATGGAAGATTATCATTTTCGTTTTTGGGGGACATGGTGAACTTTTTGATCCATGACTTGGGTGTCATCCCCCCTTCCTCTTTTCAAGTCGATTGTTCGATGATCGATCTGATACAAGAAGTGGTTGAGTAGGCCTATGGGAAAGTTGTGTATGAGGTCGTCGAGGACGACGAGTGGTTAACATTTCGATCGGAGGGGGTGGTGGATATATTTGAGGTATCAAGCATGGAACCAGCCATTGCACCAAAGCCGGAGCTCAAGACCCTTCTGAGCCATCTTAAGTATGTTTATTTGGAATATGGAGAGTCATACCCGTGATTATCTTTGTCGAGTTTTCTGCGAGTGATGAGGTATGATTGGTTGAAGTGTTGAAGAAGAACATGAAGGCGATAGGGTGGAGCCTTGGTGATATTAAGAGGATAAGCCCCTCCACGTGCATGCATTGAAGTCCTTGAAGATGAGGTGAAACCATCAAGAGAGTGCCAACGTCGACTAAACCCGAATTTGATGGAGGTAGTGAAGGGCGAGATCTTAAAAATCATAGCCGAGGGCTTAATTCTTCCTATTGGAGATAGTGAGTGGGTGAGTCCGGTCCACATGGTGCCGAAAAAGAGTGGAATCATCGTTATCGAAAATGACTGTAGTGAGCCCGTGCCGACTCGTGCAACCAGCGGGTGGAGGATGTGTATCGATTTCTGTAAGCTCAATGCCGCCACAAAGAAGGATCACTTCCCCCTTCCGTTCATTGATCAAATATTGGATAAGCTCGCGGGTCATCATTCTCATTGTTTTCATGATGGGTTATCCGGATATTACCAAATTTCCATCTCATCGGAGGATCAATCCAAAATGACGTTCACTTGCCCCTTTGGCATGTACACTTTCTGACGCATGCCTTTCGGGTTTTGCAATGCATCGGCCACTTTTCAAAGGTGTATGACTTTGATTTTCTCCGATATGATCGACAAGTATATGGAGGTTTTTATGGATGAATTTTCCATCTACGGCTCCACGTTCGATGAATGTTTAGATCACTTGACAAGTGTTTTGGAGAGGTGTGTCAAAAGTAACCTTACATTGAGTTGGGAGAAGAGCCACTTCATTTGTGAGAAGCAGGATAGTATTGGGCCATGTGGTGTCATCCAAGGGATCGAAGTCGATAAGGCAAAGATCGACGTGATCGAGAAGCTCCCGCTACCGATCAACGTGAAAGGAGTTCAAAGTTTTCTCAGCCATGCGGGATTCTATAGGCGGTTCATTTAGAACTTCTCAAAACTTAGTTGCCCTTTGTGCCATTTTCTTAGCGCCGACGTTCCATTCGTGTTTGATGATGCTTGTATTTTGGCGTTCAATTCGTTAAATGAAAGTTTAACCTCGGCTCCTTTGGTTGTGACCCCGAATTGGTCTCTCCTGTTCGAAATAATGTGCAATGCATCGAACAAAGCGGTGGGGGCCGTCTTGGGGCAACACATCGATAATCTTCTTCGCATCGTCTACTATGTAAGCCTCATGCTCAATGACGCCCAAAAGAACTACACAACTACCGAGAAGGAACTCCTTGTCGTGGTTTATTCACTCGAGAAATTTCGCTCCTACATCGTTGGTTCACGGGTTATCGTGAATAGCGATCATGCAGCTTTTAGATATCTTTTCAACAAACCTCAAGCGAAGCCAAGGCTAATCTAGTGGATCCTCTTAATTCAAGAGTTTGATGTGGAGGTCAAAGATAAGAAGGGGTGCGAGAATGTTTTGGCTGACCATCTCTCTTGTTTAGAGGTCAAAAATGAGGAGAGGAAGCTCATTGGAGAAAATTTCCCACACGGAAATTTGTTTGGTGTCTCCGTCACGCCTTGGTATGCCGACATTGCCAATTACCTCGCTAGTGAGGTGCTCTGCCCAGACTTGTCTCATCACGAGAAGAGAAAACTCCTTGCCACATGCTGAAGGTATTATTGGGATGACCCTTATGTACAAGATGGGAAAAATGGTATGTTGAGGCGATGCATCCTGGATGAGGAAAAGGCGAAAATTTTGACAAAATACCACGATCACTTAGTTGGGTGGCATTTTGGAGGCCAAAAGACCGCTTACAAGATCCTTCAGTCGGGTTTTTATTTGCCCACTCTCTTCAAGGACGCCCACGAACATTGCAAGACGTGCGATCGATGCCAAAGAACGGGAAGCATAGGCAAGAAGAACGAGATGCCGATGACGTACAACTTGGCCATCGAGATATTCGACGTATGGGGGATCGATTTCATGGGCACCTTTCTGAAGTCTCACGAGTTCGAGTATATTTTGGTTGTGGTGGACTATGTGTTCAAATGGATAGAGGGGATTCCGAAGAGGAGGAACGATTGCGATACCGTGGTTAAGTTTGTTCGGAGCAACATTTTTAGTCGTTTCGGGGTTCCGAGTGCGATTATTAGTGATGGCAGAAAGCAATTCAATAACAAGCTACTCGAATGGGTATTGAAGAATTATGGGGTCATGCACAAGGTGTCCACTCCATACCATCCTCAAACGGCCGGGCAATTCGAGACGAGCAATCGCCAAATCAAGAACATTCTCGAGAAAACCGTGCAACCGAACCGAAAAGATTGGTCAACGAAGCTTGTGGATGCCTTGTGGGCCATCCGCACGGCCCATAAGACAGTTCTTAGGATGAGACCCTATTGTCTCGTGTATGGAAAGTTGTGCCATCTACCCGTGGAAATGGAGCATAGAGCTTGGTGGAACATTCGGGCGTGTAACTACGATTTGAAGCAAGTCGGCGAGGAGCGAAAGCTCTAAATTGATGAGCTTGATGAGTTAAGGAACGAAGCCTTTGAGAGCGCCCAAATGTACAAGGAGAAGATGAAGCTCCTCCACGACAAGAGACTTGTGCCCGAGGAGTTGGAGGAAGGAATGCAAGTGCTCCTATACAACACTCGTCTCGCCATGTTTCCTGGAAAACTTATGTCCACGTGGAGAGGGCCGTATAAAATTGAAAAGATATCCCCATTCGGAGCTATAACGTTGATCGATCCCAAGACGGACGAGCGGTTCCAAGTTAATGGCACACGAGTCAAACCCCACCGACATGGATCGTTACAACCTAAAGATCTCGAGTTCGTGCTCGTGGAGGAGGAGAACTTGGAGGATGTGCCCCCAGTGGAGTCTTGATCAACGAAGTATAGTCGAGCAAATAACTTTAAACAAGCGCGCTACATGGGAGGCAACCCATGATTTTCTAACATTTTTTTATTTTTCTTTTGACTTTGTGTATATCCTTTCTTTATTTGCGTTAACTAATGTTTTTGGGTTTGTGTAGGTGCAATCATGGAGGTTTGAGAAAGAAGGAGATCGAAAATGTGGATTTGGCTGCAGTATTGCAGTCAATCGACTACAATCCAGTCGATCGACCGGAGAGCAGCCGATCGACTGAGTATGTGGAAATCGACTGCAAGAAAGTAGCTCCCGGAGTTTGCAAGGAGCATTCGATCGACTGGAAACTCAGTTGATCGACCGGTGGTCGATCGACAGCCCATCGACTGAAACGCCCCAAATCGACTGCCGGACAGTAGCCCCCAAGTTTTTCAAGGACCAATCGATCGACTGACCCTCAGTTGATCGACTACCAGTCGATCGACTAAAAAGACAGTCGATCGACTGCCCCACTTGCGGCGACCCAGCGGGACAGTTGAAAAGCAGTCGACATAGCCCTTTTCTCCCACATTTCGACTGCACGCAGAAAGATAAGAGAAAGATAATAAAAAGAGCGAAAAAATATATATAGAAAAAAAACAAAATAAAAAGGAGAGAAACGGGGTCAATCGACAACCAACCCAACCAGTAATTTTCTTCCTTCCTCCACTTAATTGCGCGGGAACTTCTCTTATTTCCTTCCATTTTCAACACAAAAAGGGGTGGGAGTTACATTCTAGTTTTCGAGTCCGATTTTCATCCTGTTCTTGAGGTAATTCGCTAGAACCAACTCCTTGAAGTTTCATTTGATTGATTGTTTGAGTTTGGAGGGGAATTGGGTTCAAATTTCTTAAAAATTCCTTATTCAAAACTTGTGCCTACCAAGTGTTCGAGGAAATTCCTCAATGAACTTTTTTGTTTCAAATTCCCTCGTTTTTCCATTTTGCTTGTTCCTTTCGATTATTGAGACTTTTAAAACATTTATCTTTTTCTCCTAGTCATTTCCTTACATATTTCCATGGCCTAAAATTCCGATGACGATGTCCCCTATCCCAACCTCGCCCACAATTACGACACCCACTTCCCCATTTATTCCGAAGTTGGGGGGGAACTCTTTCAAAGCCTTTCCCAATGTAACTTTGCCATTATGCGCTTCGTCAATCTCGCGCACCTCGACGCGTGGGTGGCAAATGGGGATTATCAAGGATTTGGGGTATGGATGCTCCATTTCATCGATGCCTTCAGCGCTCTCCAATTCGCATCCCTCCGGGCACCAGCCTACCGAGTTGATGCTTGAGTTCTTCACTACCTACCGGGCCCGCGAGTGTTGGGTTTGCTATAATCGTACGGGGCTTACGCAGTGGATTTTAAAATTTTTAATTAAATAAAACAAATATATATAATAAACCTCGTAGATTTCGTTAGCGATTTTAACGATCGTCATTTTTCATTATTATGTATCGAATACAAATTTTGATTCTTATAAAATAAATAAATTAATACCTCTCGATTAATTTCTTCAAGCGACGATTGAGAGGGAATCAATTCCCGGCTATGTGGCTAACACCGAAACTTCTCGCCGTAGAGATCCAAGCGTATCCCCTCTAATCGAGTCCACCTTTTGATTGCGACACCGGAAAAATTCTTCGCTAGTAGAATCGTTCCGTTTTCAAATTGATTAAAGGAATAACAATTAATCCAACAATAAACAATCGATTGAAGATTAATTATTGTATATGAAAAATTATCAATTAATCATCATCTACCATTGAAGACTTCAAATGAAAAATATATAAAAGAAAATTTTAATTTTTCTCTTCAATATATATATATATATATATATATAAGAAAAGAAGAATGCAGCCGTCTTCTCATCCTTTAAAAGAAAGACGGCTGCTCTCTTTTTTACTAAAGTCAAAAACCTTTTTATTGTTTTAAAGGATGAGAAGACGGCTGCATTCTTCTTTTCTTATATATATATATATATATATATATATATATATATATATATATATATATATATATATATATATATATTAGATTAATTAGATTAAGATTATGTCTAATCTTAATTAACTAATTAATTAAATAATTAAAAAAAATTCTTCCTCAAGTCATCCGTTTCCTTTTAAAACAAAGAATATGACTTGATCCCAATTACCTTTTATATAAATATTTATATTATATACAAATATATAATATAAATTAATTTTATTTTCAAGTCTTCTATTATTCTAGTGGGCTTCTACAATTAGGGCCTACTAGAAAAATTACATGGACTTGGATTTAGAATCGAGAAAATGACATGAATACATAGTCTGTATGTGTTAATTCCATTTTTATCAGCTTAGTTAAGAAATTTCAAAAAACTTAACTAACCATAATAAATTCCAATAATACATGGGTTAGGTTAGTAACTTATTTCCTAATTTAATTCTTTCTCTCTCCTACACTTATCCATAAATCACTCATTTAATTAAATAATTCATTCTCTCTCCACATACAATTATACTTTTCCTTAAATCACCCCTTTAATTAAAATTAAATAATTATAATTATTATATGCTTGTGATTTAATTTTCTATGGTTCTCCCGTATTTGCAATTTATATTTATGGTGATTGATAATTGAATTATTTAAACACAAAATATCAAATTTATTTTCTTAATTCAGTATTGAGAAATAAAGTTGATTTATGGTTGATTTTCAGATGAAACCCACCTTTGATAAATGAGTATGGTAAAGTTGATTTATGGTTGATTTACAGATTTTAGTAATTAGTTTATTTATAATAAACTAATCACAATATAATCCACAAATGTTGATGAAAAATATTGAGAGTAAAAAGATTATTTCTTTTTTATTTTTCAGCGTATTTATTTATTATTTCTTTTTATTTAAGACCTGAATGAACAAATATCATACTATAATATTTTTTTTATTATAATTATTCTTAGATACCATTCCTAATTATTCTACTAATTAATTATTAACGTAATAGTAAATCTGCTCATTATCCGTTTTTTATTTTATTCTTGGAGTGATTGTTTATTTATATTTAATTAATTTTCATATATTTATCTTATACCATGATTTTTGTTATTATTTTATTTGTTGTTGATTTATATTTATAACTGTAAATGAACCAAATTTAATTACTAAGAGATGCAAAATCAACCAAACAACAACTATTTTATGAAAATTATTTTAAAAATAAAAGTGAACAAGAATAAACAGAAATTAACTACAGATCAACCCAATCAAATTTGAGGACGCAAGAAGCTTATAAACTCAACATCAACATAAATCGTATAAATAAACTTATAACTAAATTACAAGTCAACTTGAAGTAAACCACAACAAATATACAAAACATTTAATAAATCATTAATAAAACCTAAGACATAACCTGCTAAAGATCTAAGACAAATGGCCTTAGAGACTCCGAAGAAGGCCTGCAAGAGGGGTTCGGGCCAGGCCCGGTTCTAGCCTAGCATAGTCACAACCTCACTTATTTTCCTGTCGCATAACCTGCTAAAAGTCCTCAGTGAAATGCCCCATGCCTTTATTCGAGACCTCGTCCCATGTTACCCCCGGCAGCCTGTTGAACATGGCGAAACTCGCCTCGCAGTGGTTGATTGGTTTAAGGATCGAGATCGGGTCGCTCTTTTGGAACCCGACCGATTAAATCCTTGAACAACGCCTGTTGAGCACGGCCTCCAGGTAGAAAAGCAAGTAGCGGGGTTTATGGAGAAGGAAATCTCGATATCGTAAGGCTGCAAAAATAACGAGATTTGATATCAAATTGAAGATGATGAAAATTATTCTGAATTAATATGAGAAGATAATCTGGAGAGAGAATCGAAAGAAAAGTAGAAGAGAGAAATTGAAAGAAGAGAGATGTAAAAATATGGTCTGAAACGTTCCCTTAATTTGAGGTAAATACATATATCCATAAATAAAATGAGAAGAAATAATTAATTCCCTTAAATAGATTATAGATATCCCAAAATTAAGGCAGTGTTAATACTTACCCGAGTTTCATAATTTTGAGAGAATATTTAACTTATATTGTTAAAAAGGCAATAAAAACGGTATAAATAGAAAAAAGTCTAACCAAAGGTAAATTGAGAAATTTATTTCAAAAAGTAGTAATACTTGGCATTTTCTCTTTAGAATCAAGCTAATTAATTAATTAATCCAATGAATTTAAATTAATCAATCCAATTGACTAATTTAATATATTCCTTTAATTGAGATTTCTAATCAAATTAGATTTAATTACATAATCAAATATATAATTAAATATTTAATTCAACAATTGAATTCAATTAAAATCTCATTTAATTAATCCAAATTAATTATTTATTCCAACCATTGGAGTTATCAATCTTGAAATGTCAACAGCCAAAATTATGTGTGACCCTTTTAGGTTCACGACTAACACTAGTAGTAGGCTTATAACTTTTATAAGTTTATAAATAACAATTTATTATATTAATTAATCTAATTAACTAATTCTCTTGAGATTAACTCTTTAATTTCAAGAACCTACAAATCATGGCAACATCTAGCAAGTAGCATGACTACCCAGTGTTAGGTTAAATAGCGAGTAAACCTATTTCAATTGCAAGTCCATACATGTACGATCCTTTCAACAACTAGTTCCCCGATTAAATCTTGCGCATGGATTTATAAGTCGAGACCCAATTGATTTAATAACTGTGATTTCATCTCATGTTTAAGTAATTCATTTATGAATCAATATTCATCGTGCCGTGGCCAAGGTCTTTGAATCACAAACTATGAAAATTCACAGGATACTCTCTTGTCCATAGACAAGTCTATATTGGCTACAGACAAGCCTCCATGCACATCGATACAATACCCAAAATACCCCTTTTACGATTGTCAGGCAATCAAAAGATAAATCTAAGTATTGCACGATGTGCACAAGGCTACCATCGTACCTCAAGTCAAGGACTAATCATGTACTATTGCAATATGGAAATTCTTATTCGACAGATAAATCTTCCAGTTAAGAATTTCCATCGGGTCATGTTTAATGAACTTGTTCTCCAACAAGCACCCACATATATGCACTCGCGTCACAACGCTGATGTTAATGGAATGCAACATCCTTATCTTACAAGCATGCATCATATGCGCAAGTCTTACTGGGCTATTCAATGTCCTATCTCGAGAAGCCCATTGACTTGGAACAAGTTTAAGACTGAAACCTTAGAGACATGTTCCATGATTGCCATCGTATGGGCAACCATATCCCACAGTTTAAATTGGTCTAAGGACTTTATCATACGCGCAATTATAATAAAAGCGAAAATATAAGTTAAAGAAAGTTGCCTTTATTAATATAACTCCAATAAAATCATTATACAAGTAGAATGAAATCCAATCTAATTGGAACGTCGGGCACTCAACTCTAACAGCGAGGCCTCAGAATTCACCATTAAACTTGGAGGGAGCGAGCATCGGATCACCCAAGAGGTGCTCCAAGTGGTGCTCGGGCTTAATTTCCAAGAGTTGTGGGATGAGCGGCCAAGTGAATATGCCCAGACGCGATTTTTGGCAAATATCACGGACGGACGTGGTACTTCTTGGTTTCAGGCCTCAACTATCACCAATTTGGCGATATTGGGGGCATTTAAGTTCTTCGCCCACGTCGTGATGGGCAAGCATGAGAGCACTAACCTCACCCAGGACGAGGTATACATGCTTTGGTGATTGAACCATGGGCGTGAAATCCCTTTCTATCCCTACCTCTGTGCCGGGATTCGTGGGATCCGGAAAACAAGAGGTGGGAGTGTAGCCTTGGTCGGAATGGGCCCATGATTACTTTGCTAGCCCGTCACTTCGGGTTTGATCCCAAGGCGGCCAATTTGAAGAGGATCGAGATGGTATAGTTGGTTTGGAAGATGTCGAAGACCCCGGCGAACCCCCACCGCCGTAGACAAGAACAAGAAGAAGATGACGAATTTGATCGGCGGCATAATGAGGGGGTCGAGGCCGAAGAAGACCCGAACACCGATTTGGGCACGGCTTTTGGAGAAAGCACGAGCCAAGCGGCAATCCCGCATTACGAAGGAGGCCCGAGCGCCGGCTCGGGTCACGACATGATAGCTGGACCGATTTCCAACACAAGTGTTTACCCATTTTGATTGGCTCGATGCGGGGCAAGCAAGGACCTACCGGGCACACAGCGCCCTCCATATCCGCCTCTTGTTGATCGAGAGCCGATTGTGTTGAGACGAAGAGAACGATGGAGAAGGAGAAGGAAACGAGGAAGAAGAGGATGAGGACGCGAACCTCTAACCCCAACGTAGGAGACGTCATTGATTCTCCTATTATCCTTTTTATTTTGTTTTCATTAAACTTGCACGTTATTTTCATTTGTTTTAATTTGATTCGATTATGTTCTTTTATTTCTTATCTAACTCTTGAAAAATCCAAAACAAATTAAAAATAATAATCATACAAAAATATTTATAGTGCTATTGTATATAGTGTGCCCTTGGATTTCTTTTTTCTTTTTTCTTAAATTCCCCTCCCCCTTCTAAAATATTCAAAAAAAAATCCAAACAAAATGAATATTTCAAAAATTCCAAAAAGATTTTCACTTTTTGTACATAGTTTGTTTTGTACCCCCCCCCCCCCCCCCCCCCCCCCGTTTGTTCATTTTTTGTAGATAGCTTTCCTCGACCTCCGGAGAGGACTTATGCACAACCGCGTCATCACAAGCTCAAAAAAGGGACGTTTTCTTTTCCCCTACACTTTTTACCATTTTTCTAACTTAATTTGCAATGCGGACATTGCTAGGTTTTAAGTGTGGGGTGGTTAGAGTTCGCCTTAGGTTTTTAAGATTATTTGTATGCTTGCTTGTGGTAATTCGAAAAGTATGTGTGTTATATTGTTTGGGACCTTGGCGAAGTGATGCGGTTTTGATGATTTGATTAGGAAGTTTAGAATTTCGATCGGATTTAGTGTACTTAGGTAATTTGATATGTTAGAAACTTTGTTCGGCTTTAGCTTCATGCTATCCTTGTGCTCAATATATAACTAGTGCCTCAACTAGCCTCGTCATCGAACACTCTCTATAGGGTTTTTGTTTGTAATTTGGAGTCGCCAATTGCTCCATGTGCTCGATTGGACATATGTATAATTGCTAGTAGCAACAAGTGATCGTAGCCTTTGTACCCTCTTTGTATAAAAAAAGAAGAACAAAAAAAAGAGAGAAATGATGATGAATAAATAAGGATACGATATAAATCATTGAATTTATTACGCAATAAACGTGCAACCTTTGCACATTTCTTCTTTTTCCTTTTTACATCTTGTTTGTCAAAGAGAGTCATAGATGATTGAGGCTAGTAGGGAGCCGATTAATGGTTCGAGCATGGATAGACCTTAGCCGGGTCAAGGACGAGGGGACCGACTTGGAGGGATACCTAGTGCTTTTAGGCTCCGGAAGTTGATCTAAACTTTTCTTGTCAACACATTTTTGTCGTCGCTCTTGATAAAGCTAACGAGCATTGTAGCATGAGACGTCTCGAATTAGGTTTTTTGCATTAGTTTGAATCAACCGGGGTTAGTTTTGCAATTCTAGATTAGATTTGCTTGAGGACAAGAAATCATTCTAAGTGTGGGGTGGTTGATTTGCAAGTTTTTCTACATGTTTTTGTTACCATTTTGTGTCGTGTTTGCATGTGTTTTGCTTACACTTATGGGTGCTAGGAGTTGATTAGGCTGTTTTTCTTAGTTTTAGGTTTTTGTACTGTTTGCGGGGTTTTTATTATGTTTTTGTAGTGTTTC
This sequence comes from Phtheirospermum japonicum, assembly GCA_014905375.1. NCBI lineage: Eukaryota > Viridiplantae > Streptophyta > Magnoliopsida > Lamiales > Orobanchaceae > Phtheirospermum > Phtheirospermum japonicum. Next base: position 97,606 of record BMAC01000674.1, read on the forward strand.
ACTCATTTTAAATATTTTTGGTCGTAGGATGACCAAGCTGGACCCGCGCACGTTTGGGCATTCCATTTGACTCGCTGTGGAACGAAAAAGCGAAGACAAGAAAGGGAACATAGCGCAAGCAAGGAACGACAACTGGCGGACGGCTGGAGGGAAAAACGAGAAAACCAAGCTTGGAGCAGCCATGCCAGTCAATCGACTGAAGAAGCATAAATCGACTGCTCGGCAGTAAGTTTTGTCGGAGGATGAAACAGTCGATCGACAGGGTTTCCATCGATCAAGTGTCAATCGATCGACTAGTTGTCAGTCTATCGACTGCCTGTCGATCGACTGGTAGTCAGTCGATCAACTGCGACGCAAGAAATTCTGTGGTTTTGACCCATTTTGACGATTTTTCCCCTGCGTCCTTGTATATATATTCCAGCCCTCTCTCCACCAAAACTTATCCTTCCTTGATGGTTTTTGTACTTGTTCAATCTCCACCAAGCCAACTTTTACTATTACATTGCTCTAAAACCCTAGACTCAATCCTTAGTTTAGTTTAGTTTTAGTTAGTTAGTTAGTTGTTCTTAGCAAGTGTTGGAGAAGGTGACATCTCTTTCATTTGTGAATTTTATTTTATTTTATTGAAGTTGTTCTTGATATTTTGAAGATTGTAATCCATAACCTTGAAGTTTCTTTGGAGTATTATTGGTAGTAATCTTTCCCCTTTATGTTGTGTGTTATTTTCATGTTGTTGTAATTGCTTTGTTGTTGGTTGCTTGACTTGTACGTATTGTTGTCTTTCCTTGCATTTTCAATTTCCATTTTCATCTTCAAGCTTTTTCCTAAATTTCTTCTTGCATAAAACTCCATTGTAGCATGTCATGAAGCTTTTTACCCAAATTGGTCAAACAAGCATTTGGTCTTAAAAGTTGTATGGAACTTTCCCTTTTAAATTATTTGACTTCTACTCATTTAATGCCATTTGACCTCTTCTAATTTCAAAGCTTTTATTTTCCCTCCAATTTCACTTTCATTTACAAGCTTTATTTAGTTTAGTACGCTTTTAATTTATTTAAGGGTTTTAATTTGGTTTAATTAGTTTTATTAAAGTTAATTACTTTCAAGCAAGTTTTAATTAGTGTTTTCAAGCTTTCATTTTAATTCAAGTATTAGCATTAAAAAACTCAAACCTAATCAATGACTTGTTTCTTGCTTAGGAGTAGATTAGTATAAGTAATATTATCAAGAGATTAAGTAAAAACACCGATCGCTAATTATATCTATCCTCGAGAGACACGGCTCGGGAAAACTTACCGCTCTACAATCGACTCCATACTATTGCGGAGACAATTTCTTAGAGTAATAGGAATTCTTCGATCAGTGCCCATTGCTTTCCTGGTGGATATCTTGAAGGGTCGAGATAATCATAGAGACCTTGAGATGAGTAATCATGAGACGGGGCCCTTGTTGGATTATGAGAAGCATAAGGTTTCAAATATGGCCAATGAGCACATGGAACATATGATTGATATATGATGGAGGTGCTTGATAATTTGCCAACTTTGGTTTGTGAAATCTTGGATCTCAAAAGATGCGGTTGGTGTCATTGATGTAACTTGCACACATAACACTCAACAAACGAGATTGAATGTACTGATGGGAAACAATATAAATGAGCCTGAAATAAAAACAAAATAAAACCAAAGCAAGCAAGTAAAATCCTAATTTGATATCACGAAAAATACAAACACAAAAATTAGGAAACCTTTATCCTTCCCCGACAATGGTGCCAAAACTTGATCAGTCAATTTGCGCACTACGCTTTTGAATATAGAAGATTAGAATCTCCCTTGCAATAGGACTGAATCGATTATATCCCCGACAATGGTGCCAAAATTTGATTGGTTGATTTGCGCACTACGCTTTTAAATATAGAAGATTAGAGTCACCCTCTCGTAATAGGACTGGATCGATTATAGTGCAGAGAGTTCTTCTTGAGTCGTGTCACTTAAGAAAGGCTAATCAAAATACATTTTTTGTGTTTCTAAAGGATTTTTATGCAAATAGTTATATCCTCCACACCAAAACCTGCCATATTTGAGAATGAAGTGCAATGTTTCCACTTCTAGATTACTTTTGCCAATCTTAACGTATGATATGGGCTAAGTGATAAACATGAATTGTAGGTCTCTTTTAGATTTTCAATAATATAAAATAGAAGCAATTATCACAAGAGTCTTAGGAGTTATGATCAAAATATGACAACTGTTATATCCAGCGAGCGAATGCGTGCGCTGACAAAATAGATGACCACATTTCTCGTGGTTTCTGCTCAATATTCGCACCATAGACTCGTTGGCTTGTCTCTTCTCTCAACCTTGGCTTGATCCTGATTTGACCAAGTTTGACCTAAAAAGATAAAATAACATAAAAATCCACAAAAATACGAGAAAAACACGAAAAATACTAAAAAGACGAAACAAGCTACAAAAATGAAAAATTATAAAAAATGACACAAACTATAACTCAAACCTAAAATGCAAAAAAGACACAAAAAATACACACAAACATGTACAAATCATGCAGAAATGACACCATATACACTTCTTCTACTTGTTCATTATACTCCATGTGCAACAGTTTGAAAATAGTGGGACTTAATATGAATTGACATTCAATAGCAGAATTTAGGGCTTAGATCTTAACCATCTTTCCCTTCAAGGTGACAGTAAAAGTCATCTTCTCACAGGCCTTAATCTTGTTGGAAAATGTGGGCTCAAAATAAATTGCAGCGGAAAAAATATATAAACACTCTTGTTTATTAACACTTAATTATTAATAAACTCTCTTAAACACAACTCATACAAAACTCATGCTTACAATGACAATTTACATGGATATTTATAGGACTAAACTATATAAATGAAAAGACACAACTAATCATGTAAAAGCACAAAACATGAAAGGACACAGATGTACATGAATGGACACTATATCAAAAGTCACATCCTTTAATTTAATCATGAATCTAGCTTGTATATACTTCAACTTTCAACATCCCTACTTAAGCTTGATTCTCTCGCATTCCAAGTTTGTGCCTCAACTTCTCAAAAGTCTCGTGTTTGAGAGGCTTCGTGAAAATGTCCGCCATTTGGTCTTCGGACTTCACAAACTTAATTTGAACATCTTTTTTAGCAATGCATTCTCTAATGTAGTGAAACCTTGTATCGATATGTTTGCTATGATCATAAAAAATAGGATTTTTTTCTAGTGCAATCGCTGATTTTTTATCGAAAAATACTTTCGTTGATTCCACGTCACCAAGGTGAAGTTCTTTAAGCAAACTCCTTAACCAGATAGCATGACAAACACTTGACGTCGCAGCAACATACTCAGCTTCACATGTCGAAAGAGTAACTATTGCCTGCTTCTTCGATGACCATGTGAATGCACATCCTCCAAAATAAAACACAAAACCACTCGTGCTCTTACGATCATTAGGATCTCCAGCCCAGTCGCTATCACTATATCCGAATAATTTCATTTCTCCAGTTTCTGGATAAAACAAACCAAAATTGATCGTACCTTTGACATACTGAAGTATTTGTTTAGACACTTTGAAATGATAGTTAGTAGGATTCTCCATATAACGGCTAATGAGACCAACTGCATATAGAATATCGGGCCTCGGGCAAGGCAAATATCGCAAACTTCCAACCAAGATTTTAAACAAAGTTGGGTCGACACGATCTCCATTTATATCTTTCGAAAGTTTAGTCCCAACATTAATTGGAATATTGGTCGACACGCATATCTCCATCTTGAATTTCTTTAAAATCCCCTTTGCATAGCCTTCTTGGGAAATGAATATCCCATCTTTCTTTTGATGCACCTCAATTCCAAGATAGTATGCCATTAGACTAATGTCCGTCATCTCGTATTCTTTGGTCATCTCTTTTTTGAATTCGTCAAACCACTCTTCATTATTTCCTGTAAAAATAAGGTCATCGACGTACAAATACACAATTAACATGTTACCTTTATCATCAACTTTCACGTAAAGGGCATGTTCATGAGGGCATTTCTTAAATCCTTTCTCCATAAAAGTTTGGTCGATACGACTATACCAAGCTCTTGGTGCTTGCTTCAAACCATACAACGCTTTCTTTAACTTCAACACTTTTCCCTCATGGCCTGGTACCAAGTAACCTTCTAGTTTATCTATGTAAACTTCTTCTTCAAGTACTCCATTCAAGAATGACGACTTCACATCCATTTGATGAATTCTCCACTTCTTTTGGGCTGCCAACGAGATCAAACAATGGATGGTTTCCAAACGGGCTACAGGGGCAAAAACTTCATCGTAGTCAATTCCAGCCTTTTATTTGTATCCTTTGACTACGAGCCTTGCTTTTATCATTCTATCTCTCCGTTTGAATTCTTCTTCGCCTTGTAAACCCATTTGACTCCAATGGGTTGTTGCCCTTTTGGAAGAGAAGAAAGTTCTCAAGTCTCATTCTTCTTAATTTCACTAATCTCATCATCCATGGCTTTCTTCCACTTTTGACTCTTTGACGATTCTTCAAGGTTTATGGGCTCAGTATCAGCAAACAAGCAGAATAAGTTTGGATTTTGATTGAGCTCGTAAATTTCTCTCAACGATCTTGTCTTTTGAGGTCTTCCACTATTTGAACTCTCGCTTTCCAATGAAGGTTGATCACATGAGGGTGGCGATGAAGGACTCAAGGGCTCCATCGGCTCTTCTTCGACTTCTTTCGAAATAGACTCAAAAGGGTAAAATGTATATTGCTCCTTATCTTGAGTACTCCAGTCCCAAGAATTATTTTCGTCGAACACGACATCACGACTAAGCTTCCTTTTCTTCTCAAATGGATCATACAATTTATAGCCTTTCGATACTTGATCATAACCAACAAAAATATATTTTTGACTCTTCGCATCAAGCTTGGTCCTATTTTGATCTGGTATGTGGGCATGTGCAATGCTACCAAATACTCGCAAATGTGAAATACTTGGTTTTAAACAACTCCACTTCTCTTGTGGTGTTAGATCACAAACACTTCTTATCGAACTCCTGTTGGACAAATAAACAGCACATTCCACAGCTTCTGCCCAAAATTCTTTTGGCAAGTGTTTCAGCCTGAAAAGTGAACTACCCAAGGAATACTTTTATAGAAACCAGAGCTTCCTGAACCTGCACCACAAAACTGATTAGAAAGGACCACCGGTGATTTTCCGGTGGAAACCTCTCCGATGCTTAAGTCAGTAAGCGTTTGAGGTGTTTTCCAAGAAGAAAATAAAAAAGCCCAAAAGAATGACATACCTCTCTCAGCTTTGGGGCTGAGATATTTATAGATTTCCTTAACGTGGACCCCAGCCTGGATCTAAGGAACACATGGCGTGAATTAAGGGCCGTTACCCAACAAATTCTGACAAGTGGTCCCACCTGTCTTTTTGTTGGGAATCTGAGAAACAGTTCTCTCTTTCCAGATCTTCTTTATTCCTCTCCCTCAATCTGACCTAGTCCATGATTCTTCGTCTTCTCTTTCCTCTAGCCCCTGCTGTTTAACAAGTCAACTCTTTCTAATACTAGGGAAGAGTTCTATTTTTCAAGGGATTCAYCSAGGTCCTTTTACCCAGGTCAGATTAATCCCCACKTCRAGGGCTTCAACTGGATATAATCTCCGGACTTCTAATGTTCTTGCAGATGACCAGGTCAGGGACCTCAAGGGGTAGCCATCCTTCCCCACATCTTGTTCTACCAGGAGGGCTAACTAGGTGTTTCGTAGAGACGGAATTAGTCTAGCCTTCTCTTAAGTTATAATTTTGGGTCAGAGCTACCCCAATCCAGGTCTGGAATATATCCTGTCCTATCAGCAAGTATTTTCTCTTCAACATGCATCGAACCATATTCATAATTGATCGATTCTTCCTTTCCGCGACACTGTTTTGTTGTGGAGAATAAGTAATGGTAAGATATTTCCGAATACCATTCTCTTCAAAAAAATTCTGGAAATCCGTTGAAGTGAACTCGCCTTCATTATCCGACCTTATTGCCTTAATTTATATAATCACTTTGCTTTTCGACTAGAGACTTGAACCTTTTGAAGGTTGTAAATGCCTCTGACTTGTTCTTCAAGAAAAACACCTAAGTCTTTCGACTAAAATCATCAATGAAGGTCAGAAAATACRGATTWTTTRRMAGWGATGATGGTTCGATAGGTCCGCATATGTCCGTATGGATTAGRTCRAGRGGTTMCTTRGRTCTTGAGAGAGATTCTTTTGGAAAGGAGTGTCGATGTTGTTTCCCTTCAAGACATCCTTGACAAATCTGATCAGGATGATTTATCACATGTAGTCCTCTCACTAACTTCTTGGACGACATCATCCTCAATCCACCAAAAATTATGTGGCCGAGCTTCAAGTGCCACAACCAAGACTCGTTTTCAAAACACGCTTTCAAGCACTTTGCCATGTCGTGCTGAATTTTCAACATGAACATTCTATTATTTGACATTTGTACCTTGGCTATCAACCTCCCTTCGGAATTRCTTAGGTACAAGCTTTGGCCCTTCATGTGCACGTCGTACCCTTTTTCGAGAAATTGCCCAATGCTCAAAATATTTGCTTTCATTCCAAGTACATAGTAAACATTTTCGATGAATTGGTGTCCACCATTCTTCAATCGAATGAGAATCCTTCCTTTTCCTTGGATGGTGATTTTTGACATATCACCAAATGTGATATTTCCGGCAACAGTAGCATCAATGTCAACGAACATGTGCTTATCCCCGCACATGTGATTACTCGCACCCGAGTCGAGGTACCACGAAGTATTTTCTTCTTCGATTGACGCTTTCAATGCCAACAACGATTGGTCAGAATATTTTTCGACAAGATGAGCCTTTTCAAAGTTAGACTCATTTCGGCACTCCGAAGCATAGTGCCCAAACTTGTGACAATTATAACATTCGACATCTCGCTTATTTTGATGATGATTAAATCCACCTCTTTCGCAAGTTCGTGATTGACGAGGTTCCGATTGTGACTCTTCATTTTTATATGAACTTTGTTCTTCTTGACCTCGTTCACGTCCATGACCGCATCCTTGTCCATAACCACGACCGCGATATCCAAAGTTACTAGATTTATGTTGGTTGGAACTGATCGTCATTGCTTGAAGAGATTGCTCGACTTCCGGTTCTCTCATTCATCTTTTTAATTTTTATTCATGCACTTGTAATTTTCCGAGCAACTCATTCAAGTTAAGGGTCTCGACATCATTCGACTCTTCAATGGCTATTACAATGTAGTCGAATTTATGTACAAGAGATCGAAGTACCTTTTCAAAAACTCGCTTTTCTTCTAGCTTTTCTCCATTGCTTTTGAGTTGGTTAACAACTATCACAACTCTTGAGATGTAGTCGGAAACTTCTTCAGTTTCTTTCATCTTTAAGGACTCAAACTCTCCTCGTAGTGATTGGAGTCGAACTTTCTTAACTTTGTCGATGCCTTTGAAAGCATTGTTAAGAATATCCCACACTTGCTTCGCAGTGGTTGCTTATGAAATCTTCTCAAAATTGTTTTCATCCATGCCGAGTTGAATGATAGAGAGAGCTCTTTGATCTATTACCTTGGCTTCCTTTAAGGCTTTTCTTTCGGCTTGGCTTAAAGTAGCGGGATCTTGTGAAAAGTCATATTCTCTTTCAATGGTTTCCCAAACATCTTGTCCACCAAGATATGTTTTGAATGCTCCATCGATTGAAATTATCTTTCGAGATCTTTAGAAATGGGAATGCTCCACTTGCGGCCATCGTCTTTGTAGAGAATCGAACCTTGCTCTTGATACCACTTTGTTGGAAAATGTGGGCTCAAAATAAATCGCAGCAGAAAAAAAATATAAAAACTCTTGTTTATTAACACACAATTATTAATGAACTCTCTTAAACATAACTCATACAAAACTCATGCTTACAATGACAATTTACATGGATATTTATAGGACTAAACTATATAAATGAAAAGACACAATTAATCATGTAAAGGCACATGTACATGAATGGACACTATATCAAAAGTCACATCCTTTAATTTAATCATGAATCTAGCTTATATATACTTCAACTTTCAACAAATATAGTCACCACCAAGTATTAAGCCACAACCCTCCTGTTGTAGCAACCTGAGTGAATAACTGAATTCATGTCCTTCCGTATCCAAAGTAAAATCATCTTCCTTGTTTGCACTCACTAACCTATGATCATTACCCACCTTTACTTAAATAGGTTTAACATGCTTCAGATGACAGCCTAAAAGTTTTTCAGTGGATTCCTTAATAAAATTATGAGTGCTCCCAGAGTTAACAAAATATGTAACTTATGTTCTTCAGATTATCCAATGAGCTTCATAGTAGTAATTTCATATCATGCATGTTCTTTGCTTCTTCTATGATGGGATAAACTTGCATATAAGCCAACTTTCCCTCTTCTATCATGACCATGTAAGTGATCCTCTTCTTATATTTGTGACCACAGGAGAAGGGATCATCACAGTTATAACATATTCCCTTCTCTCTCCTCGCTGCCATTTCTTTAGAAAACAACATTTTTATTTGAGGTTTACCAAAGGTAGGTTTAACTGTGGTAGGATTTTTAAGCCATTTTGTGATAGATTTTAGTTTATGAAGTTGTTTCATCTCCATACACACACACACACACCCCACCCCCCCCCCCCTACCACTCATTGTTTGGTTTAATGTTGTGGGCTCAAACATGTGTGTAAAGAATTGTAGCTCTTCACTGAGCCCACTAATGAAATTGGCTATGAAATACTCCTTATATTACTCCCCATTCTATAAAAAATAAATGTGGTTCTTCAAATTTCTCCACATAATTATTATAAGAGCCAGAATGTTTCAATTTATTGAGCACAACAATGATTCTAGTTTCTTTCAAGTCCTATGAGATCCCTCCGTTTGGTAATAAAATTTTGGTGCCATTGTGCAGCCTTCCTATCAAGGTGCATAGAAGTTAATATTACATTCCGGCAATCAGAAATATTTTGAATGATCTTAAAGTACCCATTACTTTTTAAGATCCACATTTTAAGGTTGGTTCCATCGAATCTAGGAAAGTCCACTCTAGGTCAAGGATTGATTACTCTCATACCTTGTGAATCCTTGTTATTTCAAGATCTGTGAGAATGTTGAGTTCTCCAGTGCATCTCTTTACTGAAGGATTTGGAAAAAGAGCCTTGAGTATAGATTCTCCTTCATCTGATCTTTTCCCACTGCCCTGATTGAGTAGCTGCAGTGGTATGCTGGCTATGGTAGCAGCCATGTTATCAAATTTCCCCTTGAGTTTTTGTGCCAACACTTGATATTTTCTTTCAATTTGAGTTCTGATGCTTCAGTTTTTAATGACTTTGTTAGCAGGATTTGATCCAGGCATTTTTGTGCTTCATGTAGATCTTTGAAAAGAGTTCCTTCAACCATCTCTAAGGACTTATAACTATGTGATACCAATTATTATGATTTTTCTATTTTTGTAATTTTTTGTAATCTTCTGTAATTAAATTGAAATGAGGTATTTATAGTTTTCCTCAGTTGGGACCCCTTTCGGGATCTCAGAAACAAAGGTCGCGAATCAGGGGCCGTTAAGTAACAAATTTTGATAGGTGGTCCCCCTTGTCCCCTCAGCGGAGGTCAGGAGGCCAGGTCTGCCCTGATCCGCTCTCTCTTTCTCTTTCTATTTCAGGTCAGGACATCAAGCCTGCCTTGGTGCAATTCTTTAAGGGTCATTTCATAGGAAGACTTCTACCAAGCCAGGATAATTCCTGAGCCATGTTAATCCTATCTCCAAAAACCTGCTTTGTCTTTAAGGTGATTTCAGTTCATACCTTGCCCAGGACTGAGCTGCCCTGGTTTCTTTTCTCTTCCCCAGGTTATCTCAAACCAGTTCTACCCCAATCCGAATCTGACCTATTTACGCCCCATCAACTCCTCCCCCCGAAATGGTTGGGGTAGAGCTGTAGAACTCTAAAATCCTTTGAGATAAATGTGGTCCCACACCCTTATTGTTTCTCGTACTCATACAAATCCCTAGAAATCCGCCTGGCAACCAGGCCCAATCATTAGCATTAGTGGTGTCGGCCCACGTTCCCAAATGGTTGCCATACCCACACGTCTTTTCAAGTACTGACAAGTCAGCGGCGTGTGACCTACCCTAAGACGGTTGGCTTTCCAGCTCACCACCTAGGGTACTGTTCACCTGCTAACATTAAATGCGGGGATCCCATCAAATCCCGCTTTTCCTCGATTTCCATTTTTTGAATTTATCCCCTTGCCTTTTATTCCCGCTGGACTCTACCTCTTTCTCACTTTCACATTTTTATCTTATAGAGTTCTCGAGTTTCTCTCTTCACTCTCTGATATTCCGGCAAACTTTTCGATTCAAATTTTCCCAGTTCGGTTTCTCCGGTCACCCTTGTAGACCAGGTATCTTTCTTAACCTTTACTCCTTTTAATCTCTTATAATGTCATCGTCTCTTCCTCTTCCCATTGTTCCCCCGGTTATTCCTTCTCCGGCAGTGAGAGCCTCTCCTCCTCCGCCGTCTGCCACTCCAGAAATGGAAGTGATTTCCTCTTCCTCGTCGTCTGCCTCTCTAGATACGGCGACGATCTCCTTATCTCCATCATTTTCTCCTGTGGTCGCGATGGATGCTTCTTCCACCGCCGGGGGTTTGGAACATCCCCCGCCGGTCCCCGACCACCCCAAAGTCACTTCTATCCTCAGTGATAGATCTGTTGAGGAATTACGCCATAAATATAAATTTCCTGAAAAATATGACCCTTATAACCCTCCGGCAGGTATCTTAGCGTGCCAGGCACCGGCCGGCTGGTTGACGTTTTACGTCGATCAATTTCAGGCGGGTTTGCGCCTTCCGGTGAACCCGCTGATGCTAGAGATCTCAGCTCTATACAAAATCCCTGTCTTCCAATTCACCCCCAACTCATTTAGGATCATGGTGTGCTATAATTTGGGCATGCGCTATGCTGGTCTGGATCCAATAGCTCACACCTTCTTCCAGCTCTTTCAAGTGAAGAGCTCTTACCCAGGCTGCTTCTATCTCAGTGCCAGACCTTGAGTCCATTTCTTGTACAAAATCCCTTCCTCTAATAATGCCTTGAGGAAGAAGTCTTTCTTTGTCCACTGCGATAGAGATTGGGGTTTCCATCCTAAGCCCATTAAAAAACTAAATTATTACCCACACACCTCTGTTGCGGATAGATCTCCCTATCTGCAAAAAACAATCTCTACCCTCAACGGAATTTCATCTATGTTACTAATCTCCTCCTTCCCTTTGTCCTAGATTTCTTTAATGAACAATCAGGAATGGGTCCTCTGACCAAGGATATTGGTAAAATTCCTCTTATTCTGGTATGTCTCATTATGCTTTAGTTTCCATAAGTCTTATCTTTCTCTCTTTTCTCTTTTCAGAAAGGATGATGCGCCAGATGTTTGAAGCGGCGACAAGGAAAGGGGCAGAGGTTGCTCCAGAGCCTCGAGTTCGAGAAGGGGGCCCTTCTTCTTCTCCCCAGATCAAGGGCTCCCATCCCTCTCAGCTTCCTCCACATCCTTCGCCGATAAGAAATCCTGCCTCCGAGTCTGAGGAGGATGAGGTTCCTCTGTCCAAGAGGCCCCGCACTAGCCACGGCAGGCACGCTCACTCTGTCGCAACGCCTTCTATGCCCATCAATCTCAGTGCGGGCCCCCCTAATAAGACTCTAGTTCTGAAATGCTCTGGTGATGTGGCGGTTCGGCATGTGAGCGGGCAGTGCGCGCCCGAGGACTTTCGGATTTTAGAGAAAACTGAGCAACCACGAGCTGCTGGAGTCGTGGTGTCAAGACGAGGCGTGGGTAAATCCTACATTACCCCTTCTTTCCTTTTCCTTTTACATCTTCCTTATTTCTATGTTTTTACTCCTTTTTATATCCAGGCTGAGGCAAAGAGGGCTCTCTTGGCCATTAGGGCGACAAGGTCCATGATTCAATTCGATGCCATTAAGGAAAACAAAATACTGCATGAGAAGGGGCAGCGCTTCCGTGCTTTGGCTAAGGAGAAGGTAGCCGAGATAAAGAAACTGAAGGGGGAAATGGCCGAGATGAAAAAAGCTCAAGACAAGATGATGGAAACAACTCGTTCTGAGGTAAGGGACGAGGCTCTGGCGGAGGCAAGGAGCCTTGCAGACGAGGCCCTGGCTAAGGCCAGGGAAGGATGAAAAACCGAGTTTTTAAACTCAGAGGAGGGCCTAAAATAGGTCCAGGTTGCAAGGGAGGAGGCCTGGAAAGCTTTCCTCGGGTCTAAGGAGCTTTACACCTTGCTCTTTCCAGAGGCCATGGTTTATTACCACCTTGGTTTGGACGAGCAGGCCAAGTGGGCCCTGACCAACCCCGGGGCTCCCTTCGACCGGAGTTTACCTTTGCAGAACCCCCCTGACCCCACCCCATTCGCCTATGCCACAGAACAGGACCGTCTTCATACCGTTGGCGGAGCGAAATTCGCCAAGCATGTCTTCTCCGTCCTTCACTCTCCTGAGCCTGAGCAGGCTCAACAAGACCTGACTCTTGCTGTAGCCGCTCCCCCTGCTTCTTCTCCCTCCCCCACCTTTGCAGGTCTGGGTGAGTTACCGGGCGGGGCTTCTCCAGGCGCCCTGTCTGAGGGGGCAGTGGAACAGCTGGCGACAGAGCTGGATGCTGAGCTGGAAGCCGAGACTTAGGCTCTTAGGATAGCTTCTTCTTTTTCTTTTAGTCAGACCTGTAGTTCGCTTGTGTGGCTGTTCTGTATTTTGTTGTTTCTTGAATTTGTACTCTGAATTATTTTTATGGTAATAAATGCTTTTTGTCTTGTAATGACTCTTGGGCTTCTAGGGTTTTCTGATTTTCCGGAAACCCTAGTACTTTTTATTCCTTGGCACGTGCCTCTTTTTTCTTTATATACGTGCATGTATGATTCATTTTCTTTCAATTCAAAAATGGCTTCTTCTTCCTCCCTTCTTGAAGAACTTGATTATGTGAAGTGAAAGAACCTCTCTCTGTTCGTTGAAAATTTCAAGCTTTCTGACAAGCTGGCTGTGCTCCGAGAGAACATAAGCTATCTATATCGACTCCTGTAAAGGAAGAGATAGAAGAAACGCCACTACAAATGAGAGTGGCCGAGCTGCGTCAATTGAATCGCCAGTTTCAGGAAGAGAAGGTCGACTTGGCTGAGTCGGTGAACCGATTAACCATCGCCGCTGGAAAGGCTCATACCCTTTCCGAGCAAGCGGATAAGTATCGTCAGCGCTACCATGAAACCGAGTGGAAGCTGTGGCGCGTCCGCTGCGCTCTGGCCACTGATCGGAGGGCCCCCTCTTCTCATAGTTAGGTTTTTGGGGTGTTTTGTTGATTTTTCCTTCTCTTCTGTTTATTTCCTGCATTGTAATCAATCTTTCTAGTCTTTGTAGAAGACATGTGCAATTTAATTTGTATTGCCAGAATTTTGTGATGAATATAAGAGTATTTTCACCGAAAAATTTCAATTTCTTGTTTTTGTTCCATCAAATTTAGAGAAGTTTTTTCCGAGTTTTTAGCCAATCCAGGCTTTTAAACTTATCTTCAGATCTGGAGAATTGGGGCATTTACCTTTGGCCAGATCTGTATTGACTCCAGTCGAGCATCTGATGCACAGCTGCCTTAAGCCACTCCTGACTTAAACTGACAATCAGGTCAGGAAATAGGGGCTTCCACCCTTAGCCACTCCTGGCTTAAACTGATAATCAGGTCAGGAAAATGGGGCATCCGCCCTTAGCCAATCCTGGCTTAAACTGACAATCAGGTCAGGAAAATGGGGCATTCGCCCTTAGCCAATCCTGGCTTAAACTGACAATCAGGTCAGGAAAATGGGGCATTCGCTCTTAGCCAATCCTGTCTTAAACTGACAATCAAGTCAGGAAAATGGGGCATCCTCCCTTAGCCAATCCTGGCTTAAACTAACAATCGGGTCAGCAAAACGGGGCATCCGCCCTTTAGCCAATCTTGGCTTCTATGAAGACGTGTTTAGTTTGGCGAACGAGAATAAACTTTCACTATCATTTAATAAAACATTGTAAGATTTACATTTATACGTAAAATTTCCGTAAATTTGCAATGTTCCACGCACGAGAAATTTCAACTCCATCCAGCTCTTCTAGCTTATAAGCTCCGCCTGCTAAGACTTGGGTGAACCGGAGTGGTCCTTTCCACGCAGCATCCGGCTCTTCTTAAGCCAGGTCTCCGACCTGGAAATTTCTCTTGATCACAGATCTATCATAGGTCGCTTTGATTCTTCTCCTGATGTGTTCCATTCTGACGGCAGCTCTTTCCCTCTTCTCCTAAACAAAATCCAGAGCATCCTGGATCAACAGCTCATTCTGTTCCTCAACGAAGTTCTGGACTCGATAAGTTTCCATACTAATCTCAGTGAGTACCACAGCGTCCATACCATAAATCAGACTAAATGGCGTTTCCCCCGTGCTCTCCTTGGGATTAGTCCTGTACACCCATAGAGTTTAACTGAGCTCGTCAACCCATCTACCTCCGGCCTTCTCCTAACGTGTTTTAATTCCTTGTACAAGTATACGGTTGGTCACCTCAACTTGTCCATTGGCCTTTGGATGGTAGACAGACGTGAAATGCTGGTCAATCTTCATTTTTATACACCAAGCTTTGATTCTGGCTCCCATGAACTGGTGCCATTGTCTGAGACCAAGATACTGGGAATACCAAATCTGCATACAATGTTTTTCCACAAAAATCTCATCAGCGCATCCTCCGTGATTTTTTCCAAAGCTTCGGCCTCCACCCATTTACTAAAATAATCAATGGCTACTATTAAGAACTTCTTTTGGGCAGGGGCCGTGGGGAAAGGACCAACAAGATCTATTCCCCATTTGGCAAATGGACAAGGAGAGCTCATTGTCATGAGCTCTTCCGGGGGCTTGTGTATTAAAGGCGAGTTCTTATGACACTTGTCACAGGTTCGAACAAAATTCTCCGCCTCCTTTCTCAGTTGCGGCCAAAAGTAACCTACTCGCAAGACCTTGCTCGACAGGGCTCTGGCACCCATGTGATTACCACAGCATCCTTCATGGACCTCCTTAAGAACGTGAGCACCCTCCTCGGGGTTTAGGCATGGCAAAAGGGGCTGCCCAAACCCTCTCCGATACAGCTCTCCCTTAATCCAGGAAAATCTTGCAGACCTGATTTTTACCTTTACTGCTTCTTTCTGGTCTTCTGGCAGTTCTCCCTTCTCTAGATATGTTTTAATGGGGGAACTCCAGTCATTTCTTTCAATCACCGAGCACACCTTCTCTGTCCCGAATTCTTTATCTACCATTAGCAAAGTGATCACCCTTTCCTGGCAATCCACGGCTAAGCTGGCTACCTTTGCCAGATAGTATGCTCTACCATTTTCCTCACTAGGAATTTGAAGGACCGTCAGAGCTTTCATATCTCTAGCCAGTTCCCTAAACCGGACTAAGTACCTTTGCATGCTTTCTTCTCTGGTTTCAAAGCCTCCACTTATTTTCTTGCAAACAAGCTGTGAATCCACCTTTGCACACACCTGCTCTGCCCATAAGTCTCTCGCCATCTGAACTCCTCTCCGGAGGGCCTCATACTCGGCTGCGTTATTGGACAGAGCGTCGTTCAGGCGCACTGCATACTTAGTGGCCACACCCTCCAGGTCAATTAAAACTATTCCTGCCCCGCAGCCCTAATTTTCTACCGAACCATCCGTGAAAATTATCCATTCTTGTTTGTCATCGGGAGAGCTGGTCATTTCTTGCATGAAATCAGCCAATGCTTGGGCTTTAATGGCTGACCTAGCCTCAAATGTAATATCAAACTCGCTGAGCTCGATTATACATTTGACCAGACTCCCTGACGCTTCTGGCTTGTCCATTATGGCCTTCAACGGCAGGTTAGTCCGCACTACTATGCTGTGTGAGAGGAAGTATGGGCGTAGCTTGCGAGCTGTGCCAACCAGAGCTAGCATCGCCCGTTCTATCTCTACATACCGCACCTCTGCATCATGCAAGACCTTGCTCCAATAGTAGACCGGCATCTGTACCTTGCCTTCTTTCCTAAGCAGGACAGAGCTGACTGCCTGCTGTCCTACGGACAAGTATAGGATTAAAGGCTCTCCTTGAATTGACATTGTGAGTAAGGACATGCTAGTCAGATGTACTTTCAGCATTTTAAACGCATCCTCACATTCGCTGTTCCATTGAAATTTAGCTTTCTTTTGCAGGGCTTGAAAAAATGGCAAGCTCTTCTCAGTTGACCGCGAGACAAATCGACTCAAGGCATTAATTCGACCTAACAAGCAATGCATTTCTTTGACATTTCTCGGCACCTGCATGTCCATAATTGCCCTAACCTTTTCAGGATTAGCTTCAATACCCTTCTCTGTTACCATGTACCCTAAGAATTTGCCAGCTCTGACCCCGAACGCACACTTCTTGGGGTTAAGCTTCATCCTATACTTCCTAAGGGTATTGAAGGTTTCCCTCAGATCATCCACATGCGAGGTCGCCTTTACGCTTTTGACTAACATGTCATCCACGTATGCCTCCATTTTTCTCCCCAACTGTGCTTTGAACATTTTATCCACCAGCCTCTGGTACGTGGCCCCTGCATTTTTTAGACCAAACTGCATGACCACGTAACAGTATGTTCCTTTCGGGGCTATAAAGTTAGCCCACTTCCAATCTTCCTCAGTGAGTCTGATCTGGTGGTAGCCTTGCGAGGCGTCCATCATGCTTAATAGCTCGCAACCTGACGTGGAATCAACCAATTGGTCTATCCTCGGGAGAGTGTAATGGTTCTTGGGGCAAGCACGGTTAAGATCACGAAAGTTTATACACATGCGCCAGTCATCTTGGGTCTTAGGGACCAGTACTGCGTTGGAAAGCCACTCAGAAAATTGTATTTCCTGGATGTGCTTAGCTTTCAACAATCTCCCCACCTCAGCTTCAATAATTACTTCCTTTTCCGGCCCAAAATTATGCTTTCGCTGCTTCACTAGCTTTTCTCAAGGACTGATATTGAGGTGATGTTCAGCCACCTTTGGGTCTATCCCGACCAGGTCTTTGGGAGACCAGGCAAATCTGTTCGCGCTTTACCGCAACAATGCTATTAAGTCTACTAAAACCTCCGGGCTGAGGGTTGTCCCAACACGGAAAACTCGACTTTCGTCCCTCGGTACTACCTCTACTATCATCAGCCCTTCCTCTCTCTGAGCCAAACCTGGCTTAGCTTGTTGCATCCAAGCCCTCTTGCTCTGTCGCTCTTCCTCATTGCGTCTGATGCATTCGACGTACGTCTGCCTGGACGCGTATTGATCACCTCTAACCTCACCCATTCCGTCTTCCGCCGAAAATTTCATTTTCATATGATATACAAAAATCACTGCCTGGAACTGGCTCAGGGACGGTCGTCCTAGCATGACGTTATACGAAGATGGCGCATCCACCACTAGAAATCGTACCGTTCTGGTCACCCTATATGGTTCTTCTCCCAGTGTAACCAAGAGCCTAACTGCTCCCAGAGGTTTCAGGGCTCCCCCCGCAAATCCTACTAAGGAAGTTGTCTCCTCTTCCAACTCCACATCTAATTTTAATTGATGATAACATTCGTAAAACAAGATATCGGCAGAGCTTCCTGTGTCAACAAACACTTACTATACATTATAATTGGCAATGGTTTCCGTTATGACTAGGGCGTCCATATGAGGCACCAAGATGCCATTCTCATCTTCAGAGCCGAAACATATGTTTGGACTAGGTGCCACCTGCCCTAGCTCACGCGTCTTGCGGACCAAGTCTCTTGCAGCTTGGACATATCTGTGATGAGTCTGTTTGGAGTGCTCATCCCACTCGCCACCCGTGATCATTTGAATCTCTCCTCTTATGACCTGGGCCTGGTCATTCATTCTCCCTTCATTTCGCATGCCCTCCTGCTCTTTCTTACTCTGCTGAGGTTGATCGTTACTGCGGTAGCCAGACCTGGATTCTTCCCTTCTGATCTGCACATACTCCTTAAGGTGCCCAGCCTGCACCATCCTCTCCAACTCATCTTTAAGATGGGTGCACTGATCCGTATCGTGGCCGTACTCATTGTGATACCGACAAAATCAATCATACCTTTCTTTCCTAGGCTTTTGTGAATAATTCTTAGGTCACTTAAGGTCTGGATGCCTCTCTATCGCTTGCAAGATCTCCCCCTGGGGGTCGCAAGGGTCGTGTACCTATCAAAGCGAGGTCGTCCTCCCAATAGGTCTGGCCTGGATTTTTTCATCGATACTCTCTCTTCTCTGTTGTATCTCTCTCTATTTTTCTCTCCCTCCTCTTTGATATTCACGGCCTCTTCCAAATGGATGTATTTCTCCGCCCTTTTCAAGAGTTCTCCAAACTTCAGAGCTTGATTTACAACCAGCGAATGAAAAAACTCCCCTCTCCGGAGCACTTGCGCTAACGCGTTCACCAAGAGCTCTTCTGACGTGGAAGGCACCTCGAGTTTTACGTTCGTAAATAGATTGATGTAAGCATGCAAGCTTTCGTTCTCTTTTTGCTTTAAACTGAACAGCTCAAGCGGCATTTTCTGGTACTTCCTACAGCTATTAAATTGATGCAATAAAGCCGAGCTGAACTCATCGAAGTTACTGATGGAATGCGGCGGCAGCTGGTTGAACCAGAGCTGAGCCTACTTGGTGAAAGTCATCGAGAAGACCCGGCACATGACTGCATCAGAGAACTTGTGTACCGCTGCTGCAATTTCACAGAGGTGACAACTTGTGTATCGCTTGCAAGATCTCGACCTCCTTCTGCAAGCTTTACATCTGCTCAGCCAGACCTGGATTGGCTTGGCTCGATGTCTCGCTATCGGAGGTGGAGAAGTGATCTTCTCTATCTTGGAGGGGGTCCGATCTATGCGCTGGCTGCACAACGGTTCTATTTTCGCTAGCGGAACTATCCGCTATGTCCGTGCACCGAAAGGCGGCGTTGAGATCTCCGCGAATTTCTTCTCCACGGCCACCTCCACAGCTTTGCCGATAAGCTCATACAACTGCCTTTGGAAGTTTTCGTTCAATGATCCGCCATCCGCAGGCGTAGTTCCGCCAGGGGGGGTTGCGCGGTGACCCGTCCAATTGCCACTGAAGGTTCCACTCCCTCCAGCCTCGTCGTTGACGGCCCTGTTGACTGTGGCATGCCCCACGCCATGGCGGAACCAAGAGTTCCAGCTAGTTCCTCGACCAAATTTTGCCGTAACCCGTCTGAAGCCATTCCAAAATATCACGTCTTAGCTCAGAAATCTTTCCACAGACGGCACCAATTGTTTCACCCAAAAACATGAAAACACCTAAACCTTGTGCTTTTCCCGACCTGCACACACTAACACGTCAGAAAAGGACCACTGGGGATTTTCCGGTGGAAACCTCTCCGATGCTTAAGTCAGAAAGCGTATAGAGTGTTTCTGGTGAACAAAGCAAGGAATGCACAAAGAATAACATACCTTTCTCAGCCTTGGGTCTAAGGTATTTAGAGTTTTTCTCAGTGGGGACCCCTTCCGGGATCTCGGAAACAAAGGCCGCAAATCAGGGGCCGTTAAGTAATAAATTCTGACAGGTGGTCCCCCTTGTCCCCTTAGCGGAGGTCAGGAGGCAAGGTCTGCCCTGATCCTGCTCTCTCTTTCTCTTTCTATTTCAGGTCACGACATCAAGCCTGCCTTGGTGCAATTCTCTAAGGGTCATTTCATAGGAAGACTTCTACCAGGCCAGGATAATTCCTGAGTCGTGGTAATCCTATCTCCAAAAACCTGCTCTGTCTTTAAGGTGATTTCAGGTCATACCTTGCCCAGGACTGAGCTGCCCTGGTTTCTTTTCTCTTCCCAGGTTATCTCAAATCAGTTCTACCCCAATCCGGTTCTGACCTATTTACGCCCCATCAATTATCAAAAAAAATTAATATATAAGTTAAACATAAAAATATTTACTTACTTTTCCCATTAAAACTGGAATTCAGCCTCTGTTTCAACGTATTTCAGCAAATAGTTGAAAAGGTCTATAAAACCTTTTTGACTTCTTAGTGATATGATATTTATCATCGAATTTTCCCCAATATGCCAAATGCAGAGTCGAGGTCGTGACATTGGGAGAATCTTGGAAATAGCAGTAGCCATGGAAGCAGATTGGTCGGTCATGATTGTAATAGGGTGCTTACCGCCCATAGATCTCAGAAAAGCGCCAAACAACCACTCAAATGACTGAATTCTCTCATTCATAAGGAACCCACACCCAAACATCACATTCTTACCATGATGGTTCATGGCGACAAATGGACCAAAAATCATATCGTATTTGTTAGTGCGATACGTAGTAGCATGCACCAACAAATCACCAAATAATTCGTAATCCTGCCGCATACGACCATCTCTCCAAAAAAAAATTACAAAGCCTAGACTCACTATCGACCTCAAAATCGAAAAAAAAGTCCTTCTCATTAGCTTGCCTATTTTTAGAAATTTGAATTAAAGTGTTCGACTCAGTACCATCAAATACGTTCGATTTACTCAATGCATTATATGCATCTCTAATGCTAAACCCTAAAAAAGGTGAACCACCAGACTGGTTTATCAAAACCCGAACACCATCGGCCACACCAACACCACTTTTTTTTAATTCTTTAAGGTAAGCAAGTTGAGTCGAGCAAATTTGTCTATGAGATGGTAGAAGATGACTAGATGTAGGTGGATATAATGTATGGTTATGGTCGTTTTTATGTGCAGTAACAACCCACAAACCACTACGATCAATATCAAATCGAATAAAAGAAGGACAGCCTGTTCTCACATCTAATTTAGCATAAGATCTACTTTTTTTTTAAAACTTATTTCTGACCAGCCTTAGAACAAAGAAAAATTTTCATCAAAATTGAGCCATCAACCCTCTTCCTATCCTTCCCCTTCCTAACACTAAACCCAACCCTAAACGTATGATCATTACACAAATCATAAGCCTCGTCAACAGAATTTACTATAGTGCTAACCAAATCATCATTACGCATTGCTCTCTCAGCTAACTGACTATCACCACTCACTACATAAGACAAAAAAAATAAAACAAACCAAAAATATGTAATTAATACAAAAATATTAATCATATATTAATACCACATATCATCACATAACACTGAGACAACTCATCATATATTACATTCAAATATCATCACATTCTACATTCAGATAACATCACATTCAACATTCACATAGCATCACATTCAACATTCAGATATCATCATACTCTACTTTCAAATACCATCACATTCTGCATTCAGATATCATCACATTCTACTTTCAGATATCATCACA
The DNA here is from genome assembly GCA_014905375.1 of Phtheirospermum japonicum. NCBI lineage: Eukaryota > Viridiplantae > Streptophyta > Magnoliopsida > Lamiales > Orobanchaceae > Phtheirospermum > Phtheirospermum japonicum. The sequence goes on from BMAC01000674.1 coordinate 119,055, forward strand.
T
>BMAC01000674.1:133893-166260 GCA_014905375.1 Phtheirospermum japonicum
AGGTTAATCTAAGGGTTAAAATGAATAGAACTACTTCTATTACATTTCATATATAAAAATAATAATAATAAACTTTAAAATTAAATTTTAATTCTGAAAATTATAATTAAATAATTTATTTATTTTTTAAATAATAACCTGCCTGACCAAAAGGTCAGGCCCATCAAACTATTAAAAGAAGAAAAAGCGACTGTAGTGTGCTTTAAAAGGGGAACTGTTCCTTTTCCTCTTGTTTCAAAAAACAAGACCTACGGCCCCTTTCCTTTCTTTTATATAAAATAATATTTTTAATAAAAATCTGGGCCATTGTTTTCCTTTTAAAAGAAAACTTCTCTGCCTGTTAAAACCAAACCTCTCTGTTTCAACTTCTGAATACAGGCAGCTCAATAGTAATTACATAAATTCAACAAATTGAATTACTAATTACCTTTTATAAAATAATTTATCCCAATATTATTTCACATAAAACCAATTTTATCACACACAAAATAAATTCTTTTAACAATTAAAATATGTTTATCTCATAAACATAAATAGAATAAAAATCCAATAATGAAAATGCAAATCGTGGCTCTGATACCACTGTTTGGGTTCGCTATAATCGTACGGGGCCTACGCAGCGGATTTTAAAATTTTTAATTAAATAAAAATATATATATATCAAATATATATATACTAAACCCCGTAGATTTCGTTAACGATTCTAACGATCGTCATTTTTCATTATTATGTATCTAATACAAATTTTGATTCTTATAAAATAAATAAATTAATACCTCTCGATTYATTTCTTCAAGCGACGATTGAGAGGGAATCAATTCCCGGCTAAGTGGCTAACACGGAAACTTCTCGCCGTAGGGATCCAAGCGTATCCCCTTTAATTGAGTCCACCTTTTGATTGCGACACCAGAAAAACTCTTCGCTAGTAGAATCACTCCGTTTTCAAATTGATTAAAGGAATAAACAATTAATCCAACAATCAACAATTGATTGAAGATTAATTATTATAGATGAGAAATTATCAATTAATTATCATCTACAATTGAAGACTTAAAATAAAATATGAAAAAAAAAAAGAACAAAATTTCTTCTCTGTCTTTTCACAAAACAGGGACGGCCACTTTTCTTTTCTTTTTTTTAAAGGTATATAACCTTTTGGTTTGATTTTGTTGAATTAATGGATGCAGACCACGGCTGCCTTCCTTTTCAAAAAAAAAACTTTATGTTTTGTTCTTGTTGAATGAATGAATACAGCTGCCTCTTTTCTTTCATATATATATATATATATATATATATATATATATATATACTAATTAGGTTAATTAGATTAGGTCTAATCTTAATTAGTTAATTAATTAATTAAGAAACGAAATTCTTCCTCAAGTCATCCGTCCCCTTATTAAAACAAAGAGTATGACTTGTTCCCAATTACCTTTTATATATATATATATATATACAAATATATAATATAAATTAATTTTATTCTAAAGTCTTCAATTATTCTAGTGGGCTTCTACAATTAGGGACTACTAGAATAAAATACATGGACTTGGATTTAAAATCCAACTAATTAATTAATTCAATTAATTAATTAATCCCATGAATTTAAATTAATCAATCCAATTGACTAATTTAATATATTCCTTTAATTGAAATTTCTACTCAAATTAGTTTTAATTACATAATCAAATACACAATTAAATATTTAATCCAACAATTGGATTAAATTAAAATCTCATTTAATTAATCAAAATTAATTAATTATTCTAACTATTGGAGTTATCAATCTTGAAATGTCAACAACCAAAATTATGTGTGACCCTTTTAGGTTCACGACTAAAACTAGCAGCAGGCTCACAACTTTTGTAAGTTTATAAATAATAACTTATTATATTAATTATTCTAATTAATTAATTCTCTTGAAATTAACTCTTTAACTTCAAGAACATACAAATCATGACAACATCTAGCAAGTAGCATGATTACCAAGTGTTAGGTGAAATAGCGAGTAAACCTATTTCAATTGCAAGTCCATACATGTACGATCCTTTCGACYACTAGTTTCCCGATTAAATCTTGGGCATGGATTTATAAGTCGAAACCCAATTGATTTAATAACAGTGATTTCATTTCAAGTTTAAGTAATTCATTTATGAATTAATATTCATCGTGCCCTGACCAAGGTCTTTGAATCACAAACTATGAAAATTCACTGGATACTCTCTTGTCGATACACAAGTGTCGAATTCTATGTTGGCTACAGACAAACCTCCATGCACATCGATACAATACCCAAAATACCCCTTTTACGATTGTCAAGTAATCAAAAGATAAATCTAAGTATTGTACAATGTGCACAAGGTTACCATCATACCTCAAGTCAAGAACTAATCATGTACTATTGCAATATGAAAATTCTTATTCGACAGACAAATCTTCCAGTTAAGAATTTCCATCGGGTCATGTTCAATGAACTTGTTCTCCAACAAGCACCCACATATATGCACTCGCGTCACAACGCTGATGTTAATGGAATGCAACATCCTTGTCTTACATGTATGCATCATATGTGCAAGTCTTGCTAGACTATTCAATGTCCTATCTCGAAAAGCCCATTGACTTGGAACAAGTTTAAGACCGAAACCTTAGAGACATGTTCCATGATTGCCATCATATGCAGAACCATATCCCATAGTTTAAAATTGTCTAAGGATTTTATCATACGTGAAATTATAATAAAAGCGAAAATATAAGATAAAGAAAGTTACATTTATTAATATGATTCCAATAAAATCATTATACAAGTAGAATGAAATCCAATCTAATTGGAACGTCGGGCACTCTACTCTAACAATATGTGTTGGATCCTAAAAATAGAGATGTTAAAGAGATTGTGATCGATGAAGCTAAAAGGCAATCATTTAGAATTTATGGATATACATAGAGCTTGGAGTACATGAAAGGAATGAAGAAAGTGGCTTTTCCAACTAATGTTAAAAGGTTGGCTTGTTGTTTTAATTTCTAATTAAGAACAGTTGTATCCTTTTTCTTTAGTACTGATGCTTAATAGCTTTGCATAACTTTTGGTTAATGTAAATCATTTTGAGATTTAGTCGCCCTGTAATCTTTTTATGTTCTAAATTTTGGTAGTTATTACCTAATTAGTTTTAGTATATGGAAATTATGTTGTATTCGTAAATTCAAAAAAAGAAAAGAAAAGATGAGCACATACTTTTTCTTTAATATCAATCGAGTTGGCGATGAAATATGATGCAATAATGATTAGTTTACAACTTTTAAGGAATTATGGTTCTATTATAAAGAATAATTGAAATGTTTTACATATGTTGTGATACTTGTAATGCAGCTCATGATACTTCTGCACACGATTTTGATGCTTGAACTATGTTTTGTGAGACTTTACTGTATATTATGATATTTTAATTATTTTTTGTGATACTTTAACTAATTATGGTAAAAAAAATATATACATATAAGAAAAAGAAATCATACATTAGAAACATGTAATACTTTAACTATATTTTGTGATAATTTAACATCCTTTTGTGATATTGTAACTACCTATAGTAAAAAAAAAAAGTTGTGAAAAAATAAATATATATAATCATGTAATACTTTAACTATATTTTGTGATACATGAACCTCAATTTGTGATAATTATACTGCAATTTGTAATATTTTCATAAGAAAACTATAATATATGCGATATTGTTATCTGGAATTGTGATATCATATTACAATACTGGACAGTTTCCAAGAAGCAACTACAAATCAAGGAATCAACTTTCTTGTAGAGTTCACAAAACAATATGCAAGCTCATCATAATGCAAAACATACTTAATTGTTATTTTTTCATCATTCTTTTTTTTTTTTACAAAATCTAAAGTACTATATAAAAGATATCAATATTAGTACCTTAAAATTGTGATACTAAACACTAAACCCTAACAAACTTTGAACCTTAAAATCGTAATACACTAAACCCTATCATCTATTTATATATAGAGAGAGAGAAAGAAATGTCACGCATGATTAGTTTCTTTTTTTAATACGTAGGAATTTTCTTAACATAATTAAGATAGATACCCTAATTAAAATTAATGATGATTTAAGTATCTTCTTTAATTAAATGACACCTAGGAATAGTTTTTTTTAATTATGTAAGAATTTTCTTAACATAATTAGGTTATATACCTTAATTAATATTAAAAATAATAAAAATTAATATTAAAAATAATAAAATTATATATATATATATATATATATATATATATATTTACACACACACACACACACATATATATATAATAGGATAGATACCATAATAAGTTATTTATTATTTCTTTTTGTTTAAAACTTCTTTAACAAGAAAAATATCAAATAATTATTAGATTTTTATATAAATACTAAGATTTATAAAAAAAAATTATATTAGGACTTTTTTTCTTATAAATGATGGTGATGATGATAATAGTAATCTATCAACATGTTTATGTTATGTATCAAAAATAAATTGACCAATTTTTTTAATTAAGGTATAAGAAATTTTTAATACAATAAATCATAATATTTATTTTATGGGAAAATTGTCAAATAGTCCTCCAAGTGGAGGTCCATCTGTCAATTTGTCCTACATCCAATTTTAAGTCAGATAATCCAAAATTATGATATGAATATACCACAATACCTTTACTATGAAAAAACTAATTAATAATAATAATAATATAATAATAATAATTGGGGCACCAGGTGTTTGTCGCCTACACCGGCTACCATCGCCGGCCGGAATATTTTTCGACTGCCGAATTTTTTTTGGGCGAGTTATTTTTTCTCCCAGAAAATTTRTTACTGTATGTCTAAATTTCTTAATACATGTCCATGGAGTCAGTGTAGTTTTTTTTTCAACCCATATAATTTCGTAATATATGCCTGAATTTCTTACTATGTCCAAACATTTCTTGCTCAATGTCCAAAAAATATTTCCGATCATCGAAAATATTTCTTACGATATGTTCGAATTTCTTACTATATGTACAAAAATATTTTTTGTTACATGTGTCATTTCTTACTATATTTACGAATTTCTTACTATATGTACACAAATTTCTTATTTAATGTCCAAAAATTCATATTTGAAGACAAAAAGTATTTTACTTGATTGCAAAAGTTTATTGTTTGATGTGCAAATGTTGTTATGTATTAAACTTCTTGTTTAATAACAAATTATTATTATGTATTTCTTATTTAATACAACTATATATTATTTTATAGTTGTTTTGTAGATTTTTAGTGGTGTTGAAATAAAAGTGGGTTCATGGCTTGGTATTATCGGAACTCAATTCGAATGTAAGAATCAAGGGGTTTTTAGCTTGAAATATAAATGAAAACAAAAATAAATGGAAATAAACTAACTAAGAAATGTAAAATGCAAGTTGGTCGGATGCCTCGTGCGTATGCCCAAATTAAAATTGCAAGCAATAATGAAAATAAGCAAGTAAAAACAAAGTTTCACTAAGTATAAGCATGAAAACCTAAGGTACAACTATGCACGCATGAACATAAAATTTGAAATAATGCAAATTAACAAAAATTGAAAGCACCTATAGAAAGAGCAATAAAAGTTGAAGTGAAAGTTAAGAACTTTACGGGAAATAACAAGAAACGAAGAGTAGATCTAGGATTCAACATAAAACTATGCACGAAAATAAAAACCAAAATAAAGCATATGAAATACTCAAAATAAAAACGATCCGAGACTCGATCTATGATCTTGGTGTGTCACTCACCTAGATTTCATAGCCAATTCACAAGATCAAACAACAATTCTAATAGCTAAGGCAAAATGCATAAAATGAAGAACAAGCATAAGCATATGAAATACTCAAAATAAAAATGATCAAGGACTCGATCTGTTATCTAGATGTGTCACTCACCTAGATTCCATAGCTAATTCACAATATCCAACAATTAATCTAAGAGCTAATGCAAAATTCATAAAATGAAGAACAAGCATGAAAATTGAAGGAAAGCATGAAATTAAAAGAAGTCTTACTTGAATTAAGGAAAGGAACAACAAACTTGAAATGAAATAGCAAAAATAAAAATCAAAGTGATGACTTAAATTCTTCTTAGGCTTACAAACCCAAGGAAATGCTTGAAATTAAATCTAAAATCTAGAGAGAGTAATTTAATCCCAGGCCCATGCTTGGGTTGGGAGAATGGGTGTTGTCTTCCAAAATGAGAGTTGGTTTCTATTTATACTAGGTTTAATTGGGGTTAAATGGGTCAACTTAGCCTTAAAGGCTTGAAATTCCCGAGTTTGACTAAAATTGACTCGTGTTGACCTTCCTAGCCACTTGGCTAGCCCTTTGGCTTGGTTGGCTCGGTCTTGGGCGTGGTTGGTTCGTTCTGGGCGAGCATGGCTCGGCACGTGGGTGCTGGGGTAGGCACGACCTGGCGCGAGAATGGGCGTTGATGCTGGCGCGCTTGGACGCAAGAGTTGGCGTGCCTGGGCGCAGGAGTTGGCGTGCTTGGGCACCAGGCTGTGTGCCGAAATGGGCGTGGCCAGGGCACGCCTGGGCGCTGCTTGAGGGGAACATGGGCGCAGGGCTGGGGGGCAAAATGGGTATGCGCTGGGCGCCTCTTGGGGGGAATATGGGAGTGGCTGGCATGCCCCCTCTTTTGACAAGGTGCTGGCGTGGATTTGGGCGTGGCTGGGCACGCCTTGGCTAACATTCCAGAATGTTTGCCATTTTGGAGCTTGATCTTGGCACCTATTTTGGCACGGCTTGACTTGAACTTTGGTCATTAATACCTTTACCTATGAAAATAGGATTTTGAACATAAAAATTCAAGAATTTCACCAAACCTCAAATTAATTGAAGCCATTTAACTAAATTAAATATAAAATTATACAGAAACACGAAAAACTACAAAATGAGAAAACAAACGAATAACTTAACAAAGCTTGACTCAAAACTACTAAAATCAGCATAAAACCCTAATTAAAAACACAAGGAAAACACCACAATTACATGCAAAATAACCACCCCACACTTATCGGTTTGTTCGTCCTTGAACAACAAAAAGAATCGAGAATGTACATGCAATGAACATTATGCAAAAAGATAAATCCTTGTCCTTATCCTTATTAATATGATGAAAGTATCAACATAGACCCGTTCTCGCCAAGCATTTCTCGTATTACTCTTTCTCATTTGAAAACCAAATTGATGACTTCCTCACAAATGGAATTTTGAGGGTGTTCACTCAATTCACTCAAGTGTATTTTTATAAAGGACGTGTATACGCTCAAGTCGGACAACGCATGCACCTTGTCAAGATTTCACAAATTAAAAACTCAAAATCACCCATTGTACATGACCAAACAAGAATCGAAAGAGGTCTTTATTTTGGGTTGTAATGTTGGCTCTTTGGTAAGGTGCGGAATATTTGGATATAGTGGCTAACACACGATCAAACGTGATCAATAACACACGAAACCTTGATTTCTAGAACCCAAAGCTTATGATCTCTTCACCCTTCCCAAATTACCAAACTTTCATTCGAAACCCTTTTGTACACTCACACACTTTCTCGAATTTTATTTCACAACACTTAAAAGCTTTTCGAATTCGCTTCTTTTTACTAAACATAGCCTTTTTTTTAAACATTAGGCTTTTCACTTAAACGCACGCTTGATCACTTTTCGTGATTTGTGTTAGAGTTTTATTCTCTTTTTTTTTTCTTTTTTTTTTGTGTGTATAAGGAACTCAAAACCCAAAACCCACAATTGATTTCCCTCACATTTCTAGCCAACTAACAACAAACACTCTCATCTCACAATATATGAAGATATAAGAGCTAATATCGAGCTCGACTAACAAAAAACGGGGCATAGGCTCAAGAGGGCTCATTTGGAATATTTTAAGTATCTTATATATTTGGATATGGCCAGAATAAGGGTGATATATGTGCCTCGATGTCATTTCCAAATTCAATCATGTACGAGCGAAATCAAGCCACCTCAATGCAATTTTCATAAAAATACAAGCAAGGCCGATAATTCACACAAGGCTACTCACTAGTTTGCGCCGGGTTTTGGAAAACAAAATCAAAAGAGCTTTTAGAATTTCGCAATATTTTCACGAGTAGATTTTGATTATATATATATAGGCGGGTTTTGGACAAGCACAAAAATTCAACTCCTTACACAAGAGGCATAAACATGTAAAAACCCGACAAGTAAACTACTCAAACTTCCAAGCATATGGTGATTGCTCACAATGTATTAAACTCACACAAGACATATGTTGATCATGCAATAAAAACCACTCAGGCTCACCGGTATACATATCATCCTCATTAGGCTGGAAATCTTGATTCTCGAGTAGGCTAAAAATGAGGGGAGGAAAATAAAAAGATGAAGTCATTGTGGACGTAGCAAACCTTGTGATAATGTCAAACTCATGCTGGCCAAAATTGAACTTGATATCGTGGCCTAGCTTAAACAAAACTGGGCTTGAGGACGCGATGTTGGTTTCGATGACACATCACCAGAACCATCACGAACTTTTTGGGCAACTTTAGAACTTTTCTTCTTGGACTTTCCGGTGAGGAGTAGCTGACTTGGATAACCGTGGCTTTTTTGGGTGATGGAGAGTTCGAATCCTGCAATAGATTGGAAGCAACTACAAACAAAAAATTGAGTATCGTAGGGAGTAAAGTTTGGAGAAAGAGATGTAAAAATCCTAACTTTTCCAATATTGAAAACTCGTACGCAGTAGAAAAAGAGTAAGGGGATGAAAAAGATAAAGTGAATAAATAACCCCCCACTATTTCCACTACTTCTTTTTAGACCCAATATTTTTCTTTTCTTAAAAAACAAGCCCACTCCTTCTCAAAATAAGACACGCAATTTCACTTACCAAAAACAGGTTACAAGAACTTTAAGGCTTAATTAAACCACTATCTCATATATGAATTTAAAATCACAAATCTCAACTACATATAAAATCGAGATAGAGCTAGATTTTATAAACCATCACCACAGTTGAACAAATTCTTTGCAAAGCGATTTTTCACTCATCAAATTAACTTCGTATTACCTGTCCAATCCTCCGATTTTAACACCACTTAAACACTTGGTTAGCAAGATTCAAAACAAGATTAAGAGAAATCAGGAAAGACACAAGCGCAAGCAACAGAACACACAGCTAAAAGGCATCTTCTCAAAGTATGGATGTCCTAATTTATGCCTAAAAATCATGACCTAAGAAGATACAAAAATATTCAGCAATTGTTTTAGGTGACATGATCAGTGTTGATTTTTATATGATGACATTATAACCAACATTACTTTAGGTGAAGTCAATGAAAAAAGGCCCCTTGACCCAAGTTAATGACTACGTCAAAATCACTCAATGAGGTGAGATTTGAAGATTGGATCCTTCTTAATCCGGATTTTCTTCATCGTTTTATAGATTTGAAGAGAAATAGCTTATCTTCAGCAATTGCTGTTAACACCTCTTGTTTTTGGACCTAGGACAAAACCAATTTCTGCAGGAAAGTTCCACAATCACCTAATTGAAGAGGTTAGTCTTTTTGTCACCATTTTTATTACAACACATGAGCTTATTGCACCTTCAACCAGACCCAATGCATTCAGATTATGTATGAAAAAGAAAATAAAAATGCATGCATAAATATACAGATGTTATGACTGATGACAGTTTTGGTATCATAACATCAAAACAAACACGGACTTAACAATGCACATTCCGAGATCTCTTCTCAAACGAGAAAAGGTCTTTAAATCTAATGCATTTGTGAAGATGTCATCAAGCTGATTGTTTGTTCCTATATGCTCAAGACTAACTATCTTTCTCTCAACCAAGTCTCGAATAAAGTGGTACCTTATGTCAATGTGTTTGATTTGAGAGTGCTGGACCGGATTTTTTGAGATATCAATGGCACTGGAATTATCACAAAGCACAGTCAAAATTCTACTATGTAGACCGTAGTCCTCTATCATTTGGTTTATCCATAACAACTGTGTACAAGCACTTCCAGCTGCAATATACTCGGCTTCAGCTGTAGAAAGAGAAATGCAATTTTGTTTTTTTGTTATACCATGAGATAAGATTATTACACAAGAAAAAACAACCTCTTTCTATCCACAACATCCCTAGCCCAGTCCGAGTTAGTATAACCTACAAGTTCAGTACTTGTTCTTTATAAAACCAAACACTCAAATCACTAGTACCAGCTACATATCTAATGATTCATTTAACCATTTTCAAGTGTGACTCTTTAGGATTTGATTGATATCTAGCACATATACACACACTATACATGATATCAGGCCTACTAGCTATTAAGTGTAAAAGACTTCCTATCATGCTTCTGTACATGGTGTTATCGACACCATTACCAACATCATCTCCTGACAGTTTCATGGTTTTGCCTAACGGTATTTTCTTATGCGTTTCATTCTCTAACCCAAATTTCTTAACAAGATTGTTAGCATACTTGGTCTCAGAGAGAAAAACACCATCATACAATTGTTTAATTTGCAAACCAAGAAATTAAGAGAGATTACCTTCCATGCTCATCTCAAATGTGTCAGACATTCGAGTTATACACTCACTCACCATAGATTCAATGCAAGCAACAGGAGCAAATATCTCATCAAAATCTGAGTCTAATTCTGGAGCAGCCTGAGTTGGTGTTAAGTCTGGTGACATGTCATCAGTACCGTCACCACCCGCATCTTCAGTTTCTACACCTTCGATTTGATAACAGTTGTCCGTTGTCCTCTGAATAGTAAGAATGCAAGCATTTCTCTCGTCATATACTTCGCACTTTTCATGAGTGAACTTGACACTGAACCCACCATCGCATAGTCGGCTTATGCTTATCAAGATCACCATTAAGTCTTCAACAAGTAACACGTTCTCGAGCTTTGCAATACCAGGGACATGAAGAATTCCTTGGCCAATGATTTGGCCATTTGCACCTCCACCATATTTCACATTTCCTCCTTAAAATTTGACAATGTCTGAGAGAAGATCTTCTAAGCCAGTCATATGTTTAGAGCATCCACTATCGAAATACCAGGCTCCAAGAATGTGAGGTTTCAGAGAGGAATAGATCATGTGACATTTGATCTCATTTTTTTTCACCCATAATTGTTTGAGCTTGGTGTTTGTTTTGGTGTTAGGAACACGAAAATTGTCACGGATACCAGCAGACAACTTCAACCTATCGAACCGATTCAGTTTTCTTATAAGCTTCCAGCAGTATGGTCGAATGTGACATTTCTCACCACAGTGATGACACGCAAACTGTCTCCTTCTTCTTTTGTGGCGTTTGGTCGACTTCACCCTTTGACTTGATTCTGGCGTTTGAACTCCCGTGTTTCAAAGTATCTGGGATACTCAGTTCTAGATTTTCATCAAGCTTTGCCTTACCCTTGTTGAGCTTTGAGAGGGTTTCTTGGACTTTCTTCAAATCGGTCTTTACTCGTTCTAGCTCAGCATCCTTTTTGGTGAGTGACGACTCTAATCGGTCAATTATATTCAGTTGATCATCCTTTTCTTTGGTCAGTTTGTTCACCTCGGTCATAAGATCCCTGACTTTATGTACTTTTTTCCCCAACTAACAAATAATTGCTTATGATAAATGCTCAGCTTCTCGTACTTGTCAAGAGATTCATCATCCTCTGCATCTATAGTACCTAGAAAATAAGGATTGGTATACTTAGTACATCAAGTAACCCGCTCTGATGCAAATTGTAAATTCATAGGATTTATGGTTTTGAAATAAATATCAGTAATATGATGTTGCTTTCGGTGTTACAATCACCGAAACTAACATCAAACAGTTTCAGAGTAATAAACAGTAGTTTTATAAAACAGATGTTAAGAACGATGTTAACAACATCGAATGTAACATCAAACAAAGTTAAAACGTGCAGCGGAATATAAAAAATAGTCTGAACACAGCAATTTAAATTCCATTCGTATGTAAAAGTACTTATGAACTTGGGTATACAAACCCGAAAACTATATTACTTTTAAATCGTTCAAAATCAAATACAAATATAAAGTAATATATGATCTTCTTTGTTGGTCGCAACTCCAAAGATCTCCGTGATAAAGATCGTGGCTTCAAGTCTTGCGGCAAAGCTTGTGATGATCTTCTATTGATTACGCAACTTTGAAGATCTCTTTGATTTGGATCGTTGCCTCAAGTCTTTTACTAGCTCGTGTTCTTCTCGTCTCGCGTCGTCTTGCTCTTGATGCGTCTCTCCTTTTCTTTGTGCCATTATAAGCCGTGTATGAGAGATAAGGTTCTCTTGTGTCCTCGTCTTATCTTAGATAGACAAGATTCCTAGAGTCTTACACTTGGTAAACAAGTTAAACAAGTCCTAAACACAATATAGGAAACAAATAAAATCCTAAACATAATCTAGGAAACAAATAAAAGAAAATAAATAAACTCCTACATCTAGTTCCCTAATTTATTTTGAGCCCAAGAAAGACAAATAATAAAATAAGGAAATTCCCATAAATAAACCTCCCAACATAGACTAAGTGTTTGATCAAATGAAAATTGATCGTGGAGATGATTCTAGAGCCTTAGAATCTCCTCCCCCCCCCCCCCCCCCCCCCCCCCGTTTTATAAATCTTTTGAAGTTGTCGATTGAGATTCTCGTCATTTAAATCACCGTCTTAGATATTATAACTTTTCAAACCAAAATTTGACCGCGAATTTAGAATAGATTTTCGTTATTTTCTCGCTCGTGAAATCAAACACAAGAATTGCTTCTGAATAGTCTTCCTTGAGAGATTCGACTCGAGTCAAACTTACCACTTACAATTACTCTATTCTCTTGCAGACGAATTTTTAATAAAAATGTAAGTGTAAAAATTTCCATTGAATCACATATCAAAAAATATTGTTAAAGTATCACATGTTTTCCGATACATTTATTGCAAATTATATACATTTATTGCAAATTATATACATTATTTGTACATAAAAATTGTGATACTTTCAACTCAAGTTCTGGTACTTAAACTGCATTTGTGAAACTTTTACATAAATTATAATATGTAATACTATTTAAAGTTGTGATATTTATGATTTTTTTTACTTTTCTATAACATGTGATACTCCATATAGAAGTATAACATATAATATTCATCTATGATGTTGAAATACTTTTAATTCAATTATGATACTTTTAACTAAACTTGTGATTCTTTTATAGTAATTTGAAATTATATTGGTTTTCGCTTGAAATCGAAATATATATTTGAATGAGAAATTAGATTGTATTGAAAACTACATATGACCTGATCACAAAAAAGAAATCGCATGGCCCAAGAAAACAGCAGAATACTATAAGCACTAGAAAACCAAAAAAATATTTAAATGTAGTTTTATAGTTGTTGCATGGTACAACTTACGTCTATATTACTCATATTGTATCACGTATAAACGTAAGCACAAATTCACTCTCCTCATACTTCGCCTTGACTAGTTTTTCGTCATCTATATCAGGATCGGGGAGGGATATCTCATTAAATTTTAATTTACGAGGCCGAGAGTTGGTTTGTCTAGATTTTTCACTTTGCTTCTCCAACACTCGTCTTGCCTCGGGTGCCGTTAAATCTCCAAAATCTCCTCCCTCCGCTGTTTCAACTTCTCTTTTTCCATGGTCCAACAAACCATCAAAGAAAAATTGGTTAGTCATCTCTGGATAGTGGTTGTGGTGGGGGCAAGCTTGCAAAAGCGTCTTGTAACGCTTTGCCTCCGAAGGTATCCCGTTGTTTGTGCTGAATAGTATTGATTTAAGAGCTTCTCGCTTATCATCTCTCAATCAGTCAACGAACTGGGTTCTAGGGATAGTAGCCACGACTTTGCTTTGTCCTTCATGCTATAAGGGAAAAAGATCATTTGAACCTCCTCTTGATTAAGGCGATGAACCACAAATCAACCAACTTCATCAACAAAATAGTTTAAAAATGCCAAAGGGTCTTCATGGGCACCCCCGTGGAAAGTCGGGAGTAAATTAAGTTGATGTGGTTTAATCTCCACTTCCCTTGCGGTTGGTCCAAGAACAATAGCTGACCTAAAAGGTACAACCTTCGGACACGCCAAATCGTGCTGTCTAGGTGCTCTATCTCCCCTCGGTTCTCTAACTCGGTCATTGGCTCTCTCGTAGCGGATGTCATATGCGTTTCTTTCATAATCATTTTCGCGCTTGTATCTCCTTTCAAAATGTTCCTGTTCGTAGCCATGGTTTTGATTTTCTAACCAAGCATCTACTCGTCTATGATTGTTAGCATAATCGTTATGCTGATGAGAATCATCGTTCCTTAATGCCATGTTCTCGATGTTGTTTTGACGATTGACATTGTTGTTTCTTTCTTCATTTTGTATTATATTCGCCATGTTGGGTGGATGATCGACTACGTTATTAAATTGGCGATTTGGTTCTTCGTTATGTTGTTGGTTAACTCCTTCGTGTCTCCCCACGTCTCGTCTCATATTCTCCACGTTTTGCTAATAATTAGCCCAATAAGCTCGGGGTTGTGGTTGTCCTTTGAATAATGATTGGTTCACTACCATACCCGTTTCGAATGGGTCGTAGAGGTGATCTTGGTAGGGAATCACCGTTTCGGATTGATTGTGCTCCTAACATGGCGTCGGGAACTTGGTTTTGATCAAAGGTAGTAGCAATGGATGAATTAAATGGATCTATGGGGATAAGCTTTGATCGTGCTTGTTTTGGACGATGAATATTGTCGAGTAATGGCGCAAGTTCGGGTTTAAGAGATCGCCTCCCCTACATGCACTCAACAACAACTCAACGCACCAATGGCAAAAATAAAATCCAATTGCAAAATAAAAAGAAAATAATAACTCCAAAAAAAAATAAAACGAAAAAAAACACTTAATTCCTACTCGTTGTCCCCGGCAACGGCGCCAAATTTTTGATTCAAGCTTTTGTACACCCCAAATATATATTTTTAATTTAAAACATTCAAGATTGCTCGCAAGAGTACGAGGAAGTTGTAGGGTGGTAAGTTGACTCAAGTTGATTCTCTCGAGGACAATTATTCGGTATCTTGGATGTTTTTCTCATTAATAATTAAACACATAAACTTATACAAATTGGGGGGTTTTCTTTGAAATTGATTATTAACTACTAATTTGAAATGCAAGACTTGAACTAAAATTCTAAATTATTTATTCTAAATTACCAACTAAAATTAACTAAATTACTTAACCTAAATAACCAGCTAAAAATTAAATCTTATGATTAACTAAATTTAAAACTCCAGATTTAATTAACTAAATCCTAAATTAATTCTCTAATTAATTAACTAGTAAGCAATTCTAATTAAAATTCGAATTTAATTAATAACTCAAGACTAAACTAAATCGCAGCAACCTGAAAAATCTTAAACTATCTAAATTAGTCAACTACGAATTACGAATACGCATGCATTATCCAACTACGATCCTAACGATTACTAAACGAGTATAAAAACTACGAAAACTAATGAAAATCAATCGCATGAATATTCTCAACCAATCCAAGCATCAAATGTCCAACGATAAGCATGTAAAACTGAATCTAAACAAAGATAAAATAACTAAAAACGTTCAGCAAATTCAAATACGGAAGCAAAACTCGAGAACATAATTTAAAACTAATTATCTAAGCTTAAAAACTAAGGTTTATTCTAAGAAAACAGTAAAAGGGATAGAAAACTTATTAAGCTACTGGAAACTGGAAAGATTCTCGGCTAATCCGATGAGAACCGCTGAAAATCGGTCGAGAAATGGATGAACGGCGTCGAACGGGCTCCGGAACTCGTCGTCGTCGAATCTTCGATCTCCTCATCGATCTCTGCATTTTGGTGTTTTAATCTGACTCCAAACCCTAGGAATATGTTTTTGGTAAGTTTTTAGGGTCACAAGTACGCCTGGAACTCGGATTAATGATGGGTATTTATAGATTTCGCGTTTCTTGGGCTGTAAGTCAAATAGGTCGGTTACTGGGCCCGTTAACGGTAGCACTTTACGGTAAGGAGCTATCGTAAAAGCTATCGTTAATGTCTCTGTTGCCTTCTTACGGTGATGTTTACGGTAGGCGTGTAATCGTTAACCCTATCGTTATGCTTGCAGTCCTCCTTTTACGGTGTGGTTTACGGTACGGATTACGGTATGGTTACCGTAAAGTATAACGGTGCTCCCTAACGGTAAGGTTATCATTAAGCTAACTGTTAGCCTCCAAAAACTTGCTAGTTCTTCGCCGAAACGCTCAATTCTTGTCTCTTAATCATCAACCTTCACCTCTTACATGCTGATCCCTTCCGGTTACTTAGCTGTATGGCGAAAAACAGAGATAATTCATCTTTTTGCATCAATTAAGGTCAAAATATGGTAAAATAAGCTGGAAACACAAATATACGAATTTAAGCTTAAACTATCCAACTTATACCAAAAACAATAAGAAAAAGTAACTAAAATACTACTAAAGATGAGCATAAATACGTGTTAATCAACTACCCCATGCTTTTTTTGTTTGTTCGTCCTCGAACAGACGTTAGATTCAAAGTATAACTAGAAAGAAATTAGCTTAGGCAGTGAGTCGTGCTATGCTACATACATAATTTTGAAAATATAGATACATGTCATGCAACTTCAAACACTCCACTCTTATTACATCGTTGCTCCAAAATCAAATTCATGCATCCTCTCAAAAGGGAAATATATATGTGGGTGTTCACTCAAAAGCACTCAAGCATTGCTGCATGGGACGTGTATACGCTCAAATCATACAATTACATGCACAATAAATAAGACCGAAAATCAATCTCTTTTCAATCGCAAATTAAGTGTGTTATCGAACTAAGAATCGGAAAAGGTCTTTACGGGTTGTAATGTAGGCTCTTTGGACGGGTGTGGAATATATAAGTCGTGTGGCTAACTCACGATCTAATGTGATCAATAACTCACCAAACCTATTCTAATCTTGAAGCAAGTTGCTTCACCTCGTTCGAAATAAAAAACCTCACTAAACACTCATAACGTAGCCATTAAATTTAGGTTATTTCTCAACTCGAAACTCTAATACCGACTTGTTGCTCAAACCACTTAAATACAATTGAAGCTTATAATATGCCTCTACACAACTCATGCCTTTTAAACATTAGGCTTCATTAAATAAAATAAACAATAAACTCAAGCCTTTATTAGCGTAGGCAATGACTAACACAATTCAACTAGACTCACCATCCTTCTTTTTCTTCTTTTTTTTATTTTTTATTTCCCTCTTATTATTTTTTATTTTTTATGGGGTTCTCTTTTTTTCTAAGGATGGTGATCCTTTATTGCAAACTTTTCATAAATTCCTGATAAAAACTCCAAAACACTAATAACCAATAAACATAACGAACTCCTACCCCACACTTTTAATGGGTTAGTATGGGTCGACTTAATAAAATCACTCGAGGCTATAGGCATGGATAATTTGGCTATGATTGGCTCATTCGGAATTTATAGTGGCTAAAATATATGGATATGGCTGGAAATAGGGTTTTATATGTGCCTTAACCTCATTTTCAAAGTCAACTACACACAGCGGTATCAAAGAGATATCAAGACTGAAACTTATTCAAGTACATGCAATGATGATAATCACTCAGGCTACTCAAAGGCTTTTTGCATGAAAAAGTTTTGAATTGAAGCTGTTTTTAAGGTCTTGCGAAATCAATTGGGTCCAAGTACCATTTTACAATATATAAATAATAATTTTGAAAAATTTTATGCACTTATACACGCTCAATGACAAGAACATCAAATCATACGTAGTCAACTTCGACAGGCAAGCCAGACAAATACAATCAAGCATGGGAATAGTGATCAATCACGTTAAAAATTTATGAATTTCAATAGACGTCAAATTGCACTTTCTTTTAAATATAAACCATACTCAACCACCCTACTCCCTAAAAACTTGGCAATCTCCTAATTGTCATAAATATAAAAGAAAATAAAAGCAAGGGAGATAAGAAAACATCCCTGAAAATATGATAGTCGAGTCTCTCCAAAAATACTTGTGCAATTATCCTTCGTCGTAGACCGCGTGATTGGATTGTCTTGAACAAACCTATAAAAACAAACAAAACAAAACAAACCATGATTGCGATCAATTGCTACGCGTAAGTGCCCGATGGCACGTCTTTTGGGATTTGAAATGGCCGGAATGCGGCTCAACGTCATAAATGGCTGGGTTGAAGCTCATCAAAATGTTCCCGGACTGCGGCTAACTTGGGTCGGATTGCGACCTCGATCGACAAAAATGAAATTCGTAAAAATTAGAACCAGACGCTACTAGCGGTAGCATGTAGAGGTAGGTTGCCTAGCGGTAAGCTCATCGTTATACCTAATTGTTGTGGCTAGCGGTAGGTTCAGCGGTTGATCGTCATCGTTAACGCCACGAGTGGAACTAGCGGTAAGGCCTTGCGGTAGCGAGCTACCGCTATATAACCATTAGTTGTCCAGAATAAGCAATTTTATTATATTTTCTGCACACCAACACATATATAAACGTACCACGGCAATTGACACAATATAAAAATAACATAAATAAAATAAAATAAAATAAAGGAAAGGAAAGAAAATGAAAACTAACTATCGCTTGGGTTGCCTCCCAAGGAGCGCTTGTTTAACGTCGAAAGCTCGACGCAAGTTACTTGATCAATTTCTAGCTCGTGGTGGGTCTACGAACTCCTTCTTGCTTCTGTCTCGAATCTTCGTATATTTCTCGTAATAAGGCTTATGTCGATGCTTGTGGATTTGGAAATTCGACTTGTCACACTCGTTATACAGAGTGGCTACTCCATACTCATCCATCTCCTTGAACTTCACATTATCTAAATTCTTATCAAAAACTTCATTCGACTTCTTCTTCTTCGTACAATCCTTGTTATTAGCCTTGCCCTTTTTCTTCACATGTTTAAAATTATCGTAAGGGTCGGGGGAAACATTCTTTGGATTTCTACATGGTGGCTTCGTCTCCTTCTTGGATTCAAACTTCAAACGATCTCGTTGTGGCCTCAACTCCACCTTTGGCTCGATTTTAGGTGCTCCATTCTTCACATCCAATTCATCATTAAAATCTTTAAATTCTACAACAATATCACTTATGTCGATTCCTAGCAACTCGGTCAAATCCTCCCCACTCAAATGCATCTCGTCGTCAAACTCATCAAACTTCTCACTTAAGTCAACTTCTAGTGTATCCCCAACCTTTCTTGGAAATCCGGCGTCGTCCACGTTGCCTAATTCGTCCAAAATCGCAACTCCTTTTAGCTCGTGGATGCATGAAGCAACGGGATCAAAGAACGAACAATCATCTTGCATGGCAGGGGTAGGAGTGTTTTTTATTTTTGTAAGAGAAAATGTCACTGATTCGCCCAAAACGGCCATTTTCATTCTTCCTTTGTGGACATCAATCAAAGTATGGGTGGTAGACATAAATGGGCACCCCAATAAAATGGTATGCTCCGTGCTCGCAATTGGTACTTCGCCAACGTCCAAAATCACAAAATCAACCGAAATTACTAGCTTTCCAACCTGCGCTAAAACATCCTCAACCATCCCCAAAGGTAGCCGAATTGAGCGATCGGCCAACTATAGTCGCATGGTTGTTGGCTTCGGTGGCCCAAGATCAAAATCTCGATATAGTGAATAAGGCATTAAATTAATTCCTACTCCAAGATCCAACGTTCATTTTGCCGTTTGTCCATTAGCCAAGGAAATATTAATGAAGAAACTTACAGGATCTAGTTCCTTAGGTGGTAATGGATTCTTGAAAACCACACTTATTTCTTTTGGCAATGTTACATACTGATTTGTCACCAAGCGTCTCTCCCTTGAGGCAAGTTCCTTGAAAAATTTCACATAGGTGGGCATTGTTTTTATTACCTCCAAAAGTGGCAAGTTAATATTGAAGTTTTTCAATAGGTTGTATAGCTCCATGAATCTTTTGTTCTCTTTGGCTGGACGCAAATGGCTTGGAAAAGGAATAGTATCTTTGATCGGTGTCGTCAATTGCCTTGGTGGGGATGGTTTAAGAGCATCATTTTTGCCAAGGGCGTCATTCGGAATCGTCCCTTGAATGGATCTAGGAACATATCTATTAGAGGATTTATGCAACTGATCTACTGGTTTAGAAACATCATCCTTGCTAGGAGTTGGTGTCTTATCCTCGACTTCGCCTTCTTCATCTTGGTCAACTATTCCGTTGTCGATCTTCTTACCACTGTGAAGGACATGAACTGTCGACGCTTGTTCTGCCTGGCTTGGGAGTTTGTCCTTCTCCTTATTTGATCTCGCAATGTCAGCCACTAATTGTCCTATCGTCCTATCCATCCTTTTCATATTCTTAGAGAGATCATGAACCATCCCAAAGAGATTGTCAATACTACTCACCTTCTTCGAGAGCTCATCTATCTTTGCATTTACTTTCGCAAGTCCCTCTCTATTACTGAGCGTCTCGGCCACTTGGTTTTGCTGCCAAACCAACAATTGATCATTTGGTTGAACCGTAATAGACACCTGCCCTTGCATATGGAAATTATTTTGGGGTGGTGGAAATGGTGCTTGAGCATGTGGTGGCGGGTATTGTGGATCGGGTGGCATATAGTTTGGGCTTCCTGGGCCCCACTTAAAAAGTTGATCATCACGTTGCGGGGTAAACTTCCTTGGTTGCTTATTTGAATAGTTCTGGATCGTGTTAACGCCTTCTTGCTGTTCAATATTATTTGGACAAATGTCTGCTAAATGCTGAGGGGATCCGCATTGGTAACACGTTGCAACAGTCTTCTTTGAAGAAGCCTAGCTCGCCCGCTCGGCTTTCCAAGCTGCAAATTTCTCGCCAAATATCTCCTCATACTTCACCTTGACTAGTTGGTCGTCATCTATATCAGGATCGGGGAGGGATATCTCATTAACTTTTAATTTAAGAGTCCAAGAGTTGGTTTGTCTAGATTTTTCACTTTGCTTCTCCAACACTCGTCTTGCCTCGGGGGTCGTTAAATCTCCGAAATCTCCTCCCGCCGCTATTTCAACTTCTCTTTTTCCATGGTCTAACAATCCATCAAAGAAAAATTGGTTAGTCATCTCTAGAGAGTAGTTGTGGTGGGGCAAGCTTGTAAAAGCGTCTTGTAACGCTCCCAAGTTTCATGAAATAGCTCCCCCTCCAACTGTTCAAAGGTAGCAATTTGCCTCCGAAGATGCCTGTTGTTTATGCTGAATAGTATTGATTTAAGAACTTCTCGCTTATCATCTCCCAATCAGTCAACGAACCAGGTTCTAGGGATAGTAGCCACGACCTTGCTTTGTCCTTCATGCTATAAGGGAAAAAAATCATTTGAACCTCCTCTTGGTTAAGGCCATGAACCACAAACCAGCCAACTTCATCAACAAAATAGTTCAAAAATGCCAAAGGGTCTTCATGGGCACCCCCGTGGAAAGTCGGGAGTAAATTAAGTTGATCTGGTTTAATCTCCACTTCCCTTGCGATTGGTCCAAGAACAATAGCTGACCTAAAAAGTACTACCTCCGGACGCGCCAAATCGCTCTGTCTAGGTGCTCTATCTCCCCTTGATTCTCTAACTCGGTCATTATCTCTCTCGTAGCGGTTGTCATATGCGTTTCTTTCATAATCATTTTTGCGCTCGTATCACCTTTCAAAATGTTCATGTTCGTAGCCATGGTTTTAATTTGCCAACCAAGCATCTACTCGTCTATGATTGTTAGCATGATCGTTATGCTGATGAGAATCATCGTTCCTTAATGCCATGTTCTAGATGTTGTTTTGACGATTGACATTATTGTTTCTTTCTTCATTTTGTATTATATTCTCCATGTTGGGTGGATGATCGACTACGTTATTAAATTGGCAATTCAGTTCTTTGTTATGTTGTTGGTTAACTCCTTCGTGTCTCCTCGTGTCTCGTCTCATATTCTCCACGTTTTGCTGATAATTAGCCCAATAAACTCGGGGTTGTGGTTGTCCTTGCATAATGATTGGTTCACTACCATACTCGTTTTGAATGGGTCGTGGAGGTGATCTTGGTGGGGAATCACCGTTTTGGATTGATTGTACTCCTAACATGGTGTCAGGAACTTGGGATAGGCTTTGATCGTGCTTGTTTTGGATGAGGAATATTGTCGAGGAATGGCGCAAGTTCGGGTCTAAGAGATCGCCTCCCCTGCACGCACTCAACAACAACTCAACGCACCAATGGCAAAAATCCAAGCCAATTTCAAAATAAAAAGAAAATAATAACTTAAAAAGAAAATTAAAAAAAATACTTAATTCCTACTCGTTGTCCCCGGCAACGGCGCCAAATTTTTTATTCAAGCTTTTGTGCACCCCAAATATATATTTTTAATTTAAAACATTCAAGCTTGATCGCAAAAGTACAAGAAAGTTGTAGGGTGGTAAGTTGACTCAAGTCGATTCTCTCGAGGACAACTGCTCGGTATCTTGGATGTTTTTCTCAATAATAATTAAACACATAAACCTATACAAATTGGGGTTTTCTTTGAAATTGATTATTAACTACTAATTTGAAACGCAAGACTTGAACTAAAATTCTAAATTACCAACTAAAATTAACTAAATTATTTTACCTAAATAACCAGCTAAAATTAAATCTTATGATTAACTAAATTTAAAATTTCAGATTTAATTAACTAAATCCTAAATTAATTCTCTAATTAATTAACTAGTAAGCAATTCTAATTAAAATTCGTATTTAATAACTCAAGACTAAACTAAATCGCAACAACCTGAAAAATCTTAAACTATCTAAATTAGTCAACTACGAATTACGAATACGCATGCATTATCCAACTACGATCCTAACGATTACTAAACGAGCATAAAAACTACGAAAACTAATGAAAGTCAATCGCATAAATATTCTCAACCAATACAAGCATCAAATATCCAACGATAAGCATGTAAAACTGAATCTAAACAAATATTAAATAACTAAAAACGTTCAGCAAATTCAAATACAGAAGCAAACCTCGAGAACATAAATTAAAAATAATTATCTAAGCTTAAAAACTAAGGTTTATTCTAAGAAAACAAGTAAAAGGGACAGAAAACTTATTAAGCTACTAGAAACTGGAAAGATTCTCGGCTAATCCGAAGAGAACCGCTGCAAATCGGTCGAGAAATGGATGAACGGCGTCGAACGGGCTCCAGAACTCGTCGTCGTCGATCTCTGCATTTTGGTGTTTTAATCTGACTCCAAACCCTAGGAATATGTTTTTGGTAAGTTTTTAGGGTCACAAGTACGCCTGGAACTCGGATTAATGATGGGTATTTATAGATTTCGCGTTTCTTGGGCTGTAAGTCAAATAGGTCGGTTACTGAGCCCGTTAATGGTAGCACTTTACGGTAGGAGCTATCGTAAAAGCTATCGTTAATGTCTCTGTTGCCTTCTTACGGTGATGTTTACGGTATCGTTATGCTTGCAGTCCTCCTTTTACGGTGTGGTTTACGGTACGGATTACGGTATGGTTACCGTAAAGTATAACGGTGCTCCCTAACGGTAAGGTTACCGTTAGCCTCCAAAAACTTGCTACTTCTTCACCGGTACGCTCGATTCTTGTCTCTGAATCATCAACCTTCACCTCTTACGTGCTGAGCCCTTCCGGATACTTAGCTGTATGGCGAAAAATAGAGATAATTCACCTTTTTGCATCAATTAAGGTCAAAACATGGTAAAATAAGCTGGAAACACAAATATACGAATTGAAGCTTAAACTATCCAACTTATACAAAAAACAATAAGAAAAAGTAACTAAAGTACTACTAAAAATGAGCATAAATACATGTTAATCAAGGCATTAAGTTTCTTAACTTCAATAGGACCAATACTTATTTGGTAAATCATATACTCTATTTACAATTTAGGGACAAATATATATAAAACACACACACACACACACACACGTTGATGTAGACACTTGAAAAGAAAAAAATCACATAAGCTTGAGTATTTTTATTCATAACTCAGCCATTTTAGTTGTCTCAGGTCAGATTCAGTTGAAACAATGTAAAGAAAAATACAAAAACTAAACAAAGAGGAGAGAAAAGATGTTACATTGAGATTTTACGTATGCCTTCAGATTTCAATACTATAATGTAAACCAAGGGAGAGAAACACTATTTATACCATATCTTCTGGAATGAAAGCCACAAAAATTCATTTTGATAGAAAAAAGCTTCAAATTTAAACTTTAAAGAGTGGACCAGTTTTTTCATCAAGTGAAGGGAAAAGGTTGGAATACATCATCAAATCTCACAATTTACAACCAAAAATAAAAATAATAATTGCAAATCAAGCTAATTCCCTAATTTTAACTACCCAAATCAAAGGGATCTCAATGAGCTAACATTACAAGAAAATTCGGCAGTGCTGACGGCCAAATCCGTCAGGATTCCATTAGTATATGGAATACTGACGGCCTCCTGACAGATAATGGCCGTCAGTATTGTTGTGGTCAAGATTCCAGTATCCTGATAGGAAAATGTTCCCTCCAGGAATGCTGGCGGATTCCTTGACGGCTAAATCTGCCAGTATATGGCCGCCAGTATTCCTGGCGGGTCTACCCGCCAGCATTCCTGGTTTTCCTGGCGGGTTTGGCCGTCAGCATTCCTGGTGGGTTACTGGCAGGTATACCCGCCAGGAAATTCTAGCGGATGTAGCCGTCAGCATTACGCTGGTATCCTGGCAGTTATTTGCAGTAGTTTCCGTCAAAAAGTCTATTAATAAAATTTCTGATATATTAATTAATAATTAAATAAAAATAATAAACAAATAAAATTTTAGATAATCCAAAATAAACTATCCACTAATAAAAAATCAAAACAAATCATTCAATAACTAAAAATCAACTCATCCATCAAATGTATAAAAAAAATCCTGAACTATCCATCCATATTTAAATATGACCACCATCCGGATCAGGGGGAGGCTGACGAGCCATGGCTAGAGCAACAGCTTCTTCAATCCGCTGACGGAGCGTCAATTGGGAACGCTCCTGCTCCTCATGGATTCGCTGAATCTCCAGCGCCTGCTCCTCGCGGATCCGCTGAAGCTGCTCAAGCTGCGTCTGTTGGGACTGCACCTGCGTCTGGAGCTGACGAACATCGACGGTGGAGGTGGAAGAAGTACTGCAGCCCTTCTGAGTCTTCCCGAAGCATCCAAGGCCATAGCGTCGACCCTTCCTATTCCCGACAACCTGTAAGTAGACCTCGTTTGGGTCTACCTTAGGGCTGCTATCATCAGACGATGCAGCACGCCTCTCCTCCAAAGCCCTCTCATAGTCCTCCTGGTATCAAAATCTTCAGCTATTATTACTAAACAACTTTTATCAGATTTTATAATAAATCAGATATATATATATATATAATATATAAAACTTACAACTATCCTCTAGGCGTTGGAATCCGTTAATGTGCCATCGGGATTTCAATGATACCTCAGCAGAAGCTCGTAGTTACTGGGCTGCGTACCCGTCTGTGCAGCCTATATTTAAGGATACATTTACAATATTTAATATAATGAATTAATTAAAACATAAAATTATACATGTTCAATAATATAATTAATTACTTAAAATATTATTATCGACTTACAATCTCGGCCGCCTGTCGATTAGCCGGTATAGACCCGCCTCGATGCTTTGCTATACCAATTGAAGGGCCTTCGGGCTCGCTCATTCTGTTCCATCTGGACTTCTCAGACTTCTCCACCTCCTCAGGCCGCTGAAACTCCACCAGCCATCTGTTCCAAATCGACTCCCCTGCGCAGGAAGGTTTCGCCCCATTCAGCCAATAAGCCTTCTTCCACTCGTATATACGACTGCTATAAGAATCTCGCATTGATAAGTAGAATGTCGTCTTGATGGCATTCTCGTCGTATATACTCCTGTCCCACCACACTAATACCTACAAAAGAAATACAATTAGACAAAATAATCAATCAATTTACTTAACACAAATTAAGATAAATAACAAAATTTATCCTAAAACGAGGCCACCACGTCTGGCGATGGCTGTCCGGGATGTGCTCGAATTTCCACCCTGCTGGGTGGATACGAGACTCGTGTATAGTCCTGAAATAGGTCGGCAAGTCCTTCGACGGACTTCGTAACCTAAAAATTAATAGGTTTATTTCAATATATGTCAAATAATTAAATTATATATTGAACACATAACAAAATTGATTAAAATGTTACTTACCTATTTCCGATCATGACTACCTCGATCCCGGTAGTCCTGACCTCTGTAACGGGCGTTCTCCCTGCCTCATCAGACGGGGTAGGTGGAACAGTATCATCGAGATCCATGTCGGTGGCATCATCCTCATGGGGTCCCGGGGACGATGAGCCGAGAGAAATCCGACGATGATGAGGACCCCTACCAAGCATCTAACATACAACATAATTTTATTAATAAATAAAATTAATTTTATATACACACACACACACATATATATATATATATATATATATATATATATATATATGTGTGTGTGTGTGTGTGTGTGTGTGTGTGTGTGTGTGTGTGTGTGTGTGTGATTGTTCAGATTATCGTTAACACTCATAAAATCTTCAAACCTCAACCCTAACTTTCAGACTCATCTTCGTAGATTTATTTGTCTTCTTCAGTTAAATCTAGTTCATCACTTTGTGGCTCTTCTAAATCATCATTGACCATCTCGTCGTGTTCATGATTGAGAGGGTTGTTT
Organism: Phtheirospermum japonicum; assembly: GCA_014905375.1. Classification (NCBI taxonomy): domain Eukaryota; kingdom Viridiplantae; phylum Streptophyta; class Magnoliopsida; order Lamiales; family Orobanchaceae; genus Phtheirospermum; species Phtheirospermum japonicum. The sequence continues at coordinate 160,783 of BMAC01000674.1, forward strand.
AACTGGAAGTCGACATCCTTTAATTATATTGCAGGAAATGTTTCTACAACATCTTCTTAGAATGACTGTTGTTCAGGCACGCGAGGCTCGATATAATCCACTGTCGATTGAGCTTTGATTTGACAAATTGCCCACCAATCTAGTTTGTCTCGCTTCAAACTCGGATATGAACTGTAGTGCACTTGAGTCACTTGGGCTGCGAGTACAAATGGCTCGTATCGATTGAATCTTCGTTTATGATTGATGTCAATGAGCTTATATTAAGGGTGAATTTTGGTGTCGGCTAGAGTTGGATCAAACCACTCACATTTGAACTAGAGCGTCCTTTCGGTCGTCTGAAGCCCGCGATACTCCAATTGAATCACTTCTAGAAGACGACCGTAATAATCCATGTAAACTGGCCCATAATTTGTTCCTCTTATACAAACTCCTATGCTCGACGTTGATCGTTCAGATCCATACGAGAGCGTGTGAAATCTATATCCATTTATCTTACAACCGTTGAATGTGTTCACAACACGTGATGAACCTTACGCAATTGACCTTATATAATCGTCATTTACATTGTTCAAAGGATCTCGTGCCTACAATAATTTTATGTTTTCAAATGTTATAATATATTTTAATTGCCACGTAATTTTAAAGATAATTAAGACTCGCGTTGTTCTCAAACCAAACAAGAAATTCAACGTCCACTTTTTGATTCAGTGCCTCATCTGTAATGTTCGGTTGGTGACGTTTAACACCATCTTCGAAAAATCTGCCCATTTATATTAAAATGAAGAATTTTTGTAATATTTAATTAATAGATTTCGATAATTAGGGTTGCAACGATCTTGAATCGTTAACCTAATAAATTGTTGGAGTTCAGCACAATTTAGTGACACATATCTTCGGGCCTCGGCCAATTCTTAATCCGACAAGAATCTTTTCCCTGCGTCTGAGAAAGCTTCACAATTATTTTTGAAAATAGATAGAACGTTTGGATTGTCGTCTTCATCATTTTGAACTTCTTCATTACGATTTAAGTTTATCATTTTTGTGGAGACATTATCGTCGAAGTAGTACGGAAAAAAATTCGACGCCTCTTCAACTAGATATGCATTTGTTATCGAGCCTTCAACACACGCTTTATTCCTTACGTTATTTTTCAACTTGCAGAGATACCTCTCGAAAGGATACATCCACCTATATTGAACTGGACCCGCCAATCTCGCTTCGTATGGTAAGTGGATGGGCAAATGTTCCATTGAATCGAAGAAACTTGGTGGAAATATCATCTCAAGTTGACAGAGTATTAGGGGAATGTCACGCTCTAAACGAATCATATCAGCAGTTCCAATGACTCTCACACTCAGATCTTTGAACAACAAACTTAGCTCTGTTAGTACCTTCTACACGGGATGAGGAAGAAGTTCTCGAAATGCAATTGGGATCGACCGCTGCATAAACACGTGACAGTCATGGGTTCTCATCCCGTACAATCACAACCCTTTCATATCAACACAGCGACCTAGATTTGATGCGTACCCGTCTGGAAATCTGAGAGCCTCTATCCATTCACACAATGCAACTTTTGACGGCTTATCGAGCGTGTACGATGCTTTGGGATACTTTCCTAATGCGTCTACATGAAGTTCGGGACGGTGACAGTATTCTGGTAACTCATCTCTTGATTTCGAAGTGTCTTTTGCCTTCCCTTTTACATTCATCACAGTGTTAAACACATTATCAAAAACATTTTTCTCAATGTGCATAACGTCTAAATTCTGACGAATTAAGTTAGTGCTCCAGTAAGGCAAATCCCGAAAAATACTTCTTTTTCTCCAACCACTATTCTTCGCTATTAGTCCGTTCACACGTTTTTCATTTTCATCGGTTACCTTCAGAAGTCCTAGCCTTTCAATTTCGGCCAAAACCTCTGTTCCAGAACGGACGTGCGGCGGCAGAGCTTCAACCTTTATATTTTTCCTAAAAAATTTTTCTTTACGAAGTCGATGATCAGATTCTAGAAATTTACGATGGTTATCAAACCATGATTGTTTCTGACTCTTTTGCATGGTAAAAGCATCTGAATGCTCCATGCAATACGGACAAGCCATTCGACCGGCCATACTCCAACCGAACAACATCGAGTATGCAGGAAAGTCGCTAATGGTCCACATAAGGGCTGCTCATAACTAAAAGTTCTATTTTTTGGATACATCGTATGAGAGAGCACCGTCGGACCACAACTGCTTTAGCTCCTCAATCAACGGCTGTAGAAAAACATCTAACTTATCTTTAGGGTCCCGGGATGAGTACGCTGAAAAACATGTACTACTCTTTCATACACATCCAGGGAGGCAGATTGTATGGTGTGACAATCACCGGCCACGACGAGTATTGTTTTCCGAAACTTCCAAAAGGTTGAAATTCATTTGTACATAGACCCAATCTTACGTTTCGAGTTTCAGCGGCGAACTCTGGATGAGTTTGATCGAAGTGCCTCCAAGCCTCAGAATCTGACGGGTGACACATGACACCATCCTCTACCGTATGTTCTGCATTCCACTGCATATCTTTTGCCGTTGTTTTAGATGCGTACAACCTCTATAGGCGGGCCGTTAGAGGAAAGTAAAATATCCTCTTGTACGGAACTAAGTTGGACTTGCGCCGTTTAGCTTGTCCCTTCTTCGCGGGTTTGAACCGTGGCTGATCACAAAACTTGCACTTATCCAGATTCAAATCATCCTTCCAATAAATCATGCAGTTCTTCACGCAGCAATCTATCTTCTCTACCGGTAACCCCATACCTCTCAAAAACTTCTTACTTTCGTAGAGATTATCTACAACATTGTTGTCTTCTAGCACGATCTATTTGATTAAATCAATAAATTGATCATAAAATTTTAGAGAAATGCCATGCTCCAATTTCAAATTCATAATACGGGCAACTAAAGACAACCGATTGTATTTCTCGCAACCGGGATACAGAGGCTTTTTTGCAGCTTTCAGAATATCTAAAAATTTCTTCACCTCGGGATTAGGTGATTCATCCAACTCAATATCATCTATATCGAAATTGGGACCGACAACGTCTTGCACCATATCGACGTACGCATTTGATGATGATCCCCTGACTTCAATATCAGCAGGCGATGAGACGTGATCTGTTTCCCCGTGATGAGTCCAAATGTAGTAATCAACAATGAACCCTTTGGTACCGATGTGACATTTTATCTCATCGATAGACCTATAACTAGATTTCCTACACTTAGTTCGTGGGCAAGGACATTTCAGTTTATCACCGTCCCTCTCTGCAGAATCATGCGTGAGTGCAAATTGTAAAAAACTATCTACACCTACCACGAATGCCGGATTGAGAAATCTGGCAATATTCTTTTTGTACATCCAACTATGATCATCAGCCATCCTAAGATTTTTTAGTGTTATTCGTTATTCTAGAATTAAAGAAGGTGGCAAATTTTCGACAGCATTATGAGAAGAATGAGTAATTCGAGTTATAATTGGTAAGGCTTCTATCCTATTCAAGAACGTGACATTTAGTCGTATGTATTATCTTAAAATATACATTTTTCTTAGATTCAAATTTCGGCAGCATCTCCCCTCAGTTCTCGTAGTACACGTATATTTTAGTGCACCCGAGAAGAATTAGAGAGATGGAGAAACCGAAATTTCAAAACTAAAAAAAACATACACATAAGATAACCATACTACAAGTCACATTCTCAAACTGTCCAAAAATGGGACAATTCGAAATTCAGTATCAAACTCTATATTTGATACTAAATCTCTAATAGGTCTAAGGAATATTGAAATAATTCAAAACTTAGTTTCAAATTTTTCTATTTGATATTAATTCTCAAACAAGTGATCTATATGAATCGCGTCACTTCGCCAAGGTTCCAAATAAACAATTACCACCATCACATTTTTGAAAAATATTTTGAAAACTTAAATAAAACCACGTGACACCCTATCACGTTTTTTTAAAAAAATTGAAAACCCGCTATTGGAAGGACAACACCTCCCGGCCGGCGCCGTAACCCACGTCAACATCCGACGGTATACAACCAACAACACCAATGACAATAATATATATAAACAAAATTAAACCCCAGCCGATCACCACGGCCTCCCATGCATGTAAAATATACAATTTCTTTAAATCCCGGCCGATCACCACAGCCTCCCATGCATGAACAATATATATACAATATAATGGGTACATACATGCATACATCACAATATAATTTGCCCCTAAAGTTTACCTAAATTTGAAAGCACACCCTAATAATCTAAGTTAATACAATGATTAACTAAAAGTTAAACTAATTATTTTAAAAGTATTTGAACCCTAATTAGGTAATTATGATACAAGATTGCTTCTAGCTAGATAGATTCTGAAGTAGACACATGTTGTCTATAAAGAGCCACACAACATTCAAATACAGGTCATCGTTTTCCTCGACCACCCTCACCATGTCTGCTCCAAAAATCAAACGGCTCCTTGATAGCATGGTCACTAAAAAAAGACGCCTTCATCGACTGTATCTACTGCTGAATTATAGATGTTTGGAGCAGACATGGGGAGGGCGTTTAAGGAGGACAATCTATGTATGAATGTTGTATGCGCTCTTTATAGACACTTCTACTCCAGAATCTACATAAGCTTAATTATTCCTAAATTGAACCCTAAGTCGGTGATTATCTCTAAGTTTACCCCTAATTATAAAATTATTCCTAAATTGAGCCCTAATTATATAATTATTCATAAATTGAACCCTAATAATGTGATTATTCTTAAATTGAACCCTAATTATATAATTATTCGTAAATAGAACCTTAATTATAGGATTTTTCCTAAATTTAACCCTAATTATATAATTATTCATAATTTGAACCCTAATTATATAATTATTCATAAATTGAACACTAATTACGTGATTATCCCTAATTTAAACCCTAATTAGGTGATTATTCCTAAATTAAACCCTAATTTCAAATTAAACCTAAATTAAACCCTAAATGAAGAATAATTATATAATTATCCCCTTATTAAAAAAAAGAAAACAGATTTTTATTTTAAAAAATAGACTTTTATTTAAAAAAACATATCTTTATTTTAAAGAAAAACAGATTTTTAAACTATAATTATAAATTAGACCCTAAATTATTACATAATTTTAATTTATACACTAAGTGAAACCCTAATTTCAAATTAAACCTAAATTAAACTCATACTTTAGCCCTAATTTTTTAATTAGTTCTTAATTAACCTAAATTTCAACCCTAATCCCTACACAAACACTAAACTCTAACCTTTAAAACTAATTATATAATAGTTAATAAACAACAAGTATATAAAAAATATACAAACAGATATAAATATACAAAAAAATATACAAAAATATAAAATTGAAATTGAAAAAAAAAAAATTTACCTTGGAGCAGCGGCAAGGGAGCAGGCGGTGG
>BMAC01000674.1:169098-247514 GCA_014905375.1 Phtheirospermum japonicum
CAGGGATGCTCACCTCAGACGTCAATGCAACATTAAAACAATCTGCTCCTCGGTCTAGCACCACCTTCAAACAAATCCAATCCCAATTAGCTGAGCCCCGCGCCCGAAAACCATGCCACCGCACCCATCACCATTAAGCCAGAACAAAAAAATTGTTGCAAAATCTGCAGACCAAAGCCCTAATCAGAATCAAGTTCCTACAACTTCCTGATCTAGCCCTGATTCGTCACCTCCTTGCGTCGTTCACCATGTGATCGTGAGGAAGGAGATGGAAAATGAGAAAGATAGATCTATTTGTGTGTGAGAGAGAGAGAGGTGGGGGGGGGGGGAGAAGAGAGAAGAAAATTGCATCAAATTCTTTTCTGTTTTCATATTAATATTGTGGGTTGGGTGGGTCGAACTGGTGGTTATGGTTAAGAGTGATCCCATATTATAACAGTAGCCTTATCAAAGTATTTGCATTAAAGTGCTGATATACGCACCCCATAATTATATTAGTTGATCCCAGTTGATAAGAACAACCCAGAAAAACTTGAAATATATTAATTTTTACTAAATCAACCCCACAAACACCCCATTTTACCACTATGTAATTTTTTTTTTAAAAAAAGAAAATTGTTTCATATAAACGAGAAGAAAGTTAATCAGGTGAAGGAGAGAATCACGAAGAAGAAGGGAAAAAAAAGGCAGAAAAAAATTGTGGAAAAAAAATAAGGAGAGCATCTATGGATAAGAGTCAATAATATGTTCAATTAAATTACGTAGGTTCTACAGTTTGGTTTGACTATTAAGTGTGTATGGGGCTGTTTGGACTAGGTTTCGTTGGGATTCTGAATTCTGGTATTCAAAATCTTGAGTATTTAGAATTCTGTAAGTAGTAAGAATCTTTGTTTGTTAGAGGATTCAGAATCCTTTACTTTTTACCGTAGATGTCAAATCATGTCTGGAAAATGGATGATAATGTATTTTTATATTGTATTTGATGTCAAGTCATGTCTGAAAAGTGAATGATAATGTACATTATATTATATTTAGTAATATTTATTTTTTAAAATATAATGATGATGTGATAAAATAGATGAGTGTGGGGTTAGGTGTAAGATTTTGTTGGTTGTGGCTTGAAAATTTGAGTAGTAGAACAAACGAGGATTGAGATTTAGAATCTCAATCCTGGTATTCGTAGTCTTAGACCAAACAAGGCCTATGATATTTGTTGGATTCGAACATATTGTGCATGTTTCATAAAAAAAGCTCGAACAAATTGAGATATTTTGAAAATAATGCATTCGTAATTTTTTCTGAACATGTTGTTCTGCTTTATTTTTCAAACAGTTTGAGAATATTATTTTTTAATTTTGTATTAAGATAAAGTTATTTTAGTCTTTTTAACCATAACTATTTTTATTCAAAATATTATGGGGTAAACTAATAAAATTATGGGATGCATATGTTCGACCTTTTGCATTTGATATATCAATACGAGTGTGTGGAGACGACACGACCGGTTTGTAATTGGAACTGGATATTTGCACCCCAAAAATTTATGAGTTGACCCCATGGATAAAAATACCCAAATAATAATTTAAATAGATTAGTATTTTACTAAACTAACCCCATAAACTTCCTACTTTATCCCTATCTAATAAATAATATAAACAAATAAAAATCATAAAATAAAAAAGAGGAAAAAATGAAGATGACGTACAGAAAACTGAGAAGAAAAGAAAGGAAAAAATGAAGAAGAAAGGAAAAGAAAAGGTGCAAAAAATGAAGAATTATTTTTCAAAATTTTTGCAAAAAAATGAGGAGATGGATCATATTAAGCAATCAAATATCTAGGGTAAGTCTCTCATCTTTGTGAAAATTGATGTTCCTCCAAAGGAAATTGAAAGAAAAAAAAATTGACCTACCGTAGGGTTCGACTCTGGTTTCACGAACAATGAAGCAGTGTTCGAATGTTTTTTTTGAACAAATGTGTAATGTTCGAATTTTTTTAAGAACAATATTTTTTTTTAGAACAACTGTGTAATGTTCGAATTTTTTTAGAACACTCTTTTTTTAACAAAAAATAAATTGTTCAAAGAAGATTTTCGAACTTGAAATCCATGTTCGAAAATATGGTCCGAACAGTCTCTTTTTTGCCAGAAATTATGATGTGTTCGAACTTTTTTTTCCCGAACAACCTGTTTATGTTCATCATTACTAGTTCGAATATAACTCCGACAATGAACCCTAATGAACTATTTTATGACGAAAAAGTAATGAAAAAATGTACAAAAATAGAATGTGATTATTGTAACACTAAAAACTGTAGATAAGACTTGCATCATTCATCTTATTTACTATCATCCTATTGAGTTTTGTTTTGAGGTGGGTTCACTGTTCTAAAAGGCCGCCTAGGCTTGAGGCTTCACTGAAACGCCTCGCCTTGACAGTCAACTCAGAGTTGACCGCCTCGTATGTATGTAACATGTACTTTTTTTGTTGTGTTTTAACTATGTTTGTATTTTATTTCCTATTTTTCGTTAAACTCAACTATTTTAATATATTCATTTTGAATTCAATCGTGCGAGATTGTTACGAAATTAATAATATTAAGTAATATTCTAATTTTAAATATTTTATAAATTATTTTTCTGTTGACAATTTAAGAAATATTGCAAAAAGTCTTTACACGTTGCATTGTTTTATTTACTTATTGATAAAGAAATAATTAAAATAAAAATGCCTTTTGCCGCCTAGGCATGCATAGGCTTCTACGACTTGATGCTCGACCTCACCGCCTTAACACGCCTCACGCATTTTGGAACCTTAGGTGGGGTTTGAAATTGATAAAACCAAAATGATTGGTTAACAAGAATAGGGGGTACTAACCTCAAATCTGAGATCAGCGACCTAAAAAGCTTCCAATTACGTCACAATGACCTGATAAGTCTCACAAAAGCCTCCTGGCGACCTAGCCGATCCTGCAAAACAACACCTTCAGCCAAGGCGGTGGACGGCCTCGACGAAGGTCCTCCGATGCTTAAGTCAGATAGTGCGATAGATATTTTCGAGAGCCCAAATCGTGATAAGAACAACTTAAAAATTAAGAGAGGTGTGCAACCCTTTTATAGAGACAGGAGAAGTGCTCCCCAAGCCAGGGTTTCCTTCTACCACCACAATTCCATAAATACCATGACCGACTTAGAATTAGGATTTCTCTTGTATGCTAAGTTCCCATAAATAGTGTATCTCTCGCTTAAATTACTAGAATAGGCCTGGGCCTGTGATTCTTACCATATAGTCCGCCGGGACCCCACAATACCATCCATACTAGCCCATTCGGGCCTAATATTTATAAAGCCCATGACCGAGCTAACAGACAGCACCCAACTAATAAAAGTATAAGAGGTCGCGACCCTATATGAGAACTCATCCTCATACTCTAGGTCGCTACTCTACAAACCAGCTCTCCCATCCGCCAGAAGAAATGCTCCTTCCAAGAAATGAGGTCGCTTACCACAAATATCAACACATATCACTTGTTTATGTTAAGAGTAACAAAACCAAAAAATAGTAAGGAGAACAGCAATCAGATAGCAGAAAACGAGTGGGAAAAAGTGCTTAACTTTTATTCCTCAAAAATCAGTTCGGATCGGCCTTAGCCGGATCCTTTTTACAGGTGCTTGACCTTGAAATACAAGCTTTCTCTCTCTAAAGCTCTCTATGTTTCTCTCTCTAGAAAATTGGGGATCCCTCCTCTCTCACTTGAAGAGGCTATTTATAGTTTTCCATCAAAACCCTAATTAAACACATGGCACTCTCTCATTGGTCACTGCGAAAATATCTATTCTCATATCCACCGCCTCAGTACCGACCTCAGACATTTCCGCCGACTTCATGCCGAGCTCAGTTATTTTTCGGTAGGATTGCCGATCCCGTCAGCTCGATGCTTCTCCTGGCCGACCTCGCTAGGCGGAAACGCCCAGCGCTTTCGCCCAAATCCTTCGCCACCCTCGGAGTGATCTCTGCTCGGCAGGCCTTCCGGGCTCGCCAGATCGGCTATCCCTCTGGCCGGCAGGGGTAGGCGGAAATGTTCGGTATGGATTTCACGTAGCCCGCACACCTTGCTCGGCAAGCTTTCCGAGCTCAGCAGCTCGGCTACACCTCTGGCCGGCAGGGATGGGCGGGAACGCCCGGCGTGACTTTCACGCAGTCCGCACACCCTGCTCGGCAGCCTTTCGAGCTCGGTAGCTCGGCTATACCTCTGACCGGCAGGGATGGGCGGGAACGCCCGGCATGGCTTTCACGCAGCCCGCACACCTTGCTCGGCAGGCTTTCCGAGCTCAGCAGCTCGGCTATACCTTTGGCCGGCAGGGATGGGCGGGAACGCCCGGCATGACTTTCACGCAGTCCGCACGCCCTGCTCGGCAGCCTTTCGAGCTCGGCAGCTCGGCTATACCTCTGGCCAGCAGGGATGGGCGGGAACGCCCGGCATGGCTTTCACACAGCCCGCACACCCTGCTCGGCAGCCTTTCGAGCTCGGCAGCTTGGCTATACCTCTGGCCGGCAGGGATGGGCGGGAACACCCAGCATGGCTTTCACACAGCCCGCGCCACCCTGCTCGGCAGGCTCTCCGAGTGCGGCCAGGCGTCGTCACGTAGGCACCCTTGGCAGGCCCGGTACGCCATCCGCCCAGCTCGGCGGTAACCCTGTCCGGGGGTTCCGATCCCCGGCCAATTTTCTTGATTGACTTCGAATTGTTCGGCTCGGGTTCTGCAATGGACAATAACGACCACCAACATCACTCATGAATATTTAGTGTCGTATCAACTAGTCCCCCATATTCTAACTAATTGAGGTATGAAATCAGGTAGAATATGTAAAAAAGGATAAAAGAACATAATCACTTAAAAACACATAAAAACTCAATCATAAATGACAAATAAATTACCCTGCCATCTTACCATACCATAATCCAGGATAACCCAGCTCAACATACTGAACCATAAGGTCATCCCATAAAAGCCCATAAAATCGCGACCTCCAAAAGATTAGCTCGCTGAGCTCGCTCATCCTCCAAGAAGAATGCTCCTCTTGAAAGAAGAGGTCGCTTATAAGTCCCCATATCACATACTGATCGTATACATCCATTCACCTGAAACCATAAAACCCTCCATCCGCGACCTGCAGTCGTACTCGGGCACAACAATCCAAGAGAATATAATCATATACCTTCGAAAAGTCAAAGCACGCTTCCCTTTACCCATCACATCTCTTTAAAGATTCATTAAATGAACCCTGGCAGTATGTCGGACACGTGTCATCTCCCCATTTTCTCTTAGTATAATAAATGTTGTGGGCCCAAAACATTCCTAAAAAACCCTACCAATTCCCGCTCCAATCTGTCCAATCAGCTTTCTCGCCGCCCAACACAAATACCCTTCCATCTTCACTTATCACTCACTTTATCAAAAACATAAGCAAAGTCGCCATTTTAGCTCTGTGGAAAAGCTTGCACTTTCTATGGAAAATCACCAGCAATACACCGCTCATCATCGACCTCCACGACAACGAAAATAAGTAAGTCCCCTAGGTCTTCCCTTTTCAGCAAATAATTTTAATTTAATACTGTATACGTATTTCATCTACTGAGTATTGTTGTGTTTTCCTATTTATTTTTCCTTTGTATTTTCCAATCCATGATGAAATCAGCCTCTTCCAACCCTGGTTCCCAAAATCCCGACCTTTCTCCCGATTCCAACCCCACTGAAGACCCTTACATTTTTAAAAGAAGGCGAAACCAACCTTCCTCTCCTCCCCCCGTCCTTCATGACGAACCAGAAGGCGACGTCAGTTGGTCGGACCTAGAAGCCCAGACTAGGGCTTACACCGATGCCTGAGCTATGTTAGAGAACATACCAGAAGACCCCTCTCCTGCCCTATTAACCATTGCAAATATACCGGAGGGTATTCCCTTAGAGAAACCCAATAACCCATCACCTTGCGAGCATTTTTTAGAAAATCCAGTGACTGTAGTACCTCTTTCAGAGGTTAACGACTTGCCCTCATTGCCCCAAGCAACCTGAATGATTAAAGATAATTACTGGCTATTACCCAATCCGGAAAAATTTGAAGAGTTCAAAATAACACTCAACCTTCCTGAGACTGACCAAATGGTCCTACCCGACATCCTCCACTTAGACCCCATGAAACCTTCCCCAAATTAAATTACCCTCTTCGACGAGCTTCTTAGATCAGGACTTAGATTACCACCACACCCCTTTTACATCGACACAGTCCGCCTGTATAAAGTCCCCCTTTTACAACTAACCCCCAATTCTATGAAATTTATGGCGGGATATATCATATTATGTAAATATTATAATACTCAGCCTGACCCAGGCTTTTTCCACTTTTGCTTTCAAATAAGATATCGAAAACATTCGTTTTATCTTTCTGCTCGAACCGGCAAATACCGGTTCTTAGTAAATCCTTTAAATAAAGTTCCTGAATGGCAGAGAAATTTCTTCTTCATTCATAATACTGAGAGCCGTCCCTTTGTAACCGAGCTACAATACCACACCCCAAAACAAACCAATCCTCACAGTCCCAAACATTTTCCCATTTTGTACAAAAAATACTCTGACCAGCTCGCAGAACGGAGTAAGCGCCCATTTGACGTGGTGCGACTCACTAGCCGATCCAAAATTTTCAAATTCGTGGGCATCAACTCTCGTCCCGTCGACCCAGATCTTTCCATGACAAGATTGGAGTTCGGTAGGTCTCCTATGTTATACAACTTCACACCATCAACAGTTGCAAATTAATACTAACTCACCGCTTTGTTATTGCAGATGCATTTGTCAGCAAATGTGTCTCATCGAGCTCCGAAGAAGTCACGGCACAAAACGTTCTGTAGCCCGCCGTCACATCAGCACCTCCACCTCCTATCATTAGCATGGATGAAGTGTTGAATCAAGCATTCGGGGTGGAGGCTGAACCGAAAATTGAGGACGACCTGGAGGAGGCACAATTGGTCAGGAAATCCTCCAAAGGAAAACGATCAGTCAGACCTCCTACCAAGAGCCCGAGCTCTCCTGCTCTGAAATGCCGCCGCCTCCATAAAACTCACGCGGCCGCTTCTTCTAGCTCTCCCGACCTGGGAAAAGGAATGGCCCAATGTGACAATGTGAAGGAGATCAAGGCCTTCCTCAGCGAACGCATCACCGACCAGGTAACTTATTACTTCAAAAGTCCCCTCCTTGCCAACATAATCCCTGCAAACCCTCATACTATCTTGTGATACAGATGAGTCCCCTGCTCTCCGCACTGTCCGATGAACTACTGGCTCGATCTACTGAGAACGACCTCCAAAAAACATGCGACGAGCGGACCGCCCAGGCTGAACAACAAACCCGACAGCTATCCTTGACCAAAGGAGAGTTAGATGGGGCGAATCACCTGTTGAAAGCTCGCGAGGAGGAGATACTCATTCTGAAGAGCCAGGTGAACAGCCTGAAAGACAAAACAGCTCGTCTGGGTAATGAGGTCAAGGATAACCAAAAACAAGCTCGCCAGGTCGATGAGCTCAAAGCACAAATTCAAAAACTCGAGGAGGTTGTGCGAGCTAAAGAGGAGCAGAACCAGGTGGCTCACAAGAAAGGTATGGCTGAAGGTCGGTGGACCTTCCTGTTAAGTGAAGTAGGCCAGAAATACATGAGCGCCTACCGGGAAGAGCTGGTGAAAGTTTACAAGAAGTCATCATTGTACTTCGGTAAGATGGCTGTGCGCAGCAATGGGTTCACAAGGCTGCGGGGATAATCAAGGACCAGCTCGCAGCCCTGAGCGTTACCTATGCCCCCGACGTGCCAACCATCATCGACATGCTGCCTCCGTTCAGCTCCTTCAAGGGCGACATGAATCAGCCCATCGATGCTAAGTGGTGGCTGTCTTGCCAAGGTCGAGTTGTGCTATCTACCAAACTGACTGCCAAACTGGACACACCCCTTGAAGACTTCGTCCCTGCCCTCGGGCCAAGCACGACCTGATAGCTTAAAGTCAAAACCTGTATTTTTGCTCTCATGACTTATGAACAATTCCGCTTATTTGTATGGACAATTCCAATTTTATGCTTATTATATGCATAATCCAGCAACTCAAACCATGTATAAACCTGCAACTCAAACCATGTATTTAATAAAACCATAAGTTAATATAGGTCACATAGAACGCGCGAATCACATACATTCATAACCAAGCCCCTTAAAAATTTCAGTCACAACCATACTTCTAACCTCCATAAATAAAGCCACGAGTTAAAAAAACCATCAAACCATGAGCCAGAAACAATCCAAAGGGGCTGAAAAAAACTTGCAGATATAGATAAAACATGTTAGCTCGCATAATTGAACGAAAAAACATAACCATCCATAACACAAAAACACATCAACACAATAAGGATATGTAAGTCAAACATATCCTTCCCGGAGACAACCAAACATATGTAAAGCAACATACTTATTCTCATCACTTAACCTTTTGTAAAAACCATGAAAATATATGGATCATTCGCCAAGTTTTATTAGATATCAAAAAAGAAGCTATTCACCCCAAAGGGTACAACGTAAAACCATTATCCTCCCCGAAGGGTAAAACACAAACAGCCCGCCCCGAAGGGTAAAACATAAACAGCTCGCCCCGAAGGGTAATAAAACAACCGCCCCGAAGGGTAACACATAAACAGCCCGCCTCGAAGGGTAAAACACAAATAGCACGCCCCGAAGGGTAATGAAACAACTGCCCCAGAGGGTAAAACACAAACAGCCCGCCCCGAAGGGTAATGAAACAACCGCCCCAAAGGGTAAAACACTAACAGCCCGCCTCGAAGGTTAATGAAACAACCGCCCCGAAGGGTAAAACACTAACAGCCCGCCCCGAAGGGTAATGAATCAACCGCCCCGAAGGGTAAAACACCAACAGTCCGCCATCTAGGCATAATACCTCTTCAGATGATACACATTCCAGCTCCTAGGCAGAACTTTCCCTTCGGCATTCTCAAGTACGTATGCTCCTCCACGTAGCACCTTAATCACTTTGAATGGCCCAACCCAATTGGGATCAAGTTTCCTGGTCTTATGCAATGCATCAGCCCGTCTCCATACAAAATCACCAACCTGAAACAGCGGTGTTTAACACATTTGTTAAAAGTAGCTTGTATCCTTTGTTTGTAATGCTCTACCCGGGCCTCAACCTTTTCTCGTATCTCATCAATCGTTTCAATTGCCCCCCTTGCTAGCCTTTCGTTTTCCTCCACGTTAAATGCCGACAAGCATTGCGATCCCCCCACTATTTCAGCTAGAATAACAGCTTCCATTCCATGGACCAAACTGAATGGCGATTCCCCCGTAGAAGTTCGGGGAGTTGTTCGATAAGCCCACAAGACCGACGCGAGCTCTTCTTCCCAAAGCCCACCTGCTTTTTCCAACTGTAACTTAATGCCCTGCACAATAATACGGTTAGTAACCTCAACTTGCTCATTAGTTTGTGGATGTGCCACAGAAGCGAATCATTGCTTCATTCCCATCTCTTTACACCAATCCTGGATTTCCTGCCCGTTAAACTGGGTTCCATTATCCGACACCAACACTCGTGGGACACCGAACCTGCAAAAAATGTTATTAAAAATAAATTCCATCATGTCCTGTTCGCTTATGCCCGTAACCGCTTCAGCCTCCACCCACTTTGTAAAATAATCAACTGCCACCACCAGGTTTTGTTTATTTCCCGGTGTTTTTAGAAAAGGTCCCACGATGTCAATTCCCCATTGTGCAAAGGGACACGGAGAGCTCATAACCATCATGTCTTCGGCGGGTATATAGATAATTGGAGCATGCATCTGGCACTTCTTACACGTTCTAACCAGGTCGCTAGCCATACCTTTCATTCCTGGCCAAAAGAAATCATCCCACAATGTTATGCTAACCAGCGCTCTTCCCTTTGCATGATCGCCACAATACCCCTCGTGTATCTCATTTAGCACTTCCAGCCCTTGCTCCTTAGCCAAACATTTCAACAAAGGTCCGAAGCGCGACCTCTTGTATAATTCCTCATTTATAACGCAAAAATGAGCAGCCATTTTAGTTTTCTTTGTTGTCAACCATTCTGCACATTCGTTTGCTTTAATGAGAGTACCCCAGATGGGCGTGCGCCAATCATCCTTAAACTCTAGCTCCATTACCTCATTTCCCTTTTCCACACTATTGTGGCTTAACTCCATTAGCGTAATTTCTCGAGTGTCACAAGTCCCCAATGGGCCTGCTATCCGAGCGAGCTGATCAACTCGAGTATTATCAGCCCATGGCAAGTGTTTTAGCTTAAATTCCTCAAAATGGGCGACCTCTTCTCGTAATTTATTTAAGTATACCGTCATGCATTCCTCCTTCGCTTCAAAAGAACCATCGAGTTGACGAGCTACCAACTACGAATCTGTGTATGCCCATACTTTCCTTACTCCCAGATCGCTCGCCGTTTTCACACCCTGCAACACAGCTTCCTTACTCCCAGATCGATCGCTCGCGAATTCCAAATTTTCTCCATCCGGGCTGGTTAACACAACCCCCAGCCCTACTCCTAACACCATAGTTTATCCATCAGTATGTAATACCCATGCCTTTGTATCCTCACCTAGATCAGGTGGACGCACCATTTCCTGCAAATAATCTGCCAACACTTGTGCTTTGATGGTTGCTCTAGGTTCGTACACCACATCGTATTCGCTCAGCTCCACAGCCCACTTCACCAGCCTTCCAGACACGTTTGGGTTACTCAGGACCTGCTTGAGATCTAGATTAGTACGTACCTTCACCCTGTGGCTTAAAAAGTATGGCCGCAGTTTCCTTGCTGTACAAATCAGCGTGAAACCTCCCTTTTCCAGCTCTAAATAATTCAAATCAGCACCTCGCAACATCCTGCTGATATAATAGATAGGTTTCCGTGTACCTGCATCCTCTCTGATTAGCACTGAACTTATTGCTACCTCTCCAACTGATATATATAAGATCAGGTCCTCTCCGGGCATTGGCTTGGTCAGCAATGGTATGTCAGCTAAGTATTTTTTCAGCTCCTCAAACGCATCCGCCGCTTCTTTGGTCCATTCGAACTTGGACCCTTTCCGGAGTGCCCTGAAAAAGGGGACACCCTTCTCTGCTAACCTGGAAATAAAATGGTTAAGACCTGCAATGTGACCTATAAGCACCTGTACTTCGCGTACTGTTCGAGGATGTGGCATCTCCAAGACAGCCTGCACCTTTTCTGGATTAACCTCAATACCCCTTTCTATCACCATGTATCCCAGAAATTTCCCAGATCGCACACCAAACGCGCACTTCTTTGGATTAAGATTCATTCCGTATTGCCTCAATATAAGAAAAGTTTTTCTTAATTCCTCCACATGGGATTCTACTTTCTTCCTCTTCACCAACATATCATCGACATAAACTTCCATAGTGGATCCCAGCAGATCTTTAAACATTCTATCCACCAATCTTTGATAGGTCGCTCCTGCATTTTTAAGACCAAAGGGCATGGATACAAAACAATACGTCCCTGTTGAAGTGACAAAGCTCACCTTGGGCTGATCCTCCTTTGCAAGAGGTATTTGGTGATACCACTTTGAAGCATCCATCATACTTAGCAGCTCGCACCCTGAGGTTAAATCCACCAATTGATCAATTCGTGGCAAAGGATAATGATCATTGGTACATGCTTTATTCAAGTCGCGAAAATCCACACACATCCTCCACTTTTGTCCCGGCTTCGGCACCATCACAATATTAGATAGGTATTCTGGAAATTGAATTTCTTGAATGTGGCCTGCTTTTAGCAATTTCTGCACCTCCCCTTCAATTGCTTGTCCAGTTCAGGCTCAAAATATCTTCTCTTCTATTTGACCGACCTCGCCTCCGGGTCTGCATTTAAATGATGTTGCGCGACCTCCGGAGATACTCCTGTCAGTTCTCCATCTCCAAAAGCAAAAATGTCCCGAAACTCCCTTAACAATCTTACTAGCTCTTCTCTCAATGTTTCTGTCATCAAGGTCCCAATCCTCGTAACGTACTCTGGGCGACCTTCTCCAACGAAATTTCCATCAACTCCTCGTGTGGCCGAACATAATTCTCCTGTTCCTTCACCTTTTTCGCACTAAGTATACCCTCTGGTAGGTCTTCATTCCTCTCCCGCTTGTTCTCACTTAACCCCTTTCTGATCGTCATTTGATAACACGCCCTAGCGACCTGTTGTTCAGAAATAACTTCTCATACTTTATCGCCCACCGGATATTTAATACTCATATGATACGTCGATGTAACTACGTGGAATGCGTTGAGAGTAGGTCGGCCCAATATTGCATTTTATGCCGACCTCCCATGGACTATCAAAAACTTCAAATTCCTCCTCACTTGTAACTCATCCCTCCCTAACACCACTACCAATGTCAGCTCTCGCTCTGTAATCACTTGCGCCCCATTAAACGCGTATATGGGCGTATTCATAGGTCGCACCTCTGTCTCTAACTTCATTTGTTCAAGACAATCCGTGTATATTATGTTGACCGAGCTCCCATTATCCATAAAAATTCTACCGACCTCGTACCCTGCAATCTCAGCTTCAATTACTAACACATCTTTATGATCTTCCTGCAGCCCGCGTCGCTCATTGGGACCAAGAGAGATGATTGGTTCGGATGTCTGGGGGCGTCGACTCACACTAGCGACCTCCCACGTACCCGGGCGGGCTGATTTAACATGCTTTTTCCATGCACTATTGGTGTCGTCATCCGTCGGTCCGCCTGAAATCATATTTATTCTCCCCTTGTTTCTTCTTGGGCCATTATGTCCCTGATTTCCTTGTTGTGGCTGCCTCTCGACCTGATCCTTAGGTGGATCTCTCGGTGGTGACGGGGGCAATGGTTGCTTCGGTTCCCTTGGCTCTCTATCTTTGTAAATAACTTCCTTCAAATGCCCAGTGTTTATGAGCCTTTCGATTTCTTCCTTAAGATGCCTGCACCTCACCGTGGAATGACCATAATTATTGTGAAACAAACAAAATAAATCCGATTTGGGATTAGTAGGGAGCGGCGTGCGATTTTCCGGCCATTTTATATCATTCGGTATTAGGCATTCCATGATAGTAAATACCTTAGCCCGCAGATAGATCAGTGGTGTAAAATCCCCGTTCCTCCAATTTCGCATATCTACCTCAGGTTTTTCTCTCACCGTGGGACTCGAGTTAGGAGTCCGCGTACTACCCTTCTGGGTTCCCTTCTGACTTCCCTCCTGAAAATATTACCTCCTGTCTCCGCGACCTCCCTGCCAAATCGCACACGATGTTCCTCCTCAGATTCCTCCACATGTATATATTTGTTGCATCTCTCCAGGACCTCATCGTATGTTCGTGCCACTTTCTTAACCAACGAATTGCGTAAGTCTTCCCTCCTCAATCCTTGATGTAAGCTCCCGCTTTCATCTCATCCGTAGCAGTAGGTACCTCCAGTGTGGCACTAGTGAACCTGTTAACATACTGCTTCAATGTTTCTCCAGGTCGCTGCACCATAGTAAAGAGTGACTGTGCAGTCTTCGCATTCTGTCTCACACTGGAAAGTTGTTTTAAGAAAGCTGCTTGCAACACCTGAAAGCTGGTAATTCTTTCTTTCGCCAATTGAAAGAACCAGCTCTGTGCGATTCCCCTTAAGGTAGATACAAAAGCACGCCACGCCACAACATCTGTATATCCGTGTAACATCATTTCGTTTTCAAAGAGCTGCAAGTGTTCCACTGGGTCTGTCACCCCTCGATACTAGAACTCTAACGCCTTATACCCTTTGGGCATCACAGCTCACAACATATCATCTGAAAGAGGATGCACTTTATCTTCGTCAGGCTTTTCTCCTTCTACCCACCTTTGCAAGTTTAACAAGGCCTCCTGCATATCTCTAAACGCCTTATTTCTTGGTCCGACCTCATTCTCACCATTCTCCTCATGGTATCCGCTTTGACTCTTACGTGACTTATCACGAGATTCACCATCTGTACTCGAGGTTTGTATTCCACTCTCACTGGTATGTTTACTATGCCACCGACCTTGATGTTTATAGTGTTTCCGTCCTTCTTTACCTTCTTTGCTTTCTTGTACTTATACTTATACTTGCGGATATGAGATTCCGTGAATCCACCTGTTTTCGTTTACCCCCAGTCTTCCTTCTGTGAGAAGATCTTCGAGACAAAGACCCTCCGCTTTATTTTGTCTTTCTTGTTACTGATTTTTCTCCTTGCCTGCCATTCGATCCGTCAGCCTTCTCTCTCGAAGTACCCAGCTCGCCTGCTAGCTACTTGTTCAGTTCATCCTGTTTCTCTGGAGGCACAAGATCCATAAGCCCTTCTAAGAACCCCTTGTTGATTTGACAGTGCTTATCTTTGGGTAAATCTCTCCATTCTTTCGTCCCTATATGAACCTTCTTTTGCGCCATAACCTCTGGTGTCTTCGCTCCCAAGTCTCCTTCAGGTTCTTTTTCGTTGTGTTGCCTTGGTGAGGGTGGTGGTGTGCCACCCAAATTCTGGATTGCTGGTTCTTCATGAGAAGGTGTTTGCCCGTCTTTTGTTGGTTCTCCTTTATTGATTTCCGCCATCTTATTTTTCTTCTTCAATTTGTTCGACCCGGGACCGAAGTCCAAGATTTTGGGCTGGATTCTATCCTTCATACTGCGTTTGTGAAATTTCTCACGTCTTTTACTCAAGAACTCGATGTCCCTCTTTCCAATAGACGACGCCACTTGATAAAACCAAAACGATTGGTTACCAAGAATAGGGGGTACTAACCTCAGATTTGAGATCAGCGACCTAAACAGCTTCCAATTACGTCACAACGACCTGATAAGTCTCCAAAAAGTCTCCTGGCGACTTAGCCGATCATACAAAACAACACCTTCAACCAAGGCAGTGGACGGCCCCGACGAAGGTCCTCCGATACTTAAGTCAGATAGTGCGAGAGATATTTTCGAGAGCCCAAATCGTGATAAAAATAACTTAAATATAAAGAGGGGTGTGCACCCCTTTTATAGAGACAAGAGAATTGCTCCCCAATCCAGGGTTTCCTTCTCCCACCACAATTCCATAAATACCATGACCGACTTAAAATTAAGATTTCTCTTGTATGCTAAGTTCCCATAAATAGTGGATCTCTCGCTAAAGTACCAGAATAGGTCTGAGCATGCGATTCTTACCATACAGTCCGTCGGGACCCCACAATACCATCCATATTAGCCCATTCTGGCCTAATATTTATAAAGCCCATGACCGAGCTAACAAACAACGCCCAACTAATAAAAGTATAAGAGGTCGCGACCCTATATGAGAACTCATCCTCATACTTCAGGTTACTACTTTACAAACCAACTCGCTCATCTGCCAGAAAAAATGCTCTTTCCAAGAAATGAAGTCGTTTACCACAAATATCAACACATATCACGCATAAATATTTAGCGCCGTATCAGAAATGAATCTTGAAATGTTTTGGGAAGAAAAAAATAATTTTTTTTATTTTGCTTTTTTCAATGTTTAAATTAATTTTATAAGAAAATTATTATTGTCTTTTTAAACATATCTGTTTTTGTTCAAAAATTAATAAGTAAATTAATCAAATTTTAGGATACCAATACCTTCCCTTTCAATTTTCCATATGTAGAGATTTATGTAAATGTAAAATTTATGTGTTGTGTGTGATGTATGAATGGTGTGGGATTCTCATACTCAGGTATTGCCAACAATTTCTTCAAAATTGTTTTCCACTTCGTCCTGGCAACAATATCATCACCATACGTTAATCTCTTCCCTGTCCAATCGATTCATATTCTTTTTATTCATCAACAAGCCATGGCAACCGCCTCGAGCCTTCTCTTACAGGGGCCAATCCTTAAATTGGAAAACCACTTACACCACTCTCCTCGATCCCCGACCCGCCCTTCCAATGCTAATTTCAGGATCCCAATTATAAGTTTCAAAAGACTCAGCGTCAAATGCTCTTTGCCTAACAATAATGATTCTGTTGACGATCAGGATATTAATAGGCGGTTTGGCTTTGCAGTAAATATGGAGACTCAGCAAAACCATTTTGAGTTCGTAGCTAAAAGCACAATAAATGCGCTCAAGGCACTGAAAAAACCCGCGGCAGCAGCTGTGCTTGTAGGGTTACTATTGATGTACGATCCTAATTCTGCACTGGCTGCTGGCTCTGGGGGGCGTATGGGTGGAAGTTCCTTCTCTTCACGGTCGTCTTTGTCGTCGTCATCAAGGAGTTACAGCACACCAAGGTCAGAGGCATCGTCGTCAGGGAGTTACAGAGCACCAAGGTCGGAGGCATCGTCGTCAGGGAGTTACAGCGCACCAAGGTCGGAGGCATCGTCGCCAGGGAGTTACAGCGCACTATGGTCGGTGCTGGAGGCAGGGTCTGGAAGTTCCTCCTATTCACGGTCGACAAAGTCGTCGTCATCAAGGAGTTACAGCGCACCAAGGTCGGAGCCGGAGGTAGAGTCTGGTTTCTCATATTCTGTGTATGAGCCCTCTCCTTTGGGTGGTGTTTCTTTGGGTCCTGCGGTTGGTGTTGAGTCGGGTGCGTTCTTGATTCTGATTGCCTTTGTTGCATTTGTTTTGGTGTCTGGATTCCTGTCGGAGGGTTCCAAGAGTAGTAGTGTACTCACAGCTACTAAGAAAACAACTGTGCTGAAGGTGCAGGTATGGTTTTGCTGACAACTAATTAACGTTTGGTTTGCATATATCTGTTGTTAAGTATTGGTGGCGGCTTGTGTTTTCTACTTTCATTGAGTTTAGTAATTTGACTGTTGAAGTATTTTATGCACAATTACTGTTGTTTGTTGTATAATTGGTGGGTTCTGGCATGATTAGATGGTGTATGGCAATGCTGTTGCCCAAATAGGTTTACATGATTAATATGGAAAATGAAAGAGAGCTATTATTGTATGCTGGGTGGACTGTTAAGGACAAATTTGATATTCAAATACAATTTGGTGATTTTGCTATGCAAAACTAAAATGCCATGTTGATCATGTATAGGTGATAGAATTTCATGTGAGGTGAGATTGCTTACAATGACTGATGATTAGTCTTCTCTATGTGTGGGAGCCAAGTTTCGTAAATGAGGGGAAGAGGAAGTTTTCTTGGTCTAGATCCAACAAATCTTGCTTAAAAATGAATCTAGCTAAAAGTTACGGTGGTTTTCATATAGATATGATGGATACAGTTCAGAAAAAGAAATCTGCGTTTTTTTTGTCCTATCATTTCAATTTAAGTTCCTGTTTATCGGTTCAGCCTCACAAATTAAGTTTTTATTACCTTTGTTTTTGGTTCAATAATTTATATATCCATACTGAGACAAGTGAAAGAGAAATATGGTATTTTTTTTATGTAATCCAAGTTAATTGCAAAAATTACCTTTTAGGTTGAGTCCAAGAAACCGAATTTTCTTTTTAACTTACAAATACTCATTTGACCTTTGTTTCTATTATACAAGTTGCACCTATTGATGGGGGTATATGCATAATATTCAAAAACCTCAAAGGAGTGGTTGTAGTACTTTAACGGGTTCTTTGTAATTGTAATAGATAACTAGATTTTTTTTTATTTTTTATTTTTTGTAATAAGGCTAAACCTTGAGGGTAGTTTTTCTGTTTACCTTATAATCTATTATCTGTATAATTATGGAAAGATACTTCATGCTCATCACAAACTGGTGTTATTACTCTGGATACCAAAAATTTTTCCTTACATACCAGTGTTAAACTTTTTCTGGAAGTATCTATGTGTTATTTTTATCATTGTATATTTAAGTTTCATAGTTGTCGACTTGTTGCGTTCTCCAGATTCTGAACCACTTGAGTTTTCATACAAGTTTCATCAACTTTACCGTCTAATGGCAATTAGTGCAGTCTTAATTGGTTGACTAGCAGAAGAAGCTTAAACAAAATGCTTAGAACTTACTCAGGCTAAACAAAATAAACTACAATGGTGATTTCAGATTGACAGAATACCATAAAAAGTTGTCTGTAGAAGACTTCAAGTTGTACTGGTGGGAGATATCAAGCTCCTAGTTTGCAAACTAAGCGACCAACTTAATTGATTTATGGATAAATAGGACATAGGATGGTATGAAACTTCTTGAAATAATCAACAAAAAATACAAATTCTTCTTGTTTTTATGTTAAATGATTGTCTGGCAGTGGTGACATTGGTCAAGAACAGGTAACGAAGGCACAAATGAAATAGTTGCAACTGTTAGGTGTTAACGCTGACAGCTCCACAGAGGTTCTCCAATCTGTTTTTATGTTGTTAGATAAATGAATGTTGGTATCATAGTTTTTAGCTTCAATGGATGTCCAATATGTAGGTATTCCTTTCCTCTTGTTGCCTTGATCTTTGTATAATTCATTTAATGTTTTAAGAACGAATAGAGGCTCAGTGGCATTGTAAGACCCTCTCCCTAGATAGACTGCAGATGTTATATTGCTTACATGCTTTCATGATTTCATGTATTCAAAGTTGAAAGCCAAAAAATCTTTAATGATAGAACTGATATCAAGGTTCATGTTTTTGGTGACTGATAGAGATCAATTTTTTATATTTCATTTAATTATGTTTTAATTATGCTTATTGAAATAATTAGTTGAGCTTTGGTCCCGTAGAGTTAGGATTAGGGTTAGAGTTATTTATCTATTTAAATAATAGGGTTGCAGCCTTTTTAGGTATCATGGGATCATAAAAGAGATTGAGGCAAATTATCTGCTTGGATAGTACTTCCTGAGGAAAACAGCGCTTGCGCTGTAGAAAGGCTCCGAAATTTCATAAAACAGGCTTTCTAGTCTGTTAAATTGTTTCTTTTATTTTAATAAATATATTTTCAGATTTATATTTGTAAACCCTTGACTCTATTAATTGGTCCGACCTGCCGGATTCGAAAAGATGATGGAGAAGATAGAGAAGGATGTGGATTCATTGCATGGTATGTCGGAACAGATCAATCGTATCGTCGAGAAGTTGGTGATGCGATTGCTGCCTCATGATTACGTCGGCGCAACAACTACCACCGAAGTAGTCAAGACGGTGCTCTTCTCCCATGGCGACACCTGTTCCTTTAACCGTGAATACCCAGTTTTGCGCAAACAAAGTCAGGAACTCGGCGGTGACGAATCAGTTTTTTCCAGCGAGCCGTGAGCAGCCAGTTGTGCAGACTCCGAGGCCTCGTTTCTGGCTGCCCGACATATAGATTTTATAATTATCACGGCGCTGACACCATTGAAGGGCTATCTCTCTCTCGTCTTTATCATACACCCAAGACTGACATATCCATGGCGAATGACTTATTTAATCGAAGCAAGTTGCTGCTATTTTCCTTCGTTGGACGGATTGGGAGAAGTTGCATGAAAATATGCTCACTGAGAGTAAATGGTGAAAAATTACCCGAGGATTAGAGGCAGACGATGAGACTTGTGGGCCCTATGCGTTAATCAATGGCGTTCTTTTTTATAAAGGCCATAGTCTTGTCGTACACTAGGGAGTTATTTTTCTCACAATTCACAAGGCTGTTTTGAACGGTGGAGGAGTTGATAGAGATTGATTTTTTTATTTTCATTTAATTATGTTTTAATTATGCTTATTTAAATAATTAGTGAGCTTTGGGCCTGTAGGGTTAGGATTTGGGTTAGGGTTAGGGTTATTTATCTATTTAAATTATAAGGTTGCAGTCTTTTAGGTATCGTGAGATCATTAAGAAATAGAGGCAGATTATCTGGTTGGACAGAACTTCCCGAGGAAAACAGCTACTTGCGCTGTGGATAGGCTTTGCTCAGTTAACTTGTTTCTTTCCTTTTATTATCATAAATATATTTTCAGATATATATTCGTAAACCCTTGACTCTATCAGTGACTACCCTAAAATAGGATTTGCATTCTCAGATATGCGCCGGTGCCAACTAATTCCCCAAATAGTTTAGATGAGTGGTAGACCTTAAATGGTTACTTTTTATTTAAGATTTATTACTTAGAGGGTGTTTGGCTAAGCTTATAACACCTTCAATACATCTTAGAAGATGTTTGGTCTAAGACTGCGAATACCAGAATTGGGATTCTAAATCTCAATCCTCGTTTGTTCTACGACTCAAATTTTCTATTCACAACCAACAATTTCTTGCACCTAACCCCACATTCATCTCTTTTATCACATCATCATTATATTTATAAAATTAAATATTACTAAATATAATATAATAATACATTATCATCCACTTTTCAGGGATGATTTGATATCAAATACAATATAAAAATACATTATCATCCATTTTCTAGACATGATTTGACATCTACAGTAAAAAGTAAAGGATTATGAATTCTATAACAAACAAAGATTCTTACTATTTACAGAAATAGAATTCTGAATACTCAAGATTTTGAATACCATAATTTAGAATCCCAACGAAGCCTAGTCCAAACAACCCCTTAAGAACTTATAAGCTCTTTAAATTTGTTTGGTAAGTATTTTCTAAAAGAGCTTATTTGATGCAAAAATAAGCTCTTTAAAACACCCTCTTATAAGCTCCTAAATAATAAGTATCTCTACTCCACTTTATTTCAAACACCCTCTTAATTGAATTTGATGTCACCATGCACAGCTTTGGAAATAGAACCATTTGGCAAAATCATTTCAATATAGTTTGATGTATTCAGCTGATCTCACCATGCACCACTTCTTGCGCTTTAAATTTGTTGTTCATTTATTTTGCCTTGTCTCTATGTTTGTATGTTTCTTCTAGTTACATCTTTGAATTGCTTTTTCGTTGTTTAAGGTGGGGTTATTGGGCTTGGGGAGGTCACTTCAAAAGGATCTCAACCGAATTGCCGAAACCGCAGATACATCAACCTCGGAGGGTTTGCACTACGTATTGACCGGTAACATAATCAGATTATATTATGTGCCATTTCTTAACCTTTCTTTTTGGTTTTCGACTATGTTGCACGGATACGGTATGGGTATCATATCCGATACGACACGGATACGGTGATATGAAGAATTTTGAAAATATAGGTACGATAGGGCAAGGATATAGCAATTATTAAAATATACACAATAATATTTTAGTATAAAAAATTAAAAATTCTAAAGATAATCCTATACATCTTTCAGACATATTAATTAGTCTCTATAAGTTTCAATACCCTAAAAAGATCAGCTCATAATCAGTAGAATAATAAAAACTGATGTCAGCCCACATAACTTCTCCCAAAAAGATAAAATGAAACAGAATAAAAAACAATGTATGCTATCTGTCGTGAGGCCACGTAACTTTTCCAAGACTAAACTTGAGCAGAATGCTTAATAACCATGACTACCATATGAGCTCCAGAAAAGCCTCATACTTTCCTGCTTTGCACTTTCATGTTGCATTTGTTTTGGGATTTTCGTGATTTTTAGAGTTCTGAGATTTGGATTTCCAAAATCCAAATGAATAGTGAAATTCTTTTTTGGTAAGAGTTTAACAAAGGTTTTGTTACTGTAGTATGTCAAATCATGTCTTTTATTATTTTTTATTCTCAACTTCAAATCGCCATAAGTTTTTCGTTTGCTTTCTATTTTAGATGAATAATATATCAAATTAATCCAGATCTACAATTTGACACCCAAATTGTATATATGTGAATAAAAGTACATGTTCAAAAAGTTAATTGAAAGGGAATGAAATTTAAATTGAATACGTTAATAGGTAGGGTTTAGGATTTCGATTTTAAGGGTATGTTTGAATTAGGATTTGGACTTTCAAAATCCCAATCCGGGTCTGAAGAATCCAAAACCAAACAACCAACCGGGCCTAAGGCTGTGTTTGTTCTGGGTATCCAGGGTTTTCTTTTCAATATACCAGGATTTCAAAATACTAAACCTATATCATGTAATAACCTATAAACCTATTCAAATAAATTAATACCACTCCAATCATTATTACACATTTATCCACCAATAAATCAATATATACCCCATACATGAATATATAACAAAATAATACAACAACTCCCATTAAGCATAGAAGACTTGACACTCTACAGTAAAAATTGTAGAGAATTGTCTCTACAGTACTCCAAACAAACAAGGATTCTACTACGGACTTTCAAAATTCAATCATATGATTCTAAAATCCTCCAAAATCCTCTTAACAAATATAGCTTTGTGGTTCGTAGAATCTTGGTTTTGGATTTTGAAAGTCCAAATAAATATTAAATCGTTTTTGTTTAGATGTTTCTAAAGAGGACTCTACTATAGGATATCAAATCACGTGTGGTTATTGGGTGTTGTATTATTTAATATGTTTTTGTGGATATAATATTAATTTATTTATGGGTAAATGTATAATGACGAGTTATGTGTTGTACATATATTCCCCTATATATTGATGCAGAATCCTCATAACCTATTTGTTTGCTTTGCTTCATATGCTTCGTTTGACAAATAAAAAATTCTCGTGCTGGTTGCTTATTTGTCATTTAGCCTAATACCTATCTAATTTAATTTTTTTTCTAATTATAGTTTGCCTAATATAATCCTTTTCTTTTATTATATTTTGCCTAATTAAATTTTGTCCAATTATTCTCCTAATATAAAAATATAAATTAGTCATATATAATTATAATTTTTTTTCTAAATTAGTTATCTTATCTTAAATAAAGAAAAATTGCGTAGAAGATAATGTTTCAAATAAAACAAACTTAATTATGAAAATATCTACATAAGTTGTATTTATAATAAAAGTTTAACATAAATTTTTTTAGAATTTCAAATGTTCTATATATGCAAAATGTGAGGTATCTCAGTAATCTAAGTATGTAACTAAATATTATTAACGAATTTGCATCTAAACATAAAAATATAAAATTATATAACAATAATTAATAAATATTGATTAGACGCCAATACAATGCGACACGGGTTGATAATGTGACACCCTTTGAATTTTTATTGTATGTAACTAGAAATTATTAACGAATTTGATCTAAACATTAAAATATAGAATTATGTAATAATAATAATAATAATAATAATAATTAATAAATAGAGATTAGACACGCATTGAAAATGTGAAATCTTTTGAATATTTCTAAATATGTAATTAATTTAATCTAAATATAAAATTATTAATACTAACAATAACTAATAAATAGCGATTAGACGGTACAAGGCATGGATTTAGAATACGACATCTTTTGAATTTCTGATTTTTAGATTTAAAATTTTGTAATTATCACAAATATTTTTTATATTTATCTACTGATAAATTCTGTGTAACACATGGTTGTTAAACTAGTATATGTATATAGAGTATATACACACAACTAAGACCTAGAAAATCTAGGAGAATCGAGAGATTCTAGGAAAGAGGGGTCGTGGAAGAATATTGGGTTCGAATCCCACCTAAAAGTCACCTTGAGAAAAAAAACAAAAATATCAAGCTAAAGATCAGAACAAATCTCGACACTCCCCCTCAAGTTGGATTGAAGATAAATAAAAATAAAAGGAGTAATGATAATAATTTTATGATAGATGTCAAAGCATGTCATAAATTGTTAGGTGGGGATTGAATATTGAATCATAGAACATACGGGTATTGTGATTCGGAACCCGAATCAAGAATTTTGACTCCTAGAACAAGCCCCTTATAGTTGAAATGGTGATGAACCTTTCTAAGTATTAATACCGTGCACGTTCGGTCCTTTGGTCTACTAATCTTCCAATTAAGACCAAGGGATAGATAATAGTCGAATGTTGTACTAACTCATTACTATGGAGTCATTTCTAATATCTCGATTTGTTGATGTTGATCTAGGAAACTCCTTTCCTAATTAACCATCTCTACTAATGACCATGTGTTTCATGAATCAAATATTATGAAAATCACTTGGAGTTTACCTATTCTATTTGATAGGTGCACCAACCTCCATATACAGACAAAGATAATGTGCTCATAGTATTCCCTTCATGATTGTCATGTAAGGAGAGTATAAGTGAGAGTCAAGGGCAATTGATCGGAAGAAAAGCAGAAATAAATATTCCTTCGTAAGACCAGATTAGGGAGTAAGGACACAAAGTCCTCCCCGGAATCAAACGCTAAGCAAAACTACTAATTCAAATAGCGTAATGACCCTGGTACTACTAATGGGCTCAGGCCCATATTAATTATTAAAACTTGACCTGATTAAACTAATAGAAAATTAAATAAATAAGTTAAATCCGTTTGTAAACCATTGAGGAGGAGAATTGGACAACTGGCAGATGTGCATCACATGTGACAAACGCATCCGCATAATCATCCATCGAACTCGTCTGAATGGTGGCTACAAGCGATTCAAAGGTTTTAACAATGGGGTGATCGCCATAGCTCGAAAGCAACTCGTAGGTAAATTGTTCAAAGTCGTGGCAGGTTGACAATGCATCAACCATTGCAACCAGTGCAGAGCTGTGTCATCCATCATAGCGGCCTCCTTCGTACGATGAATACTGAAAAATTTCTTTGCCTACGAGAGCCTCACAGTAGGATCACCGCAGTGAAAAGATGGAAAATAAAGTTTACTACATAATACAGCGGGCCCTCAACACCCGGGAAGCCTTATGGGCCTATCAGTTTCGCCCGATATGCCAATGACTTACTACTGGGAATCATGGGTGCTGTAGAGCTTCTCAAAAACGTAGGAGTTTTCATCTTGGAGAGGCCCACGTCAGAAAACGAGATTGATCCCAAGCTGAATCCATGGTGCTTTCATGCTTTAAAGCCAGAATAATTCATTCCAGGCAAGACAAGCGCGCGCAGCTCAGAACAAGCCTTTGCTGATCCCGGGGTCGATTTGGGCAACTAGGTAGATGATCAAAGATGCCCGGTGGTTGTTGATTGATGGTGACCAAAGTGTTCGCAGTCGAATAAGATTGGGGAAGATGATGTCGTTGTGAAGGTGCACCAGGAAGGTAATGCGCTTTGCGTGCGAAATCTCTACCTACATTAATAGCCTCATCTAGGGAAGGTGGTCTGCAGCGTTCGACATCGATGCGTAGGTGTTCATCTAATCCTGCCGTTAATAAATCCACTTGCTTGTCATAGTGAACCTTGTCGGCACGGGCTAGCATGGTTTGGAAGCCTTCAGTGAAGTCTTCAATGTTTCTCCATGTTGTTTCAGGTTGGCGAGTTCACCTTGGGGGTTGATACTCTGAGGTGGTCCAAAACGGAGAGTGCATGCTTGTTTAAATTGTAGCCAGGAGAATTGTGGACCATGTTGCAACCGATGCTTGAACCAAAGCTAGGCAACGTTTGTCATGTGGTATGCTGCAAGTTGAACTTTTTCATGTTCGGGAGTAGTGGTTTTTTCAAAGAAAAGTTCACAGCGGTGAAGCCAAACTAGTGGGTCTTCTTTACCTCTGAAGACTGAAAATTCAAGTTTGGTATATCGGGTGTGGTGGGTGAATGCAATGGGGGAGATGGGAAGAATTATTTGGTCCAGGGTGGTATCAATGGCTTTTGGGTTTGGGGTAGTGGTGGTTAGTTGTTTGGTTAGGAATGAGTTCATTACTTGACTTAAAGTGGCAATGGTGTCAGATAGAGACTGCACCGTATCACCAACGCTGTCCAACTTTTTGAGAGATGTTTTAAGGTTGTTGACCTTGGATGAAGAGATGTATTATTGCCCATGTCATCACCTGGCAACGGAACCAAAATGTTATGTTTTCGGGCAAATGCACCCGTCAACGACAATCAATTGGAGAAGTAACAGAGAATAAAAGAGAGAGCACGGATATGTTATGGAGTTTTCCTTCTCCTTTGAGTTTTGTAAAATTCTGGCTTATTTATTAATGAAATAAAATCCTCTTTATATAGAGGTTGCAAGCAATATTTTATAAGGAAAAGAAATCGAATCTACTTATCATTTAAAATAAAGTAACTCTAAAAGGAAAGGAATTTCAGATTCCAATCAAATAAATCAGCAAAGGAAATGGATTTCTTATAGATAGTTAAATTGACCAGTTTCCAAATTCTGCTGCATTTATCGATTTTCTCCCATGATTCTTGGGATTTTGATGATAATTCCAAAAGAATGTATCACGCAAAGCTGGTCCAGGTGTCTAAAATCTTATCCAAACTTGTGAACACTTTCAGCCCTTCAGCTTTCTGAATCGACACCCGTTCCGGCTCACATCGTTCCAACAACTTGCGGGGAGCACCTCAGTATACAATAGCGCGCAGTAACTTGGAGTCTTATTACACTTAATGCCAACTTCAGTTTACCAAACCAGCATCTCCCTCTGTTTGTATTTTGAAGATTCGGGGATCAGCCGTTGGCAGGGCTGGTTCACGGGCTAGGGAGACACCAAATCCACGCCGGACTGTCCTCACGTAACAGCTGTTCCAGCAATCCCTCAGGATGCCCCAATTTCATAAGGCAGGGCTGGAGCTTGATGATCTCCACCTAAACATCCTCGAGACCCTTCTCCATCGTCTCCATCCGCGTCTCTGTCCTCGTGTTTGTCATGGCAGGTCAGACCAAATTGATTGAGTCAAGGGTAACTAATAGGAAGAAAGCAGAAATCACACAAACCCATTTCTTCAAGTATATCAAGTGTGTATTTCATCTGAGTGACAGAAATACCTTCTTTCGGTCTTGCGAACTCTAATCCTAAGGAAGTATTTTAGGGCCAGATTGGACTAACTTTCGTTGGAATTTTGAATACTGGCATTCTGAATCTTGGGGTATTTTGGATTCTGTGAATAGTAAAAATTCTTCTTTGTTGTAGGATTCGAATCCTTTTTATTGTAAATGTCAAATCATGTATAAAAAGTGAATGATGTATTATAATAGTATGTCTAAAAAGTGAATGATGTATTATAATAGTGTATTTAGTAGTATTTAACTGTATGTGTTAATAGGATATTATAGGATGGAAATTAGGTGTAAGTGATTTTTGGTTAAGTATTTGATTTTTAAGTCTTAGTACAAATTCTAAACGAGTATCCGATATTCGTAATACCAATCTGGTATTCCGAAACACAGGGTAAACATGTCCTCAAGGTTCCAAGTCCTTAATTTGAAACTCGTTTGCAGTCTCTGCTTGGGGGTTGTTAGTTCCTCGTCTTCACCTGTTAAAATAATGTCATTAACATAAACAATCAAAATAGCGATTTTACCAATTTTTGAGTGTCTATAATATAGAGTGTGATCTGCTTGACTTTGAAGGAAGCCGCAACATGTAACAACATTTCCAAAGCTTTTGAACCACATTCTTGGTGATTGTTTGAGCCCATACAAAGTTTTCTTTAATTTGCAAACTTTGTTACTCCTGAGTTGCTTTTCAAATCCTAGTGCCAAACACATGAACCCCTCTTCAAGATTACCGTTGAGGAAAGCATTCTTTACATCAAGCTGATGTAAAGGCCAATTTAAATTCATTGCAAGAGATAACAAAATTCTAATAGAATTTCTTTTAGCAACCGGAGCAAACGTCTCCTGGTAATCAATCCCATAAGTTTGGATAAACCCTATAGCCACTAATCTGGTTTTTACCTCTCAACAGTTCCATCGGCATTGCATTTCATTGTAAATACCCATTTGCACCCCATTGTCTTCTTGTGTCTCGGCAAATCAACAACTTCCCAAGTACCACTTCTCATTGGAGCATTCATCTCCTCCATAACTGCTTATTTCCAATTTACGATCATCTTGTGCTTCCTATATGTTTCTTGGAATAAACAAGTTTGAAACCCTAGTAGTGAAAGCTTTATTATTTTTTGACAAGTTTTGGTAACATAGATATTATTCAACGGGATGTTGTGTGCAACTAGGTACACCTTTTCTTATTGCAATTGGGACATCAATATCAGTAATTGCAGGCACAATTGGTAAACAATCAAGTATAGCTGAAGGAGTAGAGGAATGAATAGGATTACCTGGAATCATAGTGTGCCATTTCTCGGGTTTTCGGATTGGTCTTGTGGAGAATTGATATTCAAGTCTTTACTCCTTTCATGAAATCTCCTCCTATAAAAAAACCTGAAGCTCAGGATTCTGGTCTTGTAGACCAGTTTGTAGCTTCTCCCCCTGTGCAAGGCACCTCTGTACTTTGCACCAAAGGACTAGGTAGGTTATCTGTATTAGGAATAAGAATAGGAACAGATTCCTGTGTAGGACTCATTACATTCGGTAGGGTACAAATATCCCAAATATTGTCTTCTCTTGGTGCAGAAGTCTCACCCAGAAGGGAATTTTGGTTAAAATATGGTTTTGCTTCCCAAAAAGAAACATCCATACTCGCATAGAATTTTTTTGTTTGTGGGTCATAACATTTATACCCCTTTTTATTTGAAGCACAACCCATACACAATTTACGGCCATAGGATCAAGTTTGAAACGAAACTGACTTGGTATTTGAACATACACAGTACATCCAAACACCTTGATAGGTAAGTTAGATTGCAATCTTGTTCCTGAGCAGAAATCTTTTAGGCATTCAAGGGGTGTTTTATACTTTAAAACTTTAGTGGGCATTCTGTTTATCAAATAAGAGGCTGTTAAGACTGCCTCATACCGTAAATACTGTGACATTCATAGAAAACATTATGGCATGTGCAACTTCGAGTAAATGTTTATTCTTTCGTCCGGCTATGCCATTTTAGTTGAGGAGTATCTCAACAAGTAGAATGGTGTTGAATGCCTTTTTCTTTTAAAAACTCACCCAATTGCTCATTGAAATACTCAGTTCCATTGTCAGAATGCAAAATAGCGATTTTGGTTTGAAATTGGATCTTTATCATTATGCAAAGTTTTTGAACAAACTTCTTACTTCAGTTTTTTTAGTCATCAAATAGACCCAACACACACGAGTATGGTCGTCAATAAACGTGACAAACCATCTTTTTCCACAAAGAGTTGTGACTTTAGAAGGACCCCATACGTCACTGAATTAAATAAAAAGGCGTGGAAGCTTTATAAGGTTTCGGTAAATAAGTAGAACTCTGAGTTTTTGCCAAAATACAACTTTCCATTGAAAAGAAGACCAATTTATTCCTTTGAACAATGCTGGAAATAAGTGTTTTAGATAGATAAAACTAGGGTGTCCTAGTCTAAGATGCCATAGCATTATTTGGTCTTGAACAGAATCTGAACTAGTACTACTAAAGCTGTGAACTTTTTTAATTGCTAAGAGGAACTTTATCAAAGTAGTAAAGGCTATCAACCGTCCTCCCACTCCCAATCGTTCTCCCCTAATTCAGAGTTAACTCAAAAACTTGAGATTGATTACACAATTCAGAGTACATCTGATTCACATTATCCCATAATTCTTTTGCAGTGGGATAACACATGTAATTGGCTCTGATATCCTCATCTATGGAATTGTCTAGCCATGCCATAACCATGGAGTTTTCAGCATCCCAAGTGGCATATGATGAATCATTTGCCGCAGGAGCCTTAACCAATTTTTCTCAGTCCGCGAATATACTCCGGACAGACTGAGACCAGCGAAGGAAGTTTTCACCATTTAGACGAATGGGACGAATGGTGGTGATTTGGACAGAATTGGTATTGGGAATTTTCATGGGGATGACTGGAGAAGTTTTTTCTGACATGGCTATAGGAAACACATGGCTATAGGAAAAGCATGCCGCAGAAGAAAAAAAAAGGTTTCATGAAGAAAGACCTTGCTCTGATACCACCTTAGAAAATATGAATTTGATATTATTGACAAAATACATTGTCCTCTTTTATAAGGAGGAATTACAATAATGAAGGAATCAAATAAAGCATAATCATTGCCTAATATAAACCTTTGGCTATATTATATTTACATAATTAACATATCCCTAAGATCAAGAAATATTGATAGGGTATCATATCATATCTCTAGGATCATTGTTAACTGATACACTTTCCAACACGTGGACTGAACAATTTCATTTCTTTTCTTGCAGAGACGGTACTAGCTTTGCTTCGGCATCCTGATTATTGCATCTCCACCTATTCATCAGTAAGTTTTTTACTTTTGATATTTTCTTTTGTTTAATTCATTGCTGTTGCTCTGGTGGAATGAGCTGAAGCTTGAGCTAAAGTACTGGATTTAATGTTCCTGTACAAAATTTATTCTTCTTGTTTCCTAACTTCATAAAGTGCTTAGTATTGACTTCATAAGTGTCTGATAAGATTTTTTTTTCAGGGGTAATTTTTGTAATTATCCCTAAAATTTTTGTTACGAATGTTCCTCATAGAGTTAGAGGCTTTTCTACCTATATTTTTATGTGGATAAGATTATAGATATTGGAATGCCTAGAACCCTTTAAAATATTAAATATTAAATTGTGCAAGGAAATGAACTCTAAGAAAACATAAAATTGACATAGTAGATGATAGAGGTTCCTTGCTCTATTTTAAAGTCTGCTTCCTTCGAATGTGTTAAGACTTCTGATTTGGTGATCATCTCCGTTATTGATAATAGTTATGATGAATAAGCCCACCTGAGTAGATCAAGGATTGGTAGAATAAATATAAATAAAATTTCCTTTTTGATCTAACATACTCTTTCATTTCTTTAGGTATACATAGTTGTGTGTGATGAGTAGGATTTTTGTATGTTTAGTAACATGGATTCAAAGGTTCGTTAGCCATTTTTGAACTTTGGTCAATTGTAATTTATGAGTAGATATAGTTACAGTGGTTGTAATGCTCCCTTGCCTCTCATCAATAATATTTTCTATGGGCTGCTAGAGTATTGACACTGATTCATTTAGACGTGTTGAACCGGTTATTAACTGGCCGGTAAGGTTAATTAACCGGCGGTTAATTTAACTGATTTTTGCTTAACTGTAATCTAACCGACTGAGAACCGGTTAAGGTTACGGTTTAACCGGTTAACCGGAAAATCAGTGGTTAACCGTTGATTTTTTATTTTATTTTTTAAAAAAGCAGTCGATCGACTGCTGGATCGACTGAAGGATAGTGAGTTTTGTTTTTTGCGAAGGCAGTCAATCGACTGAAATTCTGTCGATCAGGCAGTTGATCGACTGCATCGTTTTTTTTTTTTTTTTTTTTTTAAATAATTAAAAAAAAAAACTGATTTTAATTCTAATATTAAATAAAATTTTAACTTTTAATATTAGAATTAACTTGCCTACGTATCCTCGTAAAGGAATCAAAGTCCCACGTAGTTCGATTTTTTTTTTTAAAAAAACTAAATTTAAAAAAAAAAGGACTTGAGTTTAATTATAATATAAAAATTAAAATTAAATTTTAACTTTTAATATTAGAATTAAATTGTCTAAGTATTCTCGAAAAGGAATCAAAGTTCACGTAGTTCTTATACTTAGCTCACTTACCTACTTACCTATTCGTCGTTGTCGTTGCTTCCCGAAGTGGTATCGTAATAGTTGCTCTCTTCACTTTCATCCAATTGCATTTCTTATTCTTGGGATTCAGCTTTCACCCAATCGCTCATGTAACATATATCCTCCCGTGCCTTCAACAGAAACTGTTGAAACAGGAACTACAAGAACCTCCTTGGCAATCCTAGAGAGTGTAGGAAAAATACTGGCCACTTTCGACCAAAACTGCACAAGATCGTTAGTAATATTATCGGGCTTTTTTGGAATCGAAGTCGGTTCAAAAGCCCCTAAATAACTGTCTTTTTCCATTGATCGACTAGCACTAACTCTTTGCCGTTTTCGCTTAGTATCCTCAATTATCCTCATATATGGGGCTAAGCTTGTCGAGGGTCGTTGGATCTTGTATTAGAAGTGGTGGGGAAAGGGGAAGGGGAAGATGACACATTTACATCACTAGAAGATTCACTGTAATCTTTAAAAAGTTGAATTAAAGATTGGTGTGCTTGGTGAGCAACACTAAGAGGGCTAGGAATTTCAATATTTGAAGCATCTAAATAAGGTCCTAATGCATCGTAATAAACTTTAAATTTTGTAAACCCTCCATCTGATAATCCGGGTCTAACATTTTTACAATAAAAAAAACGTCGGGAATGTACAGAAAATATTTGACTCATTTACTCAACATATTAGCAATACATTCACCTAATTCAGAGTTATCGAGTAAAACAGTACCAACAAGTACAATTTGAATACATTGATCAACAAGTAGTGAACAGGTAGGATAATAAACATCGGATAAAGTCACGGTGGCGCCGTTAAAATTTTTTAAAAGGGACATCGTATTATAACAATCATCCCACATATGCGAAAACAAAACGAAATCGACATCTTGATTATTAAAAAATTCACACAATGCATCTCTATATTGATAAGAATCATTAAGCAATTTATAAGTAGAGTTCCAACGATTTGACACATCGTTTGCAATTTCTTTTAGCAAATCATTGGTTCGGCAAAATTTTCGCCATTTTTTTCGAAGCGAATCGTGGGAACGTAGATAATATATAGCACTACTAATCGGTTGAATTTTAGATGTAAAAAGAGTTAAACCATCTTGAACACATAAATTCAAAATATGACAAATGCATCTAACATGAAAAAATTTGCCGCCAATAGCGGGTTGACAAATAACTTTTAACATATCAAAACTAGCCGTATTAGCGCGGCATTATCAAATGAAATTAAAAAAAATTTATTACCTAAATGATACTCGGACAAAACAGTGGCTATTTTGCGCGAAATATTCACCGCCGTATGCTGACTATCAAACTTTTTATATGGAATCATTGTTTTAAAAAACAACCGAGGCGTACGCCTCGAGGCGCGCCTCAGAACGTTTTTGGGGAAATCGAGTCGAGGCGGCCGCATCAGATCCCAGATCAGAAACGTCCGCCTCAAAGTGTTGAGGCGTACGCCTTGAGGCGGATGCGCCTTGTGCGCATTAGGCGTACGCCTTAGTTTTTATGCAGTTTTGAGGCAATTTTTAGACAGTTTTTATTTATTATTATTTATAAATGTATAAAAAAATTAATATAAATAGAATAATATAAAAAGAGGTAAATATAATCAAACCTGTCGGCCAAACCTTACGCTTTTAATTTTTTTTAAAACCCTTTTGATATTTTTTTCCCTCCCCACTCTCTTATATAACTTCTTAAAAATAAAAAATTATAAAATAAAATAATTTTTAAGATATAACTTCTGATATAAAAAATTTAAATAAAAATAAAATTAAAAATACCTTCTGAAGTAACTTCTGATATAACTTCTAATCTATTTTTTTAAAAATATAATTACAAAATTATAAAAATATCTAGAAATATGTGCGTAAAAATTAGGGATTACGCACATATTTCTAGATATTTTTAATTTTAATTTTTTTAATGTACAGAGAAGGTGGAGGTTAGTGTATAAATATAAGCTAAATTTAATTGGTCAGTTTATGATGGCCGACAAAAAGGGGTTAGGAAGAAAAATAATGGTTGTACATATTAATTGAATATAAGCTAAATTGAATGGTCTTCACATTATTATTTTTTTTATCACGAAATATAGTTTACAAATAATTTTCTTTGAGTGCTTAGATATGCCGACGACTCTAATGATGATCCTTTGAGTGAGGAGGAAGAGGAAAATGAAGGACATAACGAGTTGTTTAAACCATTGGACACGAATGATTCTCTATTGAAAGATTAAAATGACTATGAGAACTTTTTTTTCTACTTAATTTGGACTTCTATTGTTCTTAATTGCTTTGTATTGTGTTTGAGGTGAGATGAATTTGTGCTACTTATTAGGATCGATATGATTTTATTCTTGTTTTTGTTGAACTATTAGAATAATTAATATGTATTGTTGAACTTTACGTAATTTTATTATTTTTGGTTTTTAATTTTAATTTTTCATAAATAATTTTGAGGCGCACGCCTCGTTCCGCCTCGAGGCGTACGCCTCGCCTCATCCGAGCAAAACGCTTTGTTTTCGCCTTTTGTTTTTTAAAACATTGTATGCAATTAAACGTTTTTGTAAAGTTCAAGAATTATCAATCCAATGGCAAGTAATTCTCATATAGAGACACTGTGAGGCAAACTATCAAATAGTGAAAACAAATTCAATTTATACTCACCGGCCATTTTTTCAATATCGTGAGTCAATTTATTTCGTGAAATCCTAGTGCTAGATGCATTAAATGCACTCCTAGTATAATCTTCATAATGACTACTATGAGTATGATTAAGTATAATTTTCATAATGACTACTATGAGAATGATTAAAAGGAAGACTCAAAACGGAAACAAATTTTGCAAGAAACTTTCGATGACCACTTTCGGTATATTGAAATAAACTAGTAGAACTCGTACCTTGGCCGCCGGTCCCGACGCCGGCGGTAGATGAAGATGAGAAGTTTAGTTTTGTTTGAGAGCTTTCTACGCCGTATTTGTCGGGATGCTTCTTCTCCATGTGGTATTTGAGCGACCCGTAGCCTCTATTATTTTTAGATTTTTAGAACCGAAGGCGTAATGAGTCGAGCAATAATTGCATTGCGCTCGAGATTCGCCTTTGATCGTCTTTCTTGTGAAATGCAATCGAAAGATGGGGGAAACAAAATCCCTCGATTTCGATTGACGCGGTGGCATATCATCTGCTCCCTCCTCATCTTCATCCAAACTGACGGCGGCCGGCGGTTCGGCTTCGTCGGAGCTAGGTAAATCCTCTTCAAAACTGGTTTGATTTTGCGAGTCGAAGTTGATTTGATTATATAGGTTCTCAACTTCCTCCGCCGTCATCTCGTTGGAAACATAATCTCCTGCAACGGCCGAAAATTGTTGTCGAAATCCTCGACCTCCAACTCTACGAGAAGAGGTTTGAGTGTTGGTATATTGACATTACGAGAAAAGCTTGTCATAGTAATATTATAAAAGAGAATTAAGAATATTATTGATATATTTTTTGGAACAAATTAGCAACTTGACTTGAAACTTGAAAATACAAGAGAAGAAGAAGAAGAATAAGTAGAGATGAATTGATGTGAAATTTGGTGTTCGGGAGTGGGGTATTTATAGGTGTCAAAATGCGTTAAAAAAACAAACAATTTTTTTTTAAAACTAGCCGTTTAACCGATTCGGTTAACCGCGGTTAACCGGCAACGGCTAGTTTCCCATTCAAATTTCGGCCGTTGATCATCAACTGCTAGTTGATCTTAGCCGTTGATTTTCAACGGCTAATCCATCGGTCGATCGACTGAAAACCAGTCAATCGATTGGTCGCTTGTTTTTTTGTTTTTATTTTTAAATTTCGGTTAACCGGCGGTGACGGTTAGCCGGTCAGGTTAACCGTAACCTAACTGCTGCCGGCCACCAGTTGACGGTTAAGGTTATAACCGTGACCGCCGGTCAACGGTTAACCGTAACCAGTCAACCGGTTATTAACCGGCGGTTAATTAACCTTAACCGGATCAACACGTCTAGATTCATTCTTGTTGTGCTTACATATTATTTCCATAATCTGGGTGGTTTGCTCCTTTGATTATTGAAATTGTGTTTGCCAGAGTTGACGAAAAAATAGCCCACAACACTGGTTTATTCTTGTTTGCTTACATATTATATCCATAATCTGGGTGGTTTGCTTTAATTATTGAAATTGTGTTTGCCAGAGCTGACGAGAAAATAGCCCACGTGTCCGAAGGTTTGAATTTGAAGTGAGGGAGTTGACTTTTGGGTAGATGTTTCTGTGACTAGATCTCTCTGGGACTAAAATTGTGTAGCATGCATGAAATTATCTACTACTTTCTTTACTCCCTGCTTTAGCTGTTTCTTAGCAAAAAATTTTAATTCTCATATCTCTGGCACTGGACGTGGTTTTACTTGGCTTGTTATCTTAACCCAGTCTTTATTATATCTTGATCCTAACCATTGAGTAGGTAGTAATATAGTTATCCTTGATGAACTACTTGATCTGTTGGAATACATCATATCCACTGTATTTGCTATGAAATTTGCCACGTGCTCAAAATCGTGAGCGGAAGTTTCACAATTTAACTCCTTAGAAAAAATTCTTATATGTTTAATTTCGTCATAGAAGAAACAGTTGATTTCATCCTACCCCTGCATAAAACCTTTCAAGAGTGTATTGGTATGATATTCTTCTCAAGGATCCAATATCTGTTTTGCGAAATTAGTTTTGTTCAATGGAATTGCATTATTTGGTAAATAATCAGACTGTACTTTGGTAAGTACCATTTACCTCTTCAGGAAATTCTTCACGTAATTATATTATAAATCATTATAATTCTCTTCCAGAGTCAGTTCTATTAATTTACATTTTTGTTGATTAAATTTTTCTTTGGTTATTAGTGACTGAGGTGAAATGTTACATAAAAATTGAATTACAAGCAGATCCAGGGTAATATGTCGATGTATCTGAATCTTGTCATATTCAGTTATTGTGTAATATTTGATGAACATACCATATTTGACCAAATATACACGCCACCAGTTGAAGTCTGGATATACTTTGTTTTTTTAAGATCCAGTACATTCTCGAGCACATCGCATATGAATGGATATTTTCTTACCAATCCGGCAGTGGAGATTCCTCCGGATATATAATTTCTTTAGACTCTATTTATCTTGGCCTCCTAAAATGCAGGTTGATATAAAGAAGAGCATGGATGAAGGGGAAAAAAGATTCAATCAACTTTCTATTGAAGAACGTGGTAAGTTTGATGAGGAAACACTTGTTAACGTCAACAATATAAAAAAGCAGAGCTCAACGCACCTGAGAGCAAGTGGATTTAGCAACGAGTACATAGTGGTAAAGACTCCAAACTTAGTCTTGTTGCCTACTTGGTTCTAGTAATTGATAATGGAAAAACTGATGGCGTGCATTATGTGTGGCATAGGCGGTTTATGATGGATCAGTAAAATGTTCCTCATATGCTATGTTCCTCTTGCTGTGATGCTTTGTCTGCTGTTCAAGTGATATAGATTTAATATGTAGAAGTAGAACAATAATTCTCAATATTAGGTTTTCTGATGTTATGTGTTGCATGGTTGAGATAGACATTTATGATGGACCAATGTGATGTTACTTATATCCTCTGTTCTAAAAATCGGCCTAGGCGCCCGCCTAGGCGCTAGGCGCCACCAATCCGCCTACGATTTTCAAAAGTCGGCCAAAAAAATCGTCAGGCGCCCCAGGCGCCGCCTAGGCGCTCTCGGCGCCCAAGTCGGCGCCTAGGCGCCATACTAGTTTTTTTTTTTTAAAATTTATGTCCTGAAACGACGTCATTTTTGGGCCTATTTTTTGATTATTTTGATTTTATAATATATGTTATGGTATTTTTATTTAACTAATGAACTTATGGATCTATGTTGTTTTGAATTTTGAATCGAATAATAGTTTTAAACTTGTGATTATTACTTTTAGTTTTGAATTGTCATAAACTTTATCGTGTAGTAGGTAGTATGTTGAACTACTTAATTGTTGGATGTAAAGTTGTAAATCAAGATATTTATTCTCAAATTTTAGGCCTCGCCTAGGCCCCGCCTAAACCCCGCCTAGGCGTCTTAGGCGCTAGGCGCTGGTCTGCCGCCTAGCAGCCGCCTAACGCGATTTTTAGAACACTGCTTATATCTCTGCGCCTCTGTGATGCTGTTATTACGACCTCAAATAATATTAATTTATTATGTAAAATTACACCTTTCTATAATTTTGTTTTCTGATGGTCCTTTTCCTATAAAATAGTGTGAAGTCACCCCAGAGGAGGGAATAATTATAGCATGCTCATCTCAGCATCTTGATCCATCACATTTGTTTTCCTAAAATAATATCATCTCCGTTCTATCCATAATTTTGACTTTCCTAATGATTTACATCGGAAGATAGCCACTCTTGGGACTATCAGCTACTGTTTCCATTATTTTGTTTTTTCATATTGCAAGTGTCTATCAGAATAACGGAATCCTTCATCATTGTTCCTTGTACTTTAATATTGTTGACTTGTGAGTTGTATCCACATTCATTCAATATAAGGAGGGAGACTTGTGTCTATGGCTAGTGAGTTACTCCTCCTATCACCAATTGGTTTTAAGATAGATCCTTACTTAGGTGGCTATGGCTCCCTTCCGGATTGGGGGCGCTTCGTCTGTGGGACTGCAGCCCCCCTGAATCTAGCAAACATCCCTTGGTTTTTTTTTTTCTCTCGAAGCAGTTACTAATGAAATAAAAAAAAACAAAAAACCCATAAAGCTCAATTTGTATTTTTACACAATGATGAAACTGGTTAGCCTGAGCTTCGACTTTTTTTAAGTTTAATTTTATATGAGTACAACTTCACCCTCCCAACATTCTCCTACTAATTATTGGTATAGTAAGATTTGTGTTTGTGATTCCAACTTGCCGTGTTTGGTAACCCTTTTCTCCTTGTGATCTTCTTTTGCAAACATTAAAATTTCAGATCACAATGTTGGTGGCTGCTGAGGGAGTACACAAGCTGCCTTCTATCAATAACAGCAAAGATTTGAAGGAAACTTTACAAAAGTTGGCATCCATCCCATCAAGTAGAATTCTGGTAAGATTAGAGCGTCGTCACTGATAACTGCAATTTTCACATTCTTTTACCGTCTCATTTTGCTGGTTTCTTTTCAGGCAGTTGAGGTGCTATGGACCCCTCAAAATGAGGATGACACTCTATCTGAACGAGAACTGCTGGAAGATTACCCCTTATTGCGGCCTCTGTGAACGATGGAAAGTTCCTGCATCTTCCTTTCAATCGAGGCGAGGATTAACCACTTTCTTCATCCCGTGTTTTTTATCTAGAATTTTTTGCTTTATTTGCTACTTGAGACATGAAACTATGTTAATGGTTTAATGAGTGCTCAACATTGTATATATTACTCTACGGCTATGATGCACGGACACTTCAAAATACGACATTTTGTCGTGTCGTGTCCTGTTTTACGTTATAATTTGCGTGTCATAAGTGTGTTCGCGTGTCGTGCCTCGTGTCCATTTCCCGTGTCGTGCCTCGTGTCCATTTCCCATGTCGGTGCAACCTAGCTCTACGGTCACAGTGGAGATAAGAGAAATAGTAAGATTGCTCCCACAACTACTTATTGCTTTCATGTTGTCCACTCCAGTTGGCGACCTTTTTTTTCTTTCTCAAACGATATACTTTTGAGAAAGTATACAAAATCAAGACAAGAATTGGCTATATACCAATTCAAGTCCAAACAACTGCAGACAAAGC
Source organism: Phtheirospermum japonicum (assembly GCA_014905375.1). Classification (NCBI taxonomy): domain Eukaryota; kingdom Viridiplantae; phylum Streptophyta; class Magnoliopsida; order Lamiales; family Orobanchaceae; genus Phtheirospermum; species Phtheirospermum japonicum. The sequence goes on from BMAC01000674.1 coordinate 208,344, forward strand.
TTACAAATGGGAAAAATACAAACCAGATAGGAGAAACATAAAATTGAAAAAAAATCTACAAAGATAGTCTCTTACAAATCGAAGAAGCAAAAACTCCATAAAATGACTATAAGTTCTAAAATTGCAACAAACTCTTCCTCTTTTTATCATTATGCGCGATTCCAACTCCATCTTGTTTGTCTTCTTAAGTAGGCTTATGGCGAAGATTCCTTCAATTTCATTTGGTACTTTTACGTTGTGATTCAAAAGTTTCCAAAACGTGGCTCATGACTTTGCTGCCCGATTCATGAAGACATGGCATGAGGTCTAATTTTGATTTTTGGAGAATCATTACTTGCTTTAAAAGACGGTGGACACTCTAATGAAGATAATGTTTGCTTAAGTGAATGTAGAGGCTTTTCATGAGTCGTGGGAGCGATTATAAAGACTTCTTTTGGAGTGCCCACATCACCACATGGCGGTAGAGCTCTTGAACCAATTCTTCTGCAATGGCTTGTCCCTTGATTTTCTATATATGTTCAATAATTCAAGCGAAGGCGATGTAGGAGCCTGCCAAAGATGTGTACGAGATCTTCGAGTTTATGAGCTACAATTCTTAACAAAAAAGTACTCGATCGACACGGGCCCTGATGAATGAAGTGAGACTCGGCTATGATATGATGAAGCAATTGGCTGATTTGACAAGAGAGATCCTCCTTCGATAATCCTCCTCTTTGAAGTAATCATTAGTCTTGTGAGATATGTGGTGGATATGGCCATAGTGATGGTGTGTACGTGTGCATCGGTTCCTAGCTCTCCGAGCTTTAACGAGCATTGTAATGCCGTTCAAAATTTCCAACCCCACCACCATTTTAAATTGGGCTTTATCCTTCTACTTCGGGGGTGGGGAAATCAACACTGCCCTCAAGCTTCTTATAATGCACTGCCTCCATTTCAACCGGCCTAAGTCTCGACTCAACCCCGTCAATCGAAAATGGAAGCTACGCTTAATATGCATAACAACTTACTGCAAAAACATCATCAAAATATTGACTCACTTGAGATGACGGTGAAGAGTATGGAGACAACTTTGGGCAATTGGTCGCTCAAGAGGGAGAAATGAACTTGAAGCTTGAAATGGGTGAATTTCATAGCCAACCCGAGAAAATCAATGTCATTACCATTTTCGAACAAGTGGAGATGCCCACCTTGGTTGAAGCCCAGGTGAGTCAAGTTTATTATAGCTCATCTTTCTATTCCCTCGTCTAACTTATTTTCTCTTCCGTGAATCTGCTCAAGAATCGAAACGTCTTAGTCTTCCCCATGAAATAATGAAATACGACTTGAGTCACCTCACTGCACTAGTATCTACCCTTACTAGTATGGGCGATATTCAAATCATTTATTCTATAATGCGTTTGAGATCGGATCACTTTACATCACAATCACTTCCTCTTAACCTTGAGAAAAATACGACTTGTGTCACCATATCACACTACGATCAACCTTGTACTATTGCGAGCGCCCTTCCGATTCATATTTTAAAGTGCGTTTTAGATCTAAACAGATGTTATGGTGACTTTAGCGGCTCAGGGTGTTGCACTGAGTAAGAATATTGACACTCTTGATGCGCCTAATCCACTGATAAAAGTACTCCTTTGTGAAGATTGTGGGTTCTAACATGAATAAAGATTGCCCAATTTCAATACCTTCTTCAGATCAAGTAGATTTTGAGGGCAACCAAGGCTAATATTCAAATAATAATCAATATAATAACACGTATAATTCTGGATGGATGCAACATCGAATTGTTTCTTACAACATTGAACCTAGTCATAGTGGCAGCAGCAACCACGTGTTCCCCTATTTTATTAACGCCACAAGTGTATGAACTTCAATAGTAGTAGCAGCGAACAAGGTCGTATCCACAAGAACTAATTATTACTTAAACGAGTACCACAATTATAATAGTATTAATTTTATCGAGACACATAAAAATATGGGTGATTGTTTAAACTAAAAATAAGCTAAGAATTAAATAAAACAAAGAATAACCAGAAAACATTTGTAGAAAAATGAAGATTTGAAGAGATCTAAGACAATTATTTCGGTTGATGGCTTCTCGTTTCACATAAATCACTTTTAATTGTATTTTTATTTTGCTTTCCTATAAAGTAATCACATAGTTCATCTAACTTCTCTCTTAGGACTCTTAGAATTGTATATTAAATAACACAAATTCGCCTCTCGACATTTTAATCATATGTAATTCAACTCCTAATAGAATAAATGATTAAAGCTCTCACAAATACACGTACCCTCTCAGTTATACGCAATTATACATGTCAAATACCTGTAAGCCTAATGTGGTCTATCCACTCTCTTTCAAGACGATACTACAAAACATGTAATAACAATGATCAAGTGCTAGAACATGCAATCAAAACAAGATGTTCGAATAGGAGTTGAAATATAACAAAGAAATACTATAAAATAATAGTCATCAATCTACTCCCAGTCCCGGAATCAAAGTGTTTAGCTAGATATGAAAAACTCAATATTTAAGTATGTTTGATAAGTTCATCATGAAATTAATAAATAAAGTATAAAAAGAAAGATAGAACCGCCATGAATCTATCGATTCATCTTGGATTCTCATCGTCGATTTGTCTCTTTGATGGATGTATGGTGTTGTTCCTCTCCTGGTATGGCTTCTAGGGCTCTCCCCAGCTCCGTCTATCGTATATTCTCCTCCTCTTGGGACATTTACGGGGATTATATAAGGCTCTAAAGCCTCTTAAACCTAGAAAAATGCTTTTAAAAACTTTCAACCGCCACGTACGTGACCTAGTTCGTGCACAGAGTCATGTGATCCTGTTTCCAAATTTTAGACCTTTATACGTCAAAATTAGCTATTCACATCTTCATAAGAATTGTATTTCTATCTCGTAGATTTCCATAGCCACTTGAATCACATCATTTGTACTTTAAGTTATGATTGAAATACAAAGATTTCTATGAATCCTCTGATATGGACGACCAAAATGGTTACATGTAGGCCTCTCTATCCACGTCTATTTTTTCCCATTTCAACTTCGTCTCGAGCATTTATCGTCCTCGTGCATCCCATGGTTATATAGATTGGGTCTGACAGTGCTCTTTCTCTAAATCGGCTCAAAACCTATCATTTCTACATGAAAACCAACAAAAATAAGCAAAGTCTAATATTTTCCAGAAGTTAACGCATAAGAACATGATAAATGCACGTTTAGCCTATACAATGCTATAATATATATATATATATATATAAAATGTAAAATCACATGCGAACAACCCCAAACTTAAACATTCGTAGTCTCGACCAATGTATTCTAAACTGGAAAAATTTTCACCAAACTAAAAAACTAATAATCAAGATATAACCGGGGGAAAATCATGCAAATCTCGACCGAATACTAAGTTACCTAACATTCGAGCCTCATGAATCCTCCAAGATGCAAGTGAGTTTCCCCAACATCATAGACAATGTCATTCACGATCCTCATACCATATATATAAAATTCGCTCAACACTGAAGTGTATAAGGACATGTATACGCTCAAATCAATTCAAAATGTACTTATCCCATAAGCTTGCCAATCGTATTGGGTCTCCAAAGGGTGCTTAAAGAACATGCGCATGATTTGTGGATCAAAAAGGTCTTTACTCGATTGTAATATAGGCTCTTTGGACAAGGCAGGAAAATATGGAGAAAGAGATTTCATACTCAGATATAGCATCAGGTATTTATCGCTCCATGATAGTGAACACCTTAGCGACTGGATACGCTAAGGGTGTAAAATCTTCTTCTCTCCACTCTCTTCTCTTGCCCTGCTTGCAGTTCTATCACCTGTTCCCGTGGTTAAAAGTCCTTGTACAGTTCGCCTTGAGTCTCTTCTAAGTTCTGACCTCTTAGGAATAATTCTGTCTGATTTTGTGACCTCTGCCCCAAAACGCAATCTGAACTCATCCTCAATTTCCACCACTTGTATATACTTGCCGCACCTATCTAAGACCTCCTCATATGTTCGCGCATGTCACTTGTCTAGGGATTTACGAAGATCTTCCCTTCTCAACCCTTGTTAGAGTGCTCTAGCTTTCATCTCATAAGTGGCCGTAGGCACTTGTAACGTAGATTTAGTAAATCGATTGACATAATCCTTCAAAATCTCTCCCGTCCGTTGTACCATCACAAAAAGAGATTGCACGGTTTTTGTGTGCATTTTAGCGCTTGCGAAATGATTTAGGAAATCTGATTTCATAACTTGGAAGCTGGTGATTTTCCCCACTGCTAGATGATGGAACCAGTCTTGTGCTATTCCTTTTAATATAGACATAAAACCTCGACATGATACATCATCCGTGTACTGTCGTAACACTACCTTGTTTTCAAAACTTTTCACGTGTCGCGTAGGGTCGGACAACCCATCATACTGGAGCTCCAATGCCTTATATCCACGAGGTAGTCTAGCTCTTAATATCCTGCCTGAAAAAGAATGTCCATAGGTTTCTCAGGTCTTGTCCCAGCGACCTGTCTTTACAAAACTAGAAGTGACTCTTGTACATCTCTAATCGCTCGGGTACCTTGTCCTACATCATCATCCCCTTCGTCTTCATATCGCCGGCCTCGGCGTTTGTAAAATTTCTTTTATTGGCCTGTAATCACTAAATAGTTCTTCACTATCATTGTCGTCTTCTTCTTCTGCATAACGTCAAGCCTGGCATTTGTAAGCTTTCTGCCGTGACCCATCACCTATGAGCCGCCCATCTTTATTATACGATCCTATTTCATACCGGTGAGTTCGTTGTTTCTCTAGTTTAGCACAAAACCCTCCATCCATGCGCTGGCGATCTTTGACATATTCATCGTCAGATGATGATGTGAAGTACACCGGACATCTTTGTCTGCTCTTAAGTAGGTCGGCACTTGGTTCCCATGGTGATAATTCTATGCTACGTTTCTGCTCATCCGTTAAATCCTCATGTACGTATTCATCATCCTTCCAATCTTCTTTTCTTTTACCATCTTCCTTCTGTCTTGTCTTACCTATTAAGAGTTCATCCATCTGTTCCCGTTTGTCGGGAGATACTAGTCCCATCAAGTCCTCAAGGAGCCCCTTGTCAACATAACAGGGATTGTTACTTGGAAACTCCGTCCATTCCCTTGTTCCTATATAGATAAATTTTTGTTTGACCACACCGGGTGTCTTTTTCTTATGCTCCTCTTCTGGCTGCTTCAGCTTTTGTTTTCCCGGCAAGGGTGGTGGTGTGGTCGTTGTTTGATTCACAGCACTTCCTTGTGGTGGCGTTTTGTCTCTTTCGCTGTTCGCTTTGTCTGTCTTTCCTGCATCTTCACCAAAATTCAAAGTCCGAGGAGGGATGCTCCTTCCTTTCATTCTTTTTTTCAAAAACTCACACGTCTTTAATTCAAGGACTCGATGTCCCTCTTTCCCACAGACGACACCACTTGATGCGACAAAAAAGACTGGTTCCTAGAGAATAGAGGTACTGACCTTAAATACGAAGTTAGATACCTAATAAACCTTTGTTATACGTGCAACGACTTGATTGATCTCCAAGATGTTTCTGGAGACCTGATAGATCCTGCAAAACAAAACCTAGGCCAAGGCGGTGGACGGCCCCGACATAGGCCCTCCGATGCTTAAGTCAGATATTGCGTGAGAGAGAGCTCAATAAATCGTAGGATGTGAAATCAACTTAGAGAGAAAAAAATGAGGCATGAGTCCTCTCTATATAGATAAGAGAAGTATTCCCAATTTGGGGTTCCCCTCTCCTACTATAATACCATAAATAGTGTGACCGACTTAGAATTAGGATTCCTCCTGTATGATAAGTTCCCATAAATAATAGAACTCTCGCTAAATTACTATATTAGTCATAGGCCGTAGGCTTGTTCATAGAATTAGTCCGTCGGGACCCCATAAAATAGCTTTCATTAGTCCAAGAGAGCCCAGAAATCCTGAAGCACAACCCTCAATACCGAGCTACCACTCAGTGCTGGTATAGTGGTACTTATATCATAAGAGCTCACTACCTCGCATAAGTGCTCACCACTCCTATACGTCAGGTCGCCGCCTTTTAAAATAGTTCGCCCACCTCCCAGAAAGATTGCACCTTCTAGAAAATGAGGTCACTTACCAAAAATCCTCATAAATACCTGCCTGTGGCCGACGTGAATATTTGATGTCGTATTAGGTCGAATGTCAAATTGGGGGTGATACTCTTCTTCTAATATTCCAACATGCTACTAATGCGAAAATTAGACGAAAAAGTCAGGCCAAAATTCAAAGAAATGATAAGTCAAGGCCGCATGTCGTCGATATCACCCCCAAACGCTTAACCCAAAACATAGAAAACGAGCCAGACTTAACGAAAGATAAAAAAAATGATGAGAAACATCGACGAATGGTGAGAACTAGCATGAAGCGATGAGCGTTGGGCCATTTTTTCCCACAAAAAGACAACTTTTACCCAACAACCTCTAAGTGAGCCCGTGTCGGCACCCATGTCAACACTCGCCCAAGAAACCACTAAGAAAGTCCTAGAATCCTCTCCATGCACCCAGGTGCACCAAGTGTCCAGCCATGCTGGCAGCAGTGACGGCACCCCAAGTGAACCTCTGTTGCATGACAACAAGCTCAATGTGCTTGCCTAATGACCACAAACACCAGGTACCTGGTGCTGACATGGCCTAATTCTTCACAACGCGCCTAACACAAGAAGTCATCCTTGACCACCTAGATCGTTTTGTCATGTTTTTACTATATTTTCCTCTGTTTCACCCACAAACTCCTATACATAGAACCCTTATTCCACATCTTCACATAGACTCCTCATTTTAGTTATTTTATAGAATTAGCTGGCTTTTTCTCTAAGTTATCTTTTTTACAGAAAATGTGTCGATATATCTATTTTGCTTCTCGATTCAAGCTTGACGATGGATCTCAAGTGTGGATGCTATTCCCCACCTTCAATTAGTAAGACGCCCTTAACTTCCTTTTAATTTATATTTAATTGCATTAAATTATACTTTTCCTTTCAAAATGGATTGTATTTATTGTGTTCTTGCCTGTTCTTGTTTAAATCTCAGGTAATTTCTTTTGAGTTAGGCTAGATATAGGGGTCTAGGGCTTAGATGAGTTCATGTGTTTTACCAATCATCTTTGTGCATTATTTAATTTCATTTGGCCTAATTGAGATGTTTTGATTGTAAATTTTGTTAAACCTTGATTTTATTTAAGATTGCTTTGAGGTCGAGAGGGGATAAACCATCAATTATGATTTCGATTAGAGGGTAGATCCAAACTCCGGATTAGTAGAATTGAGCTACACAATAATACTAATGTCAAACTTCTTAGGTAACCATTAAGATGATGATAACGCCTTAAACCTCCATTTATTTATGTTTTTGGACTAGTTTTCCTTTGAATTCCCGCTTTTCAAACGCTTTCCTTTTAACCCCATTTTTAAATGCCTTCTTTTAAAATGCGTTCTCTTAAATGATTTCTATTTCTATTTCTCATAATTTCAATTATTGTTTATAGTTGTTAGAATTTTTCAAAACCAACTTGGACCATCTGTTTAGTTTAGGTTTTTCGTTTTTTTTATTTTGTTAATTTTTACCAAAAACACTTCTGATTAGACTTCCTTGAGAGATATGACTTGAGTCACCTCATCGCATTATGATCGGCCCCATTCTCTTGCAAGCGATCTTCTAATATGTCATCTTAAGAGTGCCTTTTAGATTGAATCAAAATCTTGGTGCCATTGTCGGGGAAGGCTATAGGTTCTGTTACTTCTTTGTTTGTGATTAATACATACATTTATGCATTTTTTTATTTCATGTTTTGAGTCGTATTCCCTTATTTCTCATTTTCACAGTCCATTTCATCTTTTTTTTTTTTTTTTTTTTTGTATTTTTAGCTTATTTTTAGGATTTTTATTTTATTTATTTTTGTTTAGGTCAAACTTGGTCAAAGTGGCCTAGTCCGAGGTCGAAAGATAGGCGAGCCTGATAATTTTCATGATAAGTTTATGGTGCAAAAATCAAGTAAATATGATGATGATCATCAAGCCCCAATAGTATGGTGCAAAAATCAAGTAAATATGATGATGATCATCAAGCCCCAATAGCACGACGTTGGTCACATGCCCAAAGATTCACAGGGGGAACTTCTAAGCGTTGCAGCATTTCTAAGAAGTAGCGAGTCACACCGTCGGGAGCTGCATTTTGGACACCCGTCGACACTTGCCGATAGTTCCCAACACATATCAACCACAACTACGTGTAGCACGCGACACTTCCGCACTAGACTCATGTCAACCATGTGTGAACCTCTGAGCTACTGAGGATTACCATAACCTCTCGGCAACACTAACCTAGGCTTGCACACCACACCTAGACGTCGTCATATTCTCTTTACATGGATCACCCATGCCATACACATCACTGCGCATCCTCTCATTTGCAACACGACTCAGCTCCAGAACAACCTGACAGGCTTTGACAGCAACACCCTGTAACACTCCAAAAGTTATTTTCATTTTAATTGACTTAATAATTTGTGATTTGAATTTATTTATTTATTTAACTCAACTTGGCACAACTTAAAATATTTTAATTTCAAAACCTCTTAACTCCCATTTAACCAAAATCTTTTTCTTTCAAAATAATTGTGATTAAATCTTTTTCTTTCAAAAGATAAACTTCAGGTGACTATTATCGTATTTTATTTTTCATATTATTCTATTTATCTTATATCTACATTACAATCCAAGTCATTTTTATTTAATATATTGAAATAGATTTTTGGACTTAGATCATGTCTAGTCATTTTCCATATATTTTAATCAAACTTATTTTAAATAGTCTAATGTCCCTTTTTCAAAATATAAATTATATTCAAATTTATTTATTGGGCCAAATATCATTAAGATTATTGTTAAAATATTTTACTTCTTAATCTTGGCCCATTGAGGTTGGCACATTACAAATTTAAAAGTCATATTATTGTCCAATTACATATATCATTTTCTTACTATTCAATTCATCCACATTTATTCCTCTTGACCATTGTCCATTCTCACGTCCACATTCATTTAGCAAGTAATATGCTTATCTTTCCTTAATCACATCACAATAACCCCTCAAATCACTCCCCAATCTCAAGCAACATAACACACGTCTTTTGATCTATGATTCAATAGAATTATCCCAAATCACTCTTGTACCTTTTAACCAAGCTTATGAAAATCTTAGAACATACAAAACTTCTTCTTTATTTCCCATACACCTAAACGAAGAAAGCCTTGCTCAATCTATAATCACTGCTACTGTGAACAACAAAAAAATCCCTACACATCTGAAAAACAAGTATGGATTGGTACTAAACCCCACAGTCCCGTCGAGGCCACGACGACTCGACCCAAGGCCCAAAACTATTCATCTAATTCCATGCGCAACACCACCGAAGGCTAGCTTTCGGGCTGCCGTCGACGGTCCAGGACAACCCAAAGGCCGCAGATACTGCATCAAAACACCGGGAGTCTTTCCGACTACGCTTCCACAAGCCACCATCACCACCAATGTACACTGGCCAGGGAGATAGAACCAAGCCGGTCATCTCGAAACCGAACCGCCACGAGGATGCCCCAGCACCACAATCGAATCGTACTGCTTTCCGCCGGTTTTGGCCGCCTAACAGCCACGGTAACGCCCCATCACGCCGATCACGGTCAGTCCAGGATCGCACCCGCTACGCCGATCACGATGGTCCTTGAATTGTCGAATCAGCCACGACCCCGATAGCCTTCTATTCAGTCACCATCTCCGCCAAGAAGCCAACCGCCCAATAGCTGAAAATCCTCCGCGAGTCGCAACCTTCAGACAGCCCCAACGCCGATGCTCTTACACACACACCATTGAATCTGGCCTCCATGTCAACACTGGAGAGGGCGGAGAACCGCTGCTCATCGACGAGTCGAAGGAGAGGAGGTTTTGTGTCGCCTGCACCCCGACCATCGCAAGAAACTCAGCAACCAAAACCCGCCGTCTACCCTCACCGGTTGCTGTCACATCACTTGCCGAACTACCGTAGCCAATTTCCAGTTCGCCGGGCCGCCGACGGAGGAGAGGGATTCGCCCGATCAGACCCGAGCCCAGCCGCTGGCCGCCGTCGCTTCACCTGCCGCCACTGCAGGATGTCGCCAATTTCTGCCAAACATCGCCGATCAATGCCGCCTTCCAGTCGCTGTCTTACGAGCCGCTAATTGCTGGAGCCGATGTCCTTGGGAAGGAGGAGAGGAATTTCTGGCCGATTGCTCACCGTCAAGATGCCATTGTCGCCTCAGGGCCTTCGCAAACCTCTGCTCACCGTTGCTAGGAGACGAACAACTTACTTCGCTGCCGTTTTGGCTGGACAGTCACTGTGTGACGTTGTCACCGGAAATTCGCCGCCCAATCGCCGATGTTGGAGCCGCTGTCGAGGAACAAGAGAGACATCGGCCAATTTCTGATTTTGGGAATGGAGATGGAAGAAATGGGTTGGATGGATTAGGGCGAATGATGATTCCCGTTTATATTTCTCAAGATTTCTGAGAATTTCAGATTGGCCCCAATGGCTTTTACCACTTTCCAATTTGTCCCCCACTTACTCAAAACCCCAATTTAACCCATAGTTTGCCAAAAACTCAAGTTTCAACCCTCAAACTTATGAAACTTCAATTCAACCAATTTTACTTCACTCTTTAAAGGTAATTATTCATCTACCCCACAATTTTATTTATTCGATCATTTAACTTCTTAACTTTCGACTGGTGATTTGGATTGTCAATTTAATTCCAATTCCAATTATCTTTTGACTTCATCTATCAAAGTTCAAATATACAAAAGTCATCTTAGAATGTTTTTATGTAGGCAAAGAATCGAAGATTTCTAAGCATCCATTAATGACATTCATCAAAATCTATTACATTCAACTTACGAGGTAGGGACCACCGACTTATCTTATGCTAAATTTTATTTCTCAATATTGTGCAATGTGTATCATGTATTCTCGAGTACGACTTATTTCTAAAACCGACTTATATAGCCAAGGGTCATTCACAAAGTGCTATCCACGAATTAAAATTGGCGACCATACAAGTTGTCGTCGCATTTTAGCTGCAGTCAAAGTAATTTCTAAAACAACCATGGATTAGAACCGGTGGCTGCAAAATTTGCCATCGCGTTCTAGCTGCGCAGTCAAAGTCGACGTCCTTCTAAAATCCATGAATTAGAACCGGTAGCCGTACAATTTGTTATCGCGTTTGTAGCTGCAGTCAATGTCTATGTTTTTCCAACATGCTATTATATGAATCATATGGTTCAATGTGCTATTTTTTTAGGTTTATGATTTACGTGAGATATGTCGATATATCTACTGAGCTAGTGGAAAGCTCACCCTATCATTAACAAGTTTCAGGTTGAGGAGACCGAGCAACGAGTGACGTTGGAGGTGGATGATTCACTAAGTAGAATTTCAATAACTTTAAATCTATGTCAATTTGACTTCTATTCGATATTTTAGTTTGAATTATACATAGTTCTATTTATCAATTGTGTTTTATTTCAAAAGATAATATATCAAAGTAGCGAAGAGAAAGCGTGGGCGACAATTTATAAAGGTAGATATCCTTACTTTGATTTTTAAATGATGTGTTTATACTTTGGATATCTCTATTTATATCCTACTTTAGGTTATTTATTTATTTTTGAAATGAGGACTAAAAGTTTCATTTTAAAAAGGGGGCCTAAAAGTTATGATTTCGAGATGTTTTTCCTTAAAATATTTTCTTAAGCATTAAAGTCCCTATTATATTATATTATATTTTACTATTTTAAAAGTTGGTCGATGAAAAGTGATTTAAACTCGAGACGATTTTACCTTAAACTATCAATTTAAAACTGATTTAAATTGTATTATTTCTTATTATTATATCCACTGCGTAACTCAAAGTTTTATAAAGCTCTCTATTTTCTTTTGATTTTACAATTCGATATTTACGTAACGCCAAATCTACTTTGTTTTATTTTAAAATACAAAATATAATTTTGTTTTATCAAAATCAGGGCGTTACACACCCGCCATCTCGCACCATGCCACACTAATGAGGCAGTCTGCCTAGACAAGTGTGCGTTGTCCTATAGCCTAGCGCCATGGCATGTCGATAGAAGTTGTTTTCAAAGTGCCACCGCAAATACACGTCCTCTATCCACCATGCCAAGATTACCCTCAGTAGCCATTGCGTGCCCACACATTCCCCATGTCCATAGCCATATTCATATTAGAGATATAAATTTCCCATCTGACCTTTGATTGGCATGATTTTTATACCGTTAGAAATCTAAGAGAAATATCTATATTTTTTATGCATTGATTTGTACATTTTTTTTGTGTGATTTTTGTTTGTTTTTGCATTTTGTTTTGTGTGTTTTAGCAGGTTTTAGATTGTATATTCTCTCATTTTTCTTTCCTTTAGTTTTATGTAGGTTGTGTCATTTTTATTCCGTTTAACACTTTTTCTCTTGTCTTTTATAAGTTTTCATTCTTATTTGGTCTTCTTGTCTATTTCAGTCTTCCGAGTGGAGCCACACACTTTCCCGTGAGTTACGACCAATTCGGGATGACAAAAATCGAACATGGACTCGCAAAGCTACCATCGGCCGACCTGCAATTGACGCTTCATCAATGCAGCACCGACGCACGCCTCTCACCCGTGTCGAATACCCCAGTTGATCGACCTGACAAGGCACTCCATCCACCATCGATAAACGCGACCATAGATGAGGCATCGACAAGCGCCTACCAGCTGAGTTGACAGCCTTAGTCAATCGACACGCCGAGAACAATATGCAACCATTGACCAACATCCGGCGTTGATGGGGAATAATGTTAGAGATACCGTCGATTGACGTAAATCGACAGTCATCATTTTCAAGAGAATTTACTACGATGCCCTCCTCGACTGACACTATTTAAGCATCGTCACTCTTCAGTTTCGACCAGACCCGACCAGAACAGACCACTTACCATTTCTAAACCTAGTTTTCCATGTTTTAAAATTTTGAGTTCCTCTTTCAATCTTGCATGTTTTTCCTCTGAATAATTTACTTTTGTTTATTGATTTCGAACGATTCGGTTTTTGGAGATCGGGAATCAAATCATTTGGAGCTCTTTGATTTATTTTTCTGCAATTCGTATTCAAAATACATTTGGGGAATTTCAATAGCTTTATTCTAGAATGTGTCTTTTGAATTTTTATTATTGTTTTCATTTTATTTCTTGCGTTAATCTTGGATCTCATTTATCCTTATGCATTGGGTTGATCTTGTTTGCGTATGTTTGTGAATTTCTTTGGTGATTTTCTTGTTCATTTATTCCTAGTTTTTAATCATTCGTTGTTTAAGTGTTAGTGTATTTCATAACTATTTTGGTTCTCATAATTTGATCGAACACCTTTAGTCGTCTACTTGTTATTAATCATCTTTTATCACGTTTAATTCCTCTGTTCGTAGAACTCTTTCGATACATTAGATTTGTTGATCTTTTGCTTTGTTTAAGTTGAAAGTCATGTTAATCAATTATTTTTATTTCTTAAAATCAAAATAAACCGCCAACTTTCTTGATCGTAGTTTAGATAAATCGTGTTTAAACAAACATTTCGATTCTGATTGTCATTCATCGAGAGATTCGACTTGAGTCAAACTTAACACTTAGACGATCAGGATTTGGCGCCTTGTCGGGGATTGCCAAAGGTTTTAAATGTTCGTATGTGATTAATTAGTTTAGTTTAATTTAAGTTTATTTCCACTTGATACGTTTGATTGTTTGTTGGGTGTATAGAAGGATGAAGATTACTTGGTGGAGAGCCTGTACCGTTCATTGACTACATCAACTGGGTCAATCGGACAAGAGCCACACCCGGTGGAGTTGAGGACCATAATCCTCGAGAAGATCCGATACACGAGTTAGCGATGGATCCTCCCGATGCTAACCCAAGCTCACTGGAAGACCAAAATGAGAAAAATGGCGTACCAAATTCGTACATTAACCCGAACATGAATCAATACTCCCCCGATGCACGAATGCCTTACGCCAATCCTAACTAAGGCCCTCACGACGCTCCACAGTACAATCAAGTCCCATACAACCAAGGCCCGTAAATCAAGGTCCATGAGAAAATCAACCACCTCACTAACACGTTCCACATCTTCATCATCAACCGCAACAACCTTACAATCAATAACCGCAATAACCATACAATCAAAAATCACAACAACCGTACTACCAACAAGCCTAGTTCCCATATATGAAGCCCAATAGGCATTACCAACAACAAGAGTACTGGCCGAATCGTATTACGAGAGTTTGCTCGGGCCATGATCATCCCGTCCACATCGTGCATCTGCTTGGGCCCGTGGCCTGAGACTATGAACTCAAGGCAATCCACTTCAACCAATTGCCTTCCTTTTACGGACTCCCAAATGAAGATCCTCTCAATTACATTCGGGAGTTTTACGTCATCTTCCAAACCTTTCCTCTTCAAGTTCTGAACAAAGATCAACTGAGAATTCTTCCATACACCTTAAAGGATAGAGAAAAAACTTAGTTTATGTCGTTGGAATCCGATTCTCTTACAAATTGGGATATGGTGTATGATCGGTTCATGGGCAAATATTACTCGAACCAAACGATGGCTCAAATAAGGGTGAAGATGGCCTCTTTCAGTCAAATAGATGGAGAACCATTCCATAAGTCTTGGGAATGCTTTAAAGGATTCTTCACACAAATCCCACATCATCACTACCTGCCCGATCTCGTCAACCAATTTTCCTACGACGAGCTTATTCTAACTTTCCAATACATGGTCGAAAATGCCGTCAGGGGAGATATCGGGGCGCGAACTGCCCAAGAAGTGTACGACATATTTGAGTCGATAAGCTACAACTCTCAACAAAAGAGCGCCCGCTCGAAAAAGGTAGTTGTTCATGAAGTGGAGGTATCTCGTGCTTTTCATAATGACACGAAGAGAATTTCCGAGTTGACGAGGTAAGTGGCCTCCTTGTAAACTCAAAACACGCTCTTCTCTTAAATCGTATCCCAACCACCAATGCTGACCGAGATGTGTGGGATTTATGGAGTGTATGGGCATGGGGCCAATCTTTGCCAAGCCACATTTGAGCCGACCGATGAGATTGAAGAGCAAGCCAAAGCCATTCAAGGCTACATAGCCAATCAAGCTGGGCAAGGGTATCAAAATCGCTACCCACGTAATAATGACCCATACTCGCAAACCTACAATCCAGGTTGGAGGAATCACCCGAACTTTTCATGGTCGAACAATTCAAACGGGGGGAACTATGCGTTCAATTCTAGACAACAAAGTAATTTTTCCCCCCCAACAAACATATAACCAAAAAAGGGGGCAAGGTGCTTTCCAAACTCGACCACCTTTCCAACCGGCACCGCAAGGCCCAACCTCTTTCCAACTAGCTCCACCGACTCAAGATCTTGTTAGCTCGAGAAAACCATTAGCCAACTTGCTGCGCAAATAGTGATGAGCGAGCCTGGAAAATTACCGAGCTAACCATCACAAGAACAAGCCATCACTGTGCTTAGAAGAGGCCGAGTCGTGAACAATAATATTTCTTCTCCCGAAGAAAATTCTACGCAGCCACCCATCCAAGATGATAGTGTGGAAACAAACATCACCCAAACCTCAGAAAATGTCTTGGAGGAGGTTGAACCTACAAGGGTTCTTAACAAAGCATCCAACCCGTATCGGCCTCCCATTCTATATCCGAGTCGCCTTCAACCGAAAAAGCAAGATAAGCAATTTGTTGACTTGTACAATATGCTTTCAAAATTTAATGTTAATCTTCCACTGCTTTATATGATAATAAACGTTCCCGCATATGTTAAGTTTTTCAAAGATCTTACTTCGAAAAAAGACGTTTTACCGAAATTGAGAAAACTTGCTTTTTAAATGCGGCGAGTGTTATCTTTCACAATCCCCTTGCCCCTAAGAAGAGTGGTCCAGGGAGTTTTTACATAAATATTACATTGGGAAATGGGAAAGAAACTTGGGGTATGCTCGACCTTAGGGAGGGGATAAATTTAATGCCTTATTCAATTTTTAAGCAGTTTGACCTAAGTGAGCTCGAACCGATCGATCCATCTGATATCCTAAGGGGATTTTCGAAGATGTCCTCATGCAAGTCAGAAGCCTCATCGTCCCCGTTCACTTTGTTATATTGGACGTTGGGGAGGTGCGATATGATAGCCGAGAGCATAGTATTCTTTTGGGCCGACCCTTCATGGCCACAACCAACACGCTGATTGATGTAAAAAACAGCAGCATGACTTTGTCCATTTTGGATGAGACGGTAACCTTCCCCATTCAAGACTTCCAAGAAACACCATCCTCAACCATGAACGCTGAATGCTCATCCATCAATCACATCTCTCCGCTAGTGCAAGATAAGCTTGAAGAAGAACCCATCATCCGTGAGTTCCTCACTCAAGACGATACCTCATGGATCACCAAGGACGACGACTGGCTTGAGCCTAATTTGGAGGGGGTGATTGACCTTTGTGATCTGGGAGGTGAGAAATCAGACATTGAACCATAAACCGAACTCAAGCCCCTCCTGAGTCATCTCAAATATATTTTCCTTAAAGACGGCAAAAAGAAGTCTG
The DNA here is from genome assembly GCA_014905375.1 of Phtheirospermum japonicum. Taxonomy (NCBI): domain Eukaryota; kingdom Viridiplantae; phylum Streptophyta; class Magnoliopsida; order Lamiales; family Orobanchaceae; genus Phtheirospermum; species Phtheirospermum japonicum. The sequence goes on from BMAC01000674.1 coordinate 225,122, forward strand.
TCATCATTCTCGTTGAATTATCGAGTGAAGAGGAAAAGTCCTTGATCTACGTACTTAAAAATTTTCAAGGATCTATGGGTGGAGTTTGGGAGATATTAAGGGAATTAGCCTAGCCACATGCATGCACCGTATCGTGTTGGAGGAGGGAACGAAACCAGCTCGAGATGGTCAACGCTGTTTGAACCCAAATTTGAGAGAGGTAGTGAAGAAAGAAATTTTCAAGTTGATTGACGAAGGAATTATTTTTCCAGTGCCCGAAAGTGAATGGGTGAGCCCCATTCATGTGGTTCTAAAGAAGGGTGGAATCACAATCATCGAAAATGACAAAGGGGAGATTGTGCCGACTAAACTGACCACCGGGTGGTGCATATGCATCGACTATAGGAAGCTTAATGCCGCTACTAGGAAAGACCACTTCCCACTTCTGTTCATCGATCAATTGCTCGATAAATTGGTCGGACATTAGTATTACTGCTTCCTTGGTGGCCTTTCCGGATATTTTCAAGTATCCATAGATCTAGAAGACCAGAAGAAGACGACCTTCACATGCCCATTTGGGACATTCGCCTTTCGGAGGATGCCTTTTGGCTTACGCAACACGCCGACAACGTTCCAACAATGAATATTGTCCATTTTCACGGATATGATCGATGACTTCCTTGAGGTTTTCATGGAAGACATTTCGGTATTTGGCTTATCCTTTACTTGTTGTCTAAATAATTTATCTAAAGCTCTTGAGGGTTGTATTGATAGTCATTTGACTCTAAGTTGGGAAAAGAGCCACTTTATGGTTAAGAGCGGTATCGTTCTCAGTCATATTGTGTCAAGTAAGGGTCTAGAAGTGGATAAGGAAGAAGTCGATGTCATTGAGAGTCTAACCCCTCCCACAAACGTGAAGTGCATTAGAACTTTTCTAGGGCATGCGAGATTTTATAGACGATTCATAAAGGATTCTTCAGAAATTAATCACCTGTTGCGTCAACTGCTTGGCCTTGATGTGCCCTTTGTGTTTGACGAGTCATGTTTAAACACATTCAAACTTCTTAAAGAAAAACTAACTACGGCTCCGGTGGTCGTTGCTCCAAATTGGTCCCTCCCTTTTGAGATAATGTGTGATGCATCGAACGATACGGTGGGGGTTATTTTGGGCCAACGAGTGGATAGTCTTCTTCATGTAATTTATTACGCAAGTCTTACATTGAATGAGGCTCAAAGAAACTATACCACCACCGGGAAAGAACTTTTTTCCGTGGTGTTTTCACTTAAATTTTTTTTGTCTTACATATTTGGCTCTAAAGTAATTGTCTATAGCGATCATGCTGCTCTCCGTCACCTTTTTAACAAAACTCAAGAGTAAACCACGATTGATTCGATGTATACTTTTGCTACAAGAATTTGACGTCAAAATTCGATATAGGAAGGGTTGTGAAAATGTAGTTGCTGATCATTTGTCTCATTATAGTGTAGAGGGGAATTTGCATGAGCATGAACGTATCAATGATTCATTTCCTTATGAACTTACGTATGCTATTTATTCTCACCCACCCCTGTTTTTTTAGTTTTAGTGGTGTTGAAATAAGAAAAGTGGGTTCATGACTTGGTATTATCGGAATTCGATTCGATTGTAAGAATCAAGGGGTTTTAAGCTTGAAACATAAATGAAAATGAGAATAAATGGAATACTATGAAAATAAACTAACTATGAAAGGAAATGCAAGTCTTTAGGATGCCTCGTGCGTATGCCGAAATTGAAATAGCAAGCAAGAGTGAAAATATGCAAGTAAAAGCAATGTTTCACCAAGTACAACTAAAGCAACCTAAAGTACTACCATGCAAAAAACTCTAAAAATACAAATTAGCAAAAATTGAAAACACCAATGTAAAGAGCAACAAAATTTGATGTGAAAGTTTAAAACTTTACGAGAAATAACAAGAAACAAAGAGTAGATCTAGGATTCAACTTAGAAATATGCATGAAAATAAAATCCTAAATAAAGCATATGAAATACTCAAAATAAAAATGATATGAGACTCGATCTTGATCTAGATGTGTCACTCACCTAGATTCCATGGACAAATCACAAGATCTAACAATAATCCTAATAGCTAAGGCAAAATGCATAAATTGAAGAACATGCATGAAATTGAAGAACAAGGACGAAAATAAAGGAAAACTTACTTGAATTAAAGAGAATCCAAAAGTTTGAATGAAATTACAATCAAAATGAAAATCCAAGGGAGTACTTGAATTATTCTTAGCCTTACAAACCCATGAAAAGTTTGAAATTTAAATCTAAGAACTAGAGAGAGAAAATAAATCCAAACTCAAGCAAGAGTTGGGAGATTGAGTGATAATCTACAAAAATGAGAGTAGTCTCCTATTTATACTAGGTTTTTATTGGGTTTAAATGGGTCAATTGGGGCTTTGAAGGCTTAATTTCCCGGGCTTGACCAAGTTTGACCCGAAATTAGACTCCCTAGCCACTTGGCTAGCCCTTTTGGCTAGGTTGGCTCGATCATGTCTCGGTGGTTGGCGACCTGGGCGTGGTTGGGCGCATCTTGGGCAGGTGCTGGCGCTTGGACCTTGGCAACAAGTGTGGCGAGCGCTTGGCGTGTGCTTGGCGACAGAGTTGGCGTCAAGTGTGGCGAGTTCTAAGGCTTGTTGGCATCAACCTTGGCGTCAAGTGTGGCGAGCGCCAAGGCCTGGCGTTAGTCTTGGCGTCAAGTGGCGTGCCTTGGCTAGTACTCCAAAATGTTAGGCGTTTTTGAGCCTCTCTTGGCGTCAAGTTTGGCTTGGAGTTTGGCGTGCCTTGGCTAGTATTTGTACCTTCAATGCTTTTACCTATGAAAATAGGGATTTTGAACATAATAACCCAAAAATTTCACCAAACCTCAAATTAATTGAAGCCATTTAACCCAATTAAATATAAAATAAAAAAGAAACACAAAAAATACTAAAACAAGAAAAACAACCTAGAAAACCTAACTAATCGACTCAAAAACTACTACAAACAATATAAAACCCTAATTAAAAACACGGGAAAAATACCACAATTACATGCAAAACAACCCCTTGGTTTGCCGATATCGTTAACTATCTTGCTTGTGGTCATTTGAGAGCCGAATTATCCTTCCAAGAATGGAAGATATTTCTTTCAATTTGCAAGAATCACTTTTAGAAGGACCCGTTCCTTTTACGATTTGGAAAATATGGCATTATTTGAAGATGCATCCCCGAGGATGAGCAAAAGAGCATTTTATCTTTTTTAGGAAAATTCACTTATGGCAAACCGAGTTGTGAGGTAATTTACTCATTCTTTACCCAATATGTTTTCTGGGGTGTGCAGTGAAATATGTTGATGCCCATCACGTTATAATTACTTGTGGAAACCAAGACTTGTTTTCTAAACTTTTGTTCAAATGGGAGCTTCAATATAAAATCTCCCTATACGTGTTTTTAAATGGACTCCCGGTTTCAACTACACAAAAAAAAAAACCGATTGTGCTCATGTAGGTTAATATTCTTAAGTAACCTATCAATTAGCTCGACTATAGGTCTCTTATAATCATTGCTAGCTTTATTGGAAATTTAGTGAAACCGGATGAGACCACGATTCACAAAAATGAGTCAATTATGCCCATTTTTGCATTGAGTTCATTCTTGAAAACCTGGTTCCAAATTAGATTTCCACTGGTTGTGATTATGTTGAAATTGATTATGTTCTAGAATTTGAGAAAACTCCAAGTTATAACTCATTTTGCTTCCATATTAGTCATGATGTCGAGTCTTGCTATGTGAAAAACCCTTCTTTGAAGCCTTTTTTGAAGGAAAAAGAGGGGAAAATAATGAAAAAATTCCCTAAAATTGCCCAATATTCTGTTCGGCCTCCCACCACCGAACAACGTGACGCGGGTTTTGGTAGACTCGGCCTACAAAGAGGTGCAGAACTGAGTTCAGCCCGACCCTCCTCGAATTTTACTTGACCCAATCCAGCCCCAACCCCACCTACCCAACTCGCTTCTGACCCAACCTCACCTCGTCCCTGCTCATTTTCAAAGCTTAAACCAAAACACTCAGCTAGACCATCCCACTAATCCCATTGAATCCAATCCCACCTTGACCCGAAACAAATATATTCTTCTGGACCTTTCTCTAGGCCCCTCAGCCCATCCTACCGCATTAGCAGCCACTTTAACCCTTGTAGCCCAGTTCACTCCTAGTCAAGCCCCACCCTCAATCTAACCCACTACCAAATTGAACCCTCTCTCCCATTGGGCCCAACCTACTCCCCTTGAACTCCCATCCCACAATCCCGACAAACCCAATTTAAACCTCTCTCAACCTTCATCCTAAAATCACATCGAACTCACCCTCCTTCCATTTTTAGCCCTATCACCCCAACCCACTTTCCTTGATCTCCAGTCCGCCTAACCCCACCCTCTCTTTAACCCAGCCTACTAGCTAAGCCCAGCCCACCACCCTCACCCTTGCGTCACCCACCAAATCAAGATCCCTCTCTTCTGTCGCCCAACCTTATTTACCCATTTTTAACACATCTCAAATGGAGTTTCCCTCATTCCATCCTCGTTGTTGATACCGGCAAGACCTATAACTCCCCAGCCCCACAAGACCCCACCAATCCCACTAGGGGCTGGACCACCGATTAGCGCATTGCATTTCTTTGTGACCAACCCTATAAGGTTATGCACGATGCGACCAAAAAGTTTGGTTCACCAAGAAAATAGAGTGTTAACCTCAAATATGTGCTAAGCGACCTGATAACCTTCCAGAAAGCTCATGGCAACCTGACCAACCTGCAAAACAGAACCCAAGCCGGACAAATATTGTTGGAGAGTGATATGCGAGAGCTTAAAACGTAGGATATAAAATAAACTTAGAAAGAAAAGTGAGGCATGTGTCTTATTAAAAGAACAATTCCATAAATAACAAACGACTTAGAATTATGATTTTTCCTATATGCTAAGTTACCATAGATATTAGAACTCGCTAAATTATCGTAATAACCCTTGGCCAATAACCATACCATGAATTTTAGTCCGTCGGGACCTCATACCATAATCCATATCAGCCGAACAGGGCTCAAGACTATGTTAATCATAGAGCCCAGCTCTCAATATCACGCTATCACTCAGTACCGAGGTGCCATAATACCATTTCATCCATAAGAGTTCGACACCCTCATATAAGAGCTCGTCATTTCTACATGAGAGCTCGCTACTCGTAAAATAGCTCGCCCCCTTTATAAAAAGATTGCTCTTTCTAAAAGAGGAGGTCGCCTCATAAATCCATATAGAACCTGCATATTTACCAACCTCGATATTTGATGTCGTATCAGCTAATCCCCCACATTTTACTTGATTGAGGTAGGAAACCAAGTGGAATAGTATCATGAATAGCCTCACAAGTCAAGACCCCATACTTCTTGGCAAAGCGTGAAAACCATCAAACATCACTTCAAACCTACAAACATTAAATGAACACCACCATTGTGTCGGACACGCGGCGCAAGCCCATCTCCTCGTAATATATTTATTCTTGTGGGCCATAAAATAAAAGCCCACAATAACCCCTACCAACCTTCGTGTCGCCAAAAAAACCTCTATGTCTTCTCAAATTTAACCTGCTCCCAATACAAGCAACCATTCACCTTCATCTCTTGGTATTTTCAAAAAAGCAAAAGCAATCATTCACCATTTTCCTATGCAAAAAACTCCAAAATTTCTCTGGCCAAAAAATACGGTCATCCCCAAACTCAAAATTCTCAACATAGAAATTTCGTTTCTCCTCAACATCAGGCTTAAGTCCCCATAATTTACCATTTCAACACTAATTATTTCATTTCAATTTTCTGCCTTCTGAACATATATATATTTTTTCTATTTTGTTATTATTGATGTACGATAACCTTAGCTTCTTCTGAATTTGATTCTCAAAACCCCAATTCCCTCATTCAAGATATGTCGTCTAAAAAATTCCTCCTTTTCTGTCGCACATGTCACACTTCTGAATCAGTGTTCAAGTGGTATTGTGCGACCTCAGGAGATATTCTGGGCAGCTCCCCCTCCAAAAGAGAAGATTTTGCGGAATTCCCTTAATAAAGTAATCAACTCCACATTCACGCCTTCCATCATCCGAGTTCCTATTCTAGTGGTATATTCTAGCCTGCCATCTTCTAATGAGATTCCCATGATCTCCTCATGAGGTCGTACAATATTCTCATCCTCCCTCATCTTTTTGGAACTGAGTATCCCTTCTTGCCCATCATCACATCTTTACTTCGCTCATTCCCTTCCTCACTGTCATCTAGTAACACGATTTGGCGACCTGTTGCTTTGATATTACTTCGCCCACCTTGTCTCCCACTGAATATTTTATACTCATATGGTAGGTCAAAGTTACCTCCTGGAATTCATTAAGAGCATGTCGCCCTAATATAACATTGTATGCTGAGGAGGCCTTGATGATCAAAAATTTTAGGTCTGTCTTCACTCGTAACTCGCCTTCTACCCATGCTAACGGGAGTACTACTTCTCCTTCCACTAGTGCAGAAACTGCATATTAAGAAGGGTAATTCTACCTATCCATAATGTCTTTCTGTACCTTCTGTACTGACATAGTTCTAGAAAGTCTCTACTTTTCAGAACGCCTTTTTTTACCCTTCTGGATTGGTAGATTTTCTAGAAGGGAAAAAAATGCGTTATAGAAAATAAATTTTATGTTCTAGAACGGTACCATCCCATGTTGATCCACCACTTTATAGAACGGTTTATGAAAAAGACGTTCTGGAAAGTGATACATTCCAGAATGGTATTTTATAAAATACTGTTCTGGAAAGTTATATTTTCCAGAATGATTTTTATAAAAGATGTTCTGGAAAGTATATTTTTTTGAACGGTTTACAAAAGTTACCTTCTAGAAAGTTTAAAAATATTTTTAAAAATTTGAAATGAAAGAAGGAATACACCAAAATCACTAATAATAAATATCACCAAAAAATACACCAAAATTCAATAATCGATTAGGTCAGGGCAAAACATAAAGTACACAAAAGCACCCTGGAAGTAATCATTTAAAATAATTACAATTCACAACTCGTATCAAAGAAATATAGAAGAGAAACAATTTAATCGGTTGTCAACGACAATAAATAGCTTGATCTATAAGAGGAGGGATTTGTTTTATCTCTGTACCAAGCTCCTGCTCAATCCTGTACCTGTCAAACATGAAACTAGAGCTAAGAAAGAAAAAGGGGAAAAAGAAGGTAAAATGAAAAATGATGTGATGAATTTATGAAAAATAGTAATCAGTTCAACAAAAGAAACATAATGACTTGATTATATTTCCACTATGATTCGCAACATATGTTTCAAAGAATAATAAGAAAATTATGGCTATTCCTCCGGAATTACAATGGGAAAATGGCATGATACAACATATTATAGATACCAAATGACCTTTAAAAACACAAAAAACTCAATGATTCAACTTATAATATCCTGAAATACTCGCTTTTCATCCCAATTCATCACATCAAAAACTATAATGATACAACTTCGACGAAGAAAATTAGCAGGAATACACAGCTGGAATTACGAACCAGTGACATATAAAGTACACAACTCCAAAAATAAAAAAATTTTCATCCACAAGCTCATGAAATAACAAAGAATTTGCATACCTTTCCCGGTCGCTTTAAATCCATCGTTCAAGGAAGTGTAAGGAAACTTCCTTGTGCATGTTGAGTGGATGATGAATTTGATTCATCACCTGTTTCATTAATGGAAAAAACAAAATGTGAGATTTTTTTTTTAAAATAAGATTTTATATGTATATAATCATTGTACTAATCAAATGTAGCAACTAAGATTTGGGATCAAAAGTATCATACTGAAGAGGGATTTCACAGTAGGTCTTTTAGGTTTGTTGCTCTTCTTCCTCAGTTCAGCTGGTAATAAAAACAAAGTTAATAGGTTTAAAAATAAGAAACAATCAAGGAAAAAAAATGAGCAATTAAAAATAGAATGAGAAAAGTGATTGTACGATATGATATTTTTAGTAGAAACAGTAATGCTGATAAATAATAAATCAGTGTAATCAGAAGCAAGGGTAAAACAACACATACTTATTCCTGGGACTTCATGATCGTTAACAATTTCAAAGTTCTTGTAGGAGTAACCCATGAAGTTTACGTCCTTAGAAGAAAGCATCTGTGCAAACCCAAGAAATAAGAGTTAAATTAGATTTGATTACATCATCGGAAACTAACTCAACAATAAAAGAAGAGTACATTAATGATGATGAGAAATCTCTTGAAAACTATATATTTTGAAGAATCGACAGAATAATAGCACTGTATGCACTCACCTTACTCCAGGGCCCATATTTTACAACTGATTAAACTTGATTATCAGTCTGAAAATAGATAAAGTACATAAGAAAAAGAAATAAAAAAAATAAATAACAAAATACAGGAAATAAGTGTAAACTGGAAAAAGATACAAACCTCATCAAACTTTTCAAAGTTTTGAGTATCCAAATCATCATTAACTTCCGGTATGAAATCAACTTTCATATTATATAATTTATTCCACTCGACGCCTTTGAACCATGAGTGAGACTGAAAAAAAAAGGTGAACTAGGTAACTTAATGGTTTGCCAGATATTAAAAAACACTTAAGATTTCAAATTGGACATAATGAAAATCAACTTAATTTCGTGAGCACCTCTTGTTCCAAGCCTTTGGTCCACATTACACAAGAGTTTACATATAAGATCATAGGCTTCTGGTGATAGCTTTACCTTAAGTTTTCTCCCTCTTCCACCTTCCAACTCGACTGGTCGACCGTGAAAAATGGCCAAACTCCTCGAAAACTCGACCACAAAAGGGCATCCTGAGTAACAATCAACCGCCCGCCGCTCGTGCTCCATTGACCCGGGGCCCGTGTGCCCGGACCAGTCAAACCATGAACATCTAAATTACACTGCATCAATGATAAAATAAATAGGTTAGGGTTTTAGTTTTTTTTAATGCACATAGAATATAATAGAATACACTCTCTCTACTTTCCAATATTACAATTTAGACGAGCTAAAACTCAACTAAATTCAAAATCCCTAACTAAAATCGCGTACCTATTGGGTTGAATCCCATTAAAATTACCTAGATCTGGCCAGATCCAAATTACACGCGCGCGGCAACAGTGGAGGCAGCCGCTAACTCCCCGGAGGAGGAGGCCATGCCGCCTAAGAATGACAATAATCCAGTATTCATCAGCTCCTGATCGTCCAGAAATAAATCCTCAGGCATACAGAAAGCGCCGTGGGCGCACACGATGGTGATGCCGACCAGCAAGGCGGATATAAGTAGTGATCCCATGCTGGTGAGGAACACCATAACTATTGTTGATGCGGAAATAGGTGTAGTTTCTACGGATGCGAGTGGCGGCATAGCTGAGGGAGTAGGGGCAGGCGAAGGAGGAGCAGTCGAGGAGCTCCAGTCAGAGGCGGAGCTGGGTGAGTCCGTGGAGGATGGTGGAGGTGAGGCGAGAGAGGAAGTTGCAGAAAGCGGGGTGGCGATCGGCGGCTAGGATTCCGATTAGGGATTTGAGATCGGCATGGCCATAGCTCATTCGGAGAGAGAGTATTGGAGCAGGCTTGGGGTTTTGGACATTGGTTAAGACAAAGTAATAACCAAGTTGTGAAAATATTTCATTTGCCCGATCTATTTACCCTCGCCGAAATTGTGAAAATATTTCAAATTGCTAAAAACTTTCAAGATCGGTATTATTAAAAATACCGTTCTAGAATTTTATTTTTATTTTTGAGAAAGACATTCAAGAACGGTTTTTTAATACCGTTCTGGATTGATGAACATTCAAAAATGGTATTGAAATTACTGTTCTGGAAAGTCTTTCACAAAAAAAATTACGATCCAAAACAGTATATTATAAATACCGTTCTAGATTGATTAATAAATCCAGAATGGTAATTTCAATATCGTTTTGGATTGTAATTTTTTTTTTAGATAGACTTTCCAGAACGGTAATTTTAATACTATTCTGGAATGTTCATCAATCCAGAACGGTTTTACAATACCGTTTTGAAAAGTATACTTTCCAAAATTGTATTGTAATACCGTTCTGGATTGACGCCCATTCCAGAACTGTATTACAAATACCATTCTGGAAAGTATACTTTTCAGAACGGTATTATAAAACTATTATGTAAAGTCGTCATTCCATAACATTATTTTACAATACCGTTCTAGAAAGTGCTATCTAGAACAGCTTTAAATATACCATTATTTTACAGTTTTTGTACTAGTGTTCAGTGATAACCTGCGCACCATTAAAAGTGTAAATGGGTGTTTTTTATAAGTCGTACCTTTACCTTCAAATTCATCTAATCCAAGCACTCCCGATATATGATATTAACTGAGCTTCCATTGTCCACAAATATTCTTCTGACTTCATATCCTTCCACCTCAGCTTCAATTACGAGTGTGTCCTTATGTTCCACCTGTAAACCATGTCTTTCCTATATACTGAAAGAAATCACTGGCCCTGACGCGGGAGGTCACCTATTAATTGCAGCGACCTCACAAGGTCCTGGTTGAGTTGCCTTCGCGTGTCGCTTCCCGGTAATTGCCTCCAATCGGAACATCAACACTTCGTGGGTCATTTGTGTCTCCATCTGTTGGCACGCCAGATATCATATTTATCCTTCTCCTATTATTCCCAGAAGCTCCCTCTCTTTCAGCCCGCTTCCGCCCCTCCTGTCGTGGTTGTCCCTCCGCCTGTGCTTGCGGAGGTCCTCCTGGAGGTGGCGGGGGCAATGTTTGTCCTTGTTCTCGGGGTTCATTGTCTTTGTAAACCACCTCTTTCAAGTGACCTGCTTTAACTAGTCTTTCAGTCTCCTCTCTTAAGTGCCTGCATCTCTTAGTTGAATGGACATAATTATTGTAAAACCTGTAAAAGAAATGAGACATTGGGTTAGTAGGAATTGGTGTATAACCCTCCGGCCACCTGATAGAATCAGGTATTTGATTTTCCATAATTGTGAACACCCTCTCTTGTGGGAACGCCAAGGGTGTGAAGTCGTTTTCTCTCCATAATCTTCCTCCACTTCTTGCTGCCCCTCTACCATTTCTCCCATAGTTAAGAGTGCTCGCGCAGCTCACCTTGTGTCTCTCATAGTCTCTGACCTTATTAGTGCCACTTTCTCAGGTTCCGTGACCTCTTGGCCGAAGTGTAATCTATGCTCTTCTTTAGCTTCCTCTACATGTATGTATTTTATGCATCTATCTAGAACCTCCACGAACGTATGTGCAGATCGCTTAGCCAATGATTTTCGCAGACCTTCCATCCTTAGTCCTTGGAGTAACGCTCCTGCCTTCATCTCGCTCGTGGCCGCAGGCACTTCTAAAGTAGCTCTAGTAAACCGAGCTACATAACTCTTCAAAGTTTCTCCAGGTCACTACACCATTGAAAGAAGAGATGTGCAGTCTTTGTGTGCAACTTAGCACTAGCGAAATGCTTCAAAAAGGCCGACTTCATGACCTGGAAGATGGGAATTCTCCCTGGTGCTAGTTGATGGAAACAATCCTATGCTATCCCTCTCAAAGTAGATAAGAAGGCCCTACATGCTACATCATCCATATACTGCCTCAACACCGCCTCGTTCTCAAAAATTTGCACATGACGGGTGGGGTCTGCTATCCCCTACTAATAGAAATCCATCCCCTTATATCCGCAAGGTAACGCTGCTCTTAATATCCTTTATGAGAATGGATGACCCTTCGACTCTTCACCTCCTGCTCCCGCGACCTGTCTCTGTAACGCTCGTACTGCCTCTTTCATATCACTTAATGCACGGGAGGTAGGCAGCAAATCATCTTCCTCTACCTCGGGGTGATGCTGGAAGGTTCTTCCTTGCGGCCTAGTTAAGATCTGTGCTTGGTCCTCGTCTCCCTCCTTGTTTGAGTACGATGGATAATCTATTGGATATCGCCTCCTTTTTGTGGTTTGGGTTAATTCAGGACCCGACATCCACGACTCCCTTTCCCTGCTCTTCCTCTGGCCCAAGGTCAATGGTGTAGGCCTATATTCCTCATCTTTTTCCTCTTCGCTGTCATCTGCGCCTGCCAAGATCTTCTCCAACTTGCTCGGAGGCACTACTCACATTAATTTTTCAAGGAATTCCTTATCAACGTGACAAGTTATTCCCTTTGGTAACTTCTTCCACTCCTTGGTCCCAATATGGACAACCTTTTGATTAATTATTTCAGGGTGCTTTTTTATATCCTGCTCCACAGAATTTCTTGCCTTTTCTTTTTGTGGTGATGGTGTTGGTGTTGTCGTAATCATTTGATCCGCTATCTCCCCTTGAGGTGGTGTTTTCTCCTCCCAGTCTGTTTTCTTTTGTCTTCCTCTTTCGCCTTACTTGCATTCGCGTCAAAATTCAAAGTTTGAGGTGTAATAGTTCTTCCCTTCATGTTTCGTTCGTTAAAAATCTCACGTCTTTTTCTCAAAGACTCGATGTCCCTCTTTTTCATAAACGACGCCACTTGATGCGACCAAAAATTTTTGTTCACCAAGAAAAAAGAGTACTAACCTCAAATATGTGCTAAGAGACCTGATAGCCCTCCAGAAAGCTTCTGGCGTCCTGATCAACCTGCAAAACAGAACCCAAGCCGGACAGCCCCGGCGTAGCTCTCCGATGCTTAAGTCAGATATTGCTTGAGAGTGATATGGGAGAGCTTAAAACGTAGGATATAAATTAACTTAGAGAGAAATGTGAGGCCTGAGTCCTCTTTATATAGATAAGAGACGTGTTCCCAATCTAAGGATCCCATCTCCTATTAAAACAACAATTCCATAAATCACAACATACTTAGAATTATGATTTCTCATATATGCTAAGTTACCATAGATATTAGAACTCTCATTAAATTACCGTAATGACCCTGGAATAATAACCATACCATGCCTTTTAGTCCACCGGGACCCCATACCATAATTCATAACAACCCAATAGGGCCCAACACCATGTTAACCATAAAGCCCAGCTCTTAATACCGAGCTGCCATAACCATTTCATTCATAAGAGCTTTCCACCCTCATATAAGAGCTCGCCACTCATACATGATAGCTCGCTACTCTCAAAATAGCTCGCCCCCCTTATAAAAAGATTGCCCCTTCTAAAAGGGGAGGTCGCCTCATAAATCCATATAGAACCTGCATATTTATCGACCTCAATATTTGATGTCGTATCAATGCATTCCGAGATTCCGCTCTTTTTAAAGAGGACTCGGATTTCAATTGGATTTGAGGGCCTGTTCAAACTACTGTTTACACTATATCCATCACAAAAGGAAAAGAAAATGAGAAAAAAATAAAATGAAATTGAAAGCAAGCAACAAGGAGAGGAAGCTTACGAGAAGCACGAGGAAAAAAAATAGTATTTTTAATTCCTAATTTTATTTCTAAAGAATTTCACACTTATTTTTGATTGGTCGTGTAGGGTATTAACCCCCAAAAACTCTCTTTGTTATGATTGTTCGTGTTGCCCCCACTTATCATTTGAGGTTGATATAAAAATTTTCCTTTCCCAAAAAAATAAATAAAATGTTTACTAGTAGCTTGGTGTAAGCATATTTTAGTTGTGTCTATTTTTGTTCTATTTTGGTTCCATTTTAGCTCTTTGCATTTATCTTTCGGGATTTTATGCCTTGTGTGTATAAGCCTCGGTTGGGATTTATAAGTGTTATGTTATTGCATTTTTCAATTGTAGTAGAGTTGTAAGCATTTTCTATTTGCGTCACTGGTAGCTCAGAGTAGGCTTATAATTTCTCCCCATGTTTGTGTTTTATGCCAAACGATGGCTCATTTAAGAGCGTGTTATCATTTAATATTGTATATATTTCTTTCGAACATCAAAACTTTTAAAAATAAAATAGATTGATGAATAGAAAAGAAAAAAATAAGAAGAAAAAGAAAAAAGGTTGAAAAGACATGTACATATTATTTCTTAATTTCTCATGTAATAGTTGTACTCGTGTATATAGGAGAAATCGTAGGCATTGGGCTAGTGTAATGACAACCTAGTGTCTTGTATGTGTAGTTATACGTGGTTATTGTAATCGGTTGACATTGCTCTAGGTTGTCATTTCAAAACTTTTAAAAAGCATCCTAGTTGGTGTCTCAACTATAACCGTGCATGAGTTCTTTATTCATCATGTGTTATTTTCTTTCATCGGGTTGAGCGTCATTTGTGTATGTCTAGGACTGTTTTGCTTGAGGACAAGCAAAATTCTAAGTGTGATGGATTTATTCTATACATATTTGCTTGGTTTTTCCGTGTGTTTATATTTTCTTTTGTGTATTTTTTTTTTTTGTAGCTTTTATAGTTGTTTTGGTTATTTCGTGATTCTGTACTCTATTTGTCACTTTTTTAGTGTGTGTGGTTTTTGTCTCATTTTTAGAATTGTATTTTATTTTGTTTTTCTTAGGTCAAAATGGCAAAAGCAAGACCTTGATGAGACCAAATATTGAATCGGGAAATTGATAGAAAAAAGACATCAACATTAGTGTTGACACTCCTCGATTGCAAGTACCGACACCCCCAAGTGAACCTCTGAAGCTTGGGGGCACACCTAGTGTGCCTACTCAGTGCCACCACACCAGGCATCCGGTGCTATAAAGCAACGGTGATCCTTGGCTATTTGGCCTATCTTCGTGTGTTCTTACCATTTTACCCTTCGTTACACCCACAAATTCCTTACATATAAGACCCTTATTCCATCATTTCATATATACTCCTCATTTTAATTGTTTTATATATTTAGTTGGATTTTTCTCAAAGTTACTTTTTTTGGGGAAATGTGTTAATGAACCTAGAACTCATTTATTTCTATTTGGCTACAAGATTCAAGTTTTATATTGGATTTCAAGTGTGAATTATTTTTCTTCAATTTAGTAAGCTTTCTAATTTCCTTTGAACTGACTTTAAATGATCTTTAATTGATCAAATTTCTTGCTTTCCTTTGAAAATGGATTTTAGTTGTACTTTTTGTGTTCTTGCTTAAATTTCTTCTGATTTCTTATGATTTTAGGCTAGATATAGGGGTTTAGAACTTAGATGAATCGATCCAAACTTTGGGTTAGTATGATTCAGCTACATAACCCAATTATTGATGTCAAACTTCTTGTGTAACCATTGAGATGGGGCTAACGCCATAACCACCATTTATTTACGTTTAAACTCTATTTCCTATAAATTCTTGCTTTTCAAATGTTTTCCTCTAAAATCCATTTTTAAATGATTTCTATCTCATACTGTCATCATTTTCATTCACATTTTAGTTGTTAGAATTTGCAAACCAAACTTGGATCGTGTGTTTAGTTTAGATTTTTTGTTTCTTTATTTTCTATTTCGTGGCTTTCCACTAATATCACTTCCGATTGGCTTTCCTTTAGAGATACGACTTGAGTCACCTCATCCTATTATGATCAAGCCTGTGCTCTTGCAGGTGATCATCAAGTCTCTTATTTTAAGACTGCATTTGAGATCAATCATTTACCCTTCAGAATCGTGGGTAGGCCGCCTAGGAATCCTTGAAGAGTTGGATTATACTTATGAGATGCTGTGTTTCCCATTTGTAAGAGAAAGAATAAAAAAAGATAAAGTAAAAGAAATAAAAGAATAAGTTTTCGAATTCATGTATCGCTCATTTTTACTTTTCCCTTTCATAGCTTTCATCATGTAATAGGATCAATCGTGAGCATCAATAAGTATAATGATGATATATTATCTTGTGTATGTAATTAGGCATATCGGGTGTTTAAGCGAAGCTGAAACTTTCATGGAGGGAAACTCATTGCCATTCTAGGTCGTCTATTTCAAAGTTCCGAAAAGTGTTCTAGTTAGCGTTTCAAATACATTCCTGCATGAATTCTCTATATGTCGAGTGCCATGTTTTTCCACCAAGTAGAGTGTTTTTTCTTATGTTTAGGGCGGTTTTGCTTGAAGACAAGCTAAATGCTATGTGTGGGGGAGTTGTTTTGTACACGTTTGTATGTGTTATCATGTGTTTTTAGTCTCGTTCTATGTGTTTTTATTAGAGTTTGTCAGTTTTCTAGTTATTCTTGCATATTTCATGTCGTTATACGTTGTTTGCCACTTTTCTCTTTTTACTATTTTTCGTATTTTTGGGTTTTTTTATGACTTTTATTTTATTTCATTTTTCTTAGGTCAAAGGCGGGCTTGCGTTGATGTCGGGAGATGAACTGAGCCTGATAATATCAAATTTGTGTGTTGGTGGGTAAATGGTACAAAATTCGAACAATAATGATGTTTGGCCAAAAAAGAGAAAATGATAAGGCCCGACTATGCATTGTTTGCCACACCCACACAAGCCCTTCCTGAGATTGAGGAGAATGAGTTAAAATAAAAGGATGAAAATGTTGACAAACCTCAAAGAATGTCGACACCCTACTTCTCTCACTCACGCTTGACCATGCTCACCTATGTTGGCACCAAGTGTAAACACCTTTGTTGACACGATGTGCACCCAGTAATGGCACAATTCCTCATTTCCACGCTCATGCCTGCCTCTATGCCAACACATATTTTCTACACAGTGCCGACAAGCCCAAGGATCCTATGAAGCATATCCACACAAGGAGTCTACAAGCACCTGGCCACATCTGCCCAAAGTTCCTAACACCCTTGCGAGTCACCCTTAGCCAGCGGGTCCATCTTGGAGTATTTTTACATTGAGTTCCATTCAAGGAAGATTATGACCGAGCACTTCACGAAGGGCATTGAATGATCTTGGTTCTTATTTCACTATTCGCATGTGGTGCCCTGATTTTGATCATGAAGCGAGAGTCATTGCTTCTTTTTCTCTATGTTTTGCAAGATATTTTCTTCCTAAATTTTTTTTCTTAGATCTAAAATTGATTTCTTGCTAGTCCAATTTAAGACTCAAGCTTTTTATTGGATTTAAGATTTGGGGTGCTCTTTTCTTCCTTCAATTTGAGTAAGATTTGAATTTTATTTTTATTTTTTTTAATGATTTAGTTTTTTATTTGCTTTCATAATATCTTTTAATTGTACTCTCCATACTCTTCTTTGATATTGCATTTGGTTCATGCATTTTTACATGATTTTAGGAAAGGTCTTTGGGTCTAAGGCCTAGGTGAATTGATATGTTTATCCAATCACGTTTTGTGCATTGTCTAATTGTATTTGTCCTAATTGGAATATTCTGATTGTCAATTAATTATTTTAGTTAAACCTTGATATGATTTTGGATGGCTTGGAGACTGAGAGAAGATTGACCATTGATTCAGATGATTCCAAATGGATTGGGGTAACCATTGACATAAGTCTAACACCCTAGACATCGGTTTATTTTTCATTTTTAAAATCATCTTCTAAAATCTCTCTTTATTTTATTTCTTTAGATTATATTTCTAAAAGATTTATTTTAAATCCTCCTCTTGTAAACGACTTGGCTTTGTGGAATGTTTCGATTCTTGGTATGGTTCCAATTGAGTCGAGCATGTTTTTAAGGGTTTTTGTCATATCATTTTAAAGGCTAAATGAATAATATTCATGTGATTTCCCTTGTTTTATCTATTATTTGAGAAATATTACACTTCTCTTGTATTAGTTGTTTTCCATAACAAGACGATATATTTTTGAGCCATTTTGGAGTAAGAGAGTTGACAACCCCAAGTAAGACAACCAAATTATGCACGAGGAAGAATGTAAGAATAAAATATGTCAAAAAGGGTGTGAAAAAGAGGACACCCGTCCTCCGGATAGGTGCACCCGACATGGCACCCAAGTTGAGGTTGGGTTTGACGGACAGAAGATGGACAAAGCATACACTCAACTTGACACCCGACGTGGCACTCAAGCTACTGGTTGGGTGTTATAGACAGTATGTTGACTGGACTTGTACCCGAGGTAACACCTGAGCTACTAATTATATGCGAGAGACAGTGAGCAACAGGGGTTGACACTCGATTGGACAACCAACATGATACCTGAGCAAGTGTTCGGGTGCGGTGCGACATGCATAAATATTAACACAATGATTTTAGGTCAAAACTTAGGGTTTTGAGGTCCTATAAATATCGTACAAGTCCACAACATGAAGGATATCTTAGAGAGACGTTGATACATCATAGAGACCATTAAGGTTATCCGTCTTAAATCAAGTGATTTGCTAATTGACTAACAAGGAAATGTCCAGTTCACAAAATGTAAACATGTAAACAACTAACACATTACTTTTTATTTTCTTATAAACAAACAAATAAAATGTGTTAAAATAAGTAAACGTGCATCTAAGCTATATTTTTTTTAATTATTATAGTACAAATTATTCTCAATGAAAATGCAATCTTATGGTACAATATCCACACAAATCATATGATTCCCCCATACTGATTTTGTCCCAACAACAATCAAGAAACTCATTCAAAGCCAAAATATCAGTTATAAGATAAAGAGAAAAAATCATTGGTTAAGTATAGAAATCAACGAATCAACGCCTCTTGGAGCGAGGTCATCGTTCCATCCCCAACTGTTGTATTCTCAGCTGCACCATAAGCTCTGCCACTTTTTCCAGGAGGTTGTGTTGCCCATGTTCAAGATGCTCAATCATCTTTCAAAAGTCTGCTTCAACATTGGAAACGCCGCACGAACTAGAGTTATACTGGGAAGGCTGTGGTAAAGGCAATGGTCGAGCCAGTTGCACCCCAGAAGGTGTTTCTGGAAGTGTCGACTGAATCATCTTCAGGTTAACCTTGCCTCAAGGAATGGTGTACTCGTCATTTGGTAACAGCAACTCTCAATTCTTTTTTATTATCAATAGGAACATCATCTTAGGGTTCTTAAGCACCCCCATTTTGGCCAAAAGGATTTTCTCCAGCTTTTGCATCATCTATTAGAATTATTCGCTGGGATCAATCCCCTCATGTCGGGCTATTGCGTTCACAAATCCACCAACACAAATCTAGCCAGATTTGCTTGGAATATCCATCAAGTGTTTGATAATATCCAACGGATAGTGACATTGTTGTCTTGTCAAATTTGCATAAATCATCTATACTTCGAATATTAGAACCTTATTTCGGCTAGTAGATATTCCCATAATTATACATGCCATTAATCATTGAATATCACTAAGTACCACATTTCGTATGTGGGCCGACGGTGAATATCCTCCATCAAATAGGTCAACTTTGTAGGTAATCATATCCCAAATTTCACCATCAGATATTATGTTCTCCTCAAACTCCTCATTGGGGAGACCAAACACATCAACAAACTTCTTAATGCCCCATTCAAAGTCATTACCACCCAAACCAAACATAAAAGTTCCAATCTCAGCACCTTCGATAAATCGAGTGAACTAAAAAATTCACAAGTAAGATCCTCAAAAACTTCCCAATTGCCCAACATAGTTTTCCGCTAACTTAACTCATCTAACAATTTCATCACATCATCGTAATGTCCTAAACACTGCAAGAGATCCATATCAATATAGAGAGCGGGAGTTACCATTCATTTCTTAAGATTTACAAATATCATGGTTTGGTGAACGGAAAAGAATGATACGCCATGCATTCTGGATATACCCTCTGATGCGACCAAAAAGTTTGGTTCACCAAGAAAAGAGAGTGAGAACCTCAAATATATGCTAGGCGACCTAATATCACTCTAGAAAGCTCCTAGTGACCTGATCAACCTGCAAAATAAAACCCAAGCTAGAAAGACCCGACGTAGGCCCTCCGATGCTTAAGTCAAATAGTGTTTGAGAGTGATATGCGAGAGTTCGAAACGTAGGATATAAAAATCAACTTAGAGCAGAAGTGAGGCCTGTGTCCTCTTCGTATAGACAAGAGACGTGTTCTCAATCTAGGGTTCTCGCCTCCTGTATAAGAGCTCACCTCTCCTAAAGAAGAGCTCGCCTCTCCTAAAGAAGAGCTCCATAATCCATGATAATTAAATATGAAAGAATTATTCCACATAAAATTGTGAGTTCTATGGTCCATGAGAATTGAAGTTGATTAAAGTTATGAAATAAGAGCATAAGTTATGAAATAAGAGCTTGAATCCCCTATTTATAAGATTATTTAGACTTGTCCTCTAGCTAATAGGATTTCTACCCAATATGGGATTAAATTTCCTAATTGTACTCAATCTTCATAATTAGAAAATATTCTCATATTAGGATTCTTACTTTCCATAATTCCATAATAACCATAAATATATATTATTACCATGTTATCGACCTATCGGGACCTAAAACCTTCTACCCCTTTCGTTACTTTCTTATCATATATAATCAAGTCGATTTTTGATGTCGTATCAGCTAGTCGCCCATATTCTAGTTGATTGAGGTACAAAATCAGGTAGAATATAAAAAAATAAAGATTTCATTTTTACAACTTAAAATACTTCGGCTAAAAAACCATAAACCATTTATTCGACCTAAAACAGGTCGTTCAAAAAGTCATTTCATACCTTAACCATAAACCATTATCTTGAAATATTACTTAAGCATCGCCTTATAAGCATAAACTTGTTAACCATGAGCTCTCATATAAGGTCACAATACCATAAATAACCACCGATTTAGAATTAAGATTCCTCCCTTTATGCTAAGTTACCATATATATTAGAACTTTCGTAATAACCATATCATGCCTTTAGTCCACCGGGACCTCATACCATAGTCCTTATTAACACATCAGGGCCTAAGATATTATTAACTATAAAGCTCATCTCTTAGTACCAAGCTGTTATAATACCATTTACTGATAGGAGCTTGCACCCACATATAAGAGCTTGCCACTCTTATACGAGAGCTCGCCACTTTTCAAAATAGCTCGCTCCCCTATAGAAAAGATTGCCCCTTCTAAAGGGGAGGTCGCCTCATAAATCCCTATAAATCTACATGCATACCAGCCTAAATAAATGTCAGCTCATAACCATGAGAACCATAAAATCCACCGCTGACCTGAATAAGCGTCGGCCCATAAAAACATAAAAACCATAAAACCATTTATTCATAAAAAAAAAAATACGCATATATTTCAATCATGTAGCTATGGAGCAATCATCAACCCAAAACAGGCTGATCAAAACCTCAATCATGAAAACATATACTTAAGTATTACCTAGTAACCATAAAACCTCTCACCCTTATAAAGTTATATCACCATATTTTTTGTCGACCTAATTAGCCAACTCAAAAATCTCTGCTGACCTATACCAGAGTCATCCCAATATATCATAAAATTCACCACTGACCTAAGATAAGGTGGTCGAAAGAAATCACCATATACCAAACCAGGTAGAACCATATTAAACCAAATATGACCAAAAAAATCACCCAGTTCCCCAAGTTTAAATAAATTGAACAAAGTAAAATAGATAGGCCATACACAAACAAGGTGCAACCATAAAACAACAACATAGGGTCAAGAAAACCATTCAGTACCCCAGGTCTAGATAAACTTTTCTAAGTAAAACCATATAAAAACAACATAGGGCCGAGAAAACCACTCGGCCCCCCATGTTCAAATAAGGCAAACAAGTTAAAATAACCAGGTCGCATCAATACATCATCAAATAATAACAGGGTATACCAATCAACCATAACTACATAAACCATGAGAATATGTCAATCCAAAGTTCCAACCAAGCAAGGAGTATATTAATCCAAAGTTGCAAGGAACATATAAATCAAATATGTTCTTCACATAAGATTTATACCAAACAGCAAAGAATATGTAAATCAAACATATTCTAAAATAGTAAAGAACATGTAAGTCAAATATGTAAAGCAAACATATTCCTTGCCTATATTTTAAATAAAATAGTAAAGAATATATAAATCAAACATACTCCTTACCCAAGGCCGCAAAGAACATGTAAATCAAACACGCTCTTCACAGCAAAGAATATGTAAATCAAATATATCCTTTGCCATAAAACCATCCATCCCTTGATCGTCGACTTAATGAAAGCGTCAGTTCATAACCATAAAAACCATCACCGACCTAATAGAAGCATCTGTCCATAACCATGAAAACCATCGCCGACCTAACACTACAAAAAAAAACCCGGCAATACTGGCGACCAAAAGGCCGCCAGAAATGCTGACGGATTTGCTGGCGGAAAACCTTGCTGTCGGATTTGATGGCGGTCATGGCCGTCAGTATTTATCCCCGTCAGCATCCCTTCAGGTATAGGGCATGAATTTATCTCGCGTAACAATCCTGACGGGCATGCCCGTCAGGATATAATTTTTGATTAAAAAATTATATATTATTAATAATTTGAAAC